>CM017196.1:7720399-8130399 GCA_004837865.1 Musa balbisiana | reverse complement strand
GCGATTCATGGAAGGTACTCCCTCCCTCCGCTATCTTATTTTCCCGTCCCAAAACTTTCATTTATTTCTTTGGTTGATTTTGAGGTTTCAATTATGTATTGTTGCAATGGTTTTCTTGTACTTATTCTGTTTCTTTGGTAAGACAGATTTCCTTTTTTTTTTTTTGTGTAACATTAAAATATTAGCTTATTTGTTCTTAGTTATTTTGAGTGGTTCAAATCGTCGACCTTGATCGCAAATGCGTTCCCGAGAAATTAGAGCATTGAATGTTGCGATTACTTGAAACGACAATCCTTTGATGATCATGTAGGTTATTGATATCTCAAGAAAATAAAAAGGCCGGGTACTTTTTCCAGTCCAATCAGAGAATTGACTTCTTAGCTTCGAGGAGTCATGGGTCGCTTAGGAAGAAAGGGCTACCTTTTCTCTTGTTCAGAGTTTTTTCGCAATTCAGGTTTCCTGTTGGAGGTAATAACGCGCTTGGACGACACAAGGGTATGGGCCACGTTAACAGAAGTAGCTCTAGCTATACGAAGAGCTTGTACACAATGTCGAGGAGTAATTATTCGGTGACCCATCATGCCAAATTGGCTTGGGAGAGGCTTAGTCTAATCTGTTCATATGACGGTCCAGCCTTATCTGTGATAAGTAAGTTAGCTTGTGCTGTGAGCTTGTCTTTCACTCGGTTTCAAGTAGTTCCTGGTGTTCTAGCATTTAGTGTTGGGGAGTTGGCATGGGCTCAGAAGGCGTGGGCAGATGGCAATTTCTATAGTTCAAGAAATGGTCTTCTTATGCAAGCAGAAGCTGGCAGCCTTTACTTCTCTTCAGTAATTTTCTCTATCATAGAGGGTTTTATTTTGGTATTGCGAGCAGCGTACTTGTCGATCTTATTTTTGCCAGCTATCTTATTAGCACCCTTTGCGGATAGTTTCGGACTTGAATTCAGGAAAAGATGGCTTCGGGTTGTCCATCGCACTCTGGAGAGAGCTGGTCCTGCATTCATAAAATGGGGTCAGTGGGCAGCAACACGCCCAGACCTCTTTCCGAAAGATCTATGCCTTGAGCTTACAAAACTTCATACAAAAGCACCTGCTCATAGTTTTGCGTACAGCAAAACCACCGTCGAGAAGGCGTTTGGTCGGAAACTTTCTGAAATTTTTGAGTACTTTGAGGAAAAACCAGTAGCATCAGGAAGCATTGCACAAGTTCATCGAGCTTCTTTGAGATTTGCCTATCCAGGTCAACAGTTGAAGAAACCCATTGAAGTTGCTGTGAAGGTTAGGCATCCTGGTGTGGGTGATTCAATAAGGAGGGATTTTATGATAATCAATCTTGTAGCCAGAATTTCAAGCCTAACTCCTGGTTTAAGCTGGTTGAGGCTGGACGAAAGTGTACGGCAATTTGCAGTTTTTATGATGTCTCAAGTTGATCTTTCTCGGGAAGCTGCTCACTTAAGCCGGTTTATCTACAATTTCCGCAGATGGAGAGATGTGTCTTTTCCTAGGCCTTTATATCCACTTGTGCATCCTTCTGTTCTTGTGGAGACATTTGAACAAGGAGAAAGTGTTTCACGCTATATTGATGAGCTTGAAGGAAATACTCGGATTAAAAGAGATTTGGCACACATTGGTACACATGCACTCCTGAAGATGCTTCTGGTAAGTTTATAGCCTATTAGTTATTATATTCTCATATTGTATGATAATATGAAATTTTTTTTTACATATCCAAGTGCTAGTACTATATCATGCTTCCTTGTTGTTACATGTATGGATCTGAATCAAAGCACCAGGATCTTGTAGTTCTATATCATGCTTCCTTGTTGTTACATGTATGGATCTGAATCAAAGCACCAGGATCTTGTAGTTGCTTTATCTGTTTCTTGTGCATTTTGCATGGTCATAAATGTACAATTTTGAAGAGAACATTTGTCAAACTATGGACACAACTTTATTCCAAGCTCATTTATATGAATTTTTTTTGTCCATGTGTAAGTTGAATGCTGATGTCTGACATTGCATTTGCAGCTTTTGTCCATTAACTTTATTAGTAAAATTTCAATAGTCCAAAATTCTTCTTTTTTCTTGTTTTAGGTTGACAATTTTATTCATGCGGATATGCACCCTGGAAATATCCTTGTGCGGGTACCTCACACCAAGAGGTCGAGGAAGAAGATCTTTAGACCCAAGCCTCATGTCATTTTCTTGGATGTAGGAATGACTGTTGAACTCTCTAAAAGTGACCGTGCTAATTTGTTGGAGTTCTTTAAAGCTGTATCTCTTCGAGATGGTCGTACTGCTGCAGAATGTACATTGAAATTGTCACAGCATCAAGGTTGCCGAACCCAAAAGCCTTTATTGAGGTGATATTTCAGTTTCAGCTATCTAATTCTTTCCAGCAGATTAATTATTTTGGTCTTTTTTCCTTTTTCTATTTAATATAATGTTATTGGCACTTTGATTCAGGCTCTTTTATCAAAATAAACATGATATTGACAATGTGAAGTAAGAAGAACTTCTTGGTTTGTGGATCATGTCAAATGATTATCTTATGCCTAGCAAGTCATTTTCTTCAGGATTGAGTTTGAGCTGTTTGGTTATGCCTAACAAATCACTTTGATTCAGGCCCTTTTATCAAAATAACATGATACTATTATGCCTAACAAATCACTTTGATTCAGGCCCTTTTATCAAAATAAACATGATACTGACAATATGAAGTAAGAAGAACTTCTTCTTGATTTGTGGATCATGTCAAATGATTATCTTATGCCTACAGGTCATTTTCTTCAGGATTGAGATTGAGCTGTTTGGTTATGGATGGGTAGTTATTGTTGTTGCCATGGTGGCAATTAAAATACATGATTGATGGTAGGGCATGGGGTGGCTACCACTTGGACTAAAGAGGCTGAGAAGAAGTTTTATAAATTAATTACATGGAGGAAATAATATCAATTTGATGCTAAGAACATAAGGGCATCCAGCGTAACAAGAAAGAGAAAGGGAAAGTAAACTGGAATGCTTATTGCATTTTGTAGAAACCCCAGTTCTGATAATTAGCTACTAATAATGGGCAATTTTGGTACTTGTTTTATTTGTTTAATCATATATATTTGTCTGCGAGACTTGGGCAGTACTCTATAACCTTAATTCGAAGTCCATGGGGTTTAGGTGTGGGTCTAAATATAAAAACATTAGGACTTTTGGAACTGGGTTCTGATCTTATCTAAGAAGTCTACCTAAACTTGAATTTTATCTATGTTACCTAGTTTCACCTTTGTAAATAATATATAACATTAACTTTATATTTCTACAGTCACCTTTTTAAGCATATTTTCAGAATTTTTTATAGTTATATAATTGGATGATTGTGTCATAGTTGTGTTCTAACAAAAATTCCTTTTTGTTTCCCAAATTATTTATGTTACATTTGTCATGGTTCTCTATGCTATTATGATTACTCCCAAGCTTGTCATAGTTATCTGAACTATCACTTACCTCTTAATGCTATGCAATATGGTTGCCATGGGTTTGTATTTGAGAGCATTATATTAATTATTTCACTATTCATGCTTTTAAATCAAACTAGTTGCTGTCGATGAATCATCCATCCAAAAAGAAATTACATGCATCACAATGCAAATTTTGGATGATAGAAAGTCTCAGTGTTTCTTTTCCTTTCATCATGTCATACTACATGGATCAAAATCTTGGTCCGGCACTAATTCCAGTTGTTCTTCTCTTAATAACTGTATTTGAGAAAAGTACAGAACATGAAAAACAATTGTCATACTAAATTAAATGTGAGACAGCTGTCATGTCTCATCTAAAAAAACGAAAAAAATCCAAACCAGGGTACAAGTTTATTGCCCAGTACAGCTTGGTATCAGTCTACTTACCATCCAATGAACCTGGTACAATGAGCTTACCAGATGGCACAATCAATTTCATACTTGACTGGTAAGTTGTACCAGTTGGTTATTGGACTAGTAAATACCGGTCTTATCAATATTTAAATCTATGTCATGTTCCATATTACTTATAGTCAACAGAATGACGCCAATCCAATATCAGTTGGTTTTCTAATTAATCATATGGCCTATGTTAATTTGTGGGATAACTTGAATTCAGAAAAAGTTCATGTTGTCTCAGAGATAAAGTCGCACTCATGAAATTCTAGTGCATCTTACAGGCTAATGTATGAGACCATAAGATTTCCAAATGTGAGGTACAAAAGTATGATCTTTGTTAGGAAAATGTAAGTGTTGAGATAAAGAAGTATGAGCTTGAAAACTGTGAAAATAAACTTTTCCTGCCTGTCCATGTAACTAGTAAATCATCTTCTTCATTTTTGACAAACTATTCATTCAATATTGACACTTTTACTTCTATCTACAGGAGTTGGAGAGGACATTCACCTTTTGGGGTACCCGTGAAGGTGATATCTTTCATCCTGTTGAATGCATGCACCAACTTCTTGAACAGGTTCGGCGTCATAGAGTCAATGTTGATGGCAATGTATGCACCGTGTTGGTGACCATTCTGGTTCTTGAGGTACATTCACTTATAAAGCAGGCAGATACACTATGTAACGAAATGATATTTTCTTGTCCAGCATTCATGTATTTCACATCGTATATATTAGCACCGCTTAGTTGCTTTTCTTCTATGTTCTCTTTATTTCCTTGTGAAATACGTCAGTATGTAACTGCATTTCATATTTTGTACCAATATATCATTGTTGTGTTAGTTAATGGTCTCGGAATCTGCAACTTCAATTTAGTCAAGAAATTTAACTCAGTATGTCAACATGTCGCTAAACTATGAAAAAGTGAGATCTCATGGGTAGCAATCAAATAAGCAATGTGTAAAGAGAAGAAAAAAGGGATCGGAAAGATGCATACCTATCATTATGCTGTTTATGACTACTCCATCAAGCTCGAAACCATGCATTCAATTTATCTTCAACTTAAGGTTAAAAAGTATAAAAAATGTTTTTTGGATGTGTATCGAAGTATGTGTATACGTATGTGCAACAAGAACAATTTCATCTCCAAGGACACATCCTAGTAGTTAACCCACAGTATACACAATTATGAGTTCAGAAGTTCGTGTGCTATTACAAGTGTATAGTTAGCATCTTATGTAATACTTGAATCAGAGGAGAAATTAAAAAAGTAACAACAACAATTTCATAATGTCCTATTTCAAGCCAGTGCTATATACATATATGTATATATATATGCATATACATATGTATATATGTATGCATATATATACATACATATATATACATACATATATATATATGTATATATATATATGTATATATATATATGTATATATATATATATCCCTAGTTAAACCAAAAGAATTGAAATCATTTCTTATTGTTTCTAGAAGGGTATTCTTAAGTCACCCTCATCTTTTTTTGGACGATTAGTTTGAATTAGCTTATCCAGTCTAACCATGACATTGATAAGTTTCCGTTCAACATTTATCATCATGAATGATTTTTCTGATTTTATCATTTTGTTATCCCCATCTCAGTATTTTCATCAACTACATTAACTTTGAAACATGTTGACATATACTCTATACATGTGTGTATATATTTGTATGCATCTATGCATACATATACATATGTATGTGGTATTAAGTAAATGGAAAATTAGTAATCATTTAACACCGGTTTGGCCTAGGTGTTGGTCTTAGTCAAGTGCCCAGGAACCTTAATCAAGCGGCTGCTTTGTGCTTGATTTAGTCAACGTCTCAATGTCTAGGGATCTAGGGAAGGAGCACTGGCTTTGTGCGAAGGAACTCTCAAGGATGCTGCTTGGGAGCTGGTGGCAAATATGTTCAGGGTGGAAGTTGCTGGCTAAATGAGACGTTGGCTGTTTGGGAGGGGATAAATGCTGCTTTGGAAGAAGGAATTCCAAAGCTGCATATTGAGATGGATGCCTGAATGTTTAGCTCGAATCTTAACCAAGCAAATCATCCTTCATGGTTTTTGACCAACTTGGTTAGTAATATTTTGTTGGCCATGGAATCCTTCGAGGAAATTATGGTAATTCATGTACCTAGAGAAGCTACACAATGTGTCCATTGGTTAGCCTCAAAGGCCAATAATTGTAAAGCTGATTTATTCTGGAAATCAAGTTTTACCCCTGAGTTCCTTGATGTGCTATGCTCTGATGAACTGGGCTCTGAAGTAATATAATTTGTTTTATCTTTTGGTAAAAAGGATAAGTGCTCAGGAACCACTTGTGACAAAAATCTTGATTGTTTTCATAATGACATGATTTTTCTATTCTTTATTACTGTACATTTGTCAAGTTGCACTTACTGAGGTAGTTGCTTCTCACCTTAAAAGTGTTGTCCTCTTGATGGTTTGTGTTTGTATTGTTTTTGAATTGGTTTATACTGGAAATGTGGGAGTTGAAGGGGTAATGCAGTTACTCTTTTCCTTAAGAACAAATTTGTGGTAGTCTGTCTCCTATGTGAATTCAACAATATTTTTTTGTATGTATGTTTTATATGCTACAGCTCCAGATTTTAATTTGGGAAAAAAAATGTTTTTGGAGTAAAATGTTTCTTAAAATTTCTATTTATATCTTTGTAGGGCTGGCAACGCAAGCTAGATCCTGACTTTGACATCATGAATACACTAAAAACATTGTTACTCAAAGAAGACTGGGCACAACCGATTGATTATTATTTTTCCTAAATAATTTTGTGGTTTGACATAAAATTCATGAAAGGAATTTATTGGGGTTCATTATGTGGCAATCAACAGATTGTTCGAGTTCTTCTTGGGTATGTATTTTGTCCCATCTGTCTCCCCGTACTTTGTAGTCATTATCTACAGTAATTATATTATTATTATTATTTTGGTTATGGACTATCTTTATTTGCAAGAGCAAACTGCTGAAGTACTAGGAAAATAGACATGTCAGCTGGTTAATTTTTTTTTTATACCATTCTTTAAATGTTCCGTTCACTGATTTCAGTACAATTATCTTTCTTCTATCATTTGATCAAAATGATGGCTGCCATATGTTATGTTGAATTATAGATGGAAAAAGTTTGTGTTTTGGGGTACTCAGAAGTCAGTAGTATCTTGAATTCACCTCATTTTAGTCAGTTTCTGATTGACATAACCATCTCAAACGTATATATGTAGTAACGTGTGCTAACTTGAAGAAGAAAACCCATTTGTGGCTAATGTAGTTGTTCATCATTTGGTGAGCCTTTTAGAGTAGCACAACTGTCAGGACTTGGAAGATTGTTAATCTCAAGTCTCTAAGATGGTTAATTAATTAATTGAGCTGGTATAGGTCTATAATGTTGTTGGAGATAAGTAATCCAAGCATGCAAGTCAAAATTTGTGTTATAGAATCGAAAATTAGCCCACTTTGAGTTTGTGTCAATGTTTTTTTTTAATTTCTAATAACAGTTGTAACTGGTTATTGGTCGTCATGGTAATCGGGTAGCATGGATTTAGGTGTGGAAAATAACTGATGTTCAGAAGTTTTAGGATGTACAACAACACTATGCAATTTTACACTAACTTTGTGGATGAAAATTCATTTTATTGATCTGTTTCACATGATAAAGATGCATAGGGTGAATAATGGGGTTCTTATCCTTGTAAGAAAATTAGGGTTTTGATAGACTAGAGTTGATGATGATGGAAATGAGAAAATCTGTATAGGTTCTTTACCTGGGCATTCACTTAAAGGTGGAATCTACTAGTTGGAAACTCACATGTACATCTATCAGGTATCTTTCTTACCACAGTTTGGTAAACTGTCCATATATTTGAACTTTGCATGAAAAGCACAACTTTATGATTGGCTTTTGCTTTAGGTAAAATCTTTATGAATTTACAATCCTATTGGCATATGCTTTGGGAATGGTGGTCTTCGGAAGACTTCTGCACAAGTGAATAGGATTTGTTCCCTAATGTGCAATATATGTTGTTTGGTATTGATTTGGTTCCTTTCTTGTTAAATATATGTCGCTACATATGTTAGTTTAAGTAAAAATTTCACAAAGCCAGTCAGCATCTAGTAAAGTTCTGTTAATATATGTGACTCAAGTGTGCATTTTGGCTTAAAATATACTTGATGGCGATTGTTTTATACCACGGGTCCATTTGACTTGAGCGATCACATATCCTATTGCACTAGTGTCCTGTGAGAATGAGGATAGAAATGTCTTTGAAGATCTGACCTGTTAATGCTAATTGTAAAGAATAATTAGCTACATGCTTTCAAGGAAAGCATCTCAGTAGCACCAAACTTGAACAATGCCTAGTAGTCATGGTTGATATCATTCTAGAAGACTGTCAGGTTGCGCATTTTGGATACTAGGTTGTGTTTATATGTCGTTTCATGGAACAACTTGCATTTGTTTCTATTGTGTAGAGCAATTACTTTGTTATAACCCATTATGTTCTCCATGCTCATCTGTCTGCTGCTCATGGGTTTATTATGTAGATCTTTTGCCAGTAATGCCCAGATTTAGTGACATGAGAGCAACTGCTGTGAAGCACCTTATAGCTTAGGTCTCCGTGGACCCAGTTTTACTCATCCACAATTTTGAAGCTGTGAGGCACCTTATAATTTAAGCCTCTGTGTACCCTTTTCGGCTTATCCGCAATTCTGAAGCTGTTCAAGGACCAACAACATTTTCCAAGCATGTCAATAGATTTTAAGAATGTAATGCATATAATTTGGAAACCTGTTTTTTTTCGAATGGATACCTTACCTCTCTGTTGGTGGTGCCATTCTATTTCCAGCAATTGAACTGCCTACTGTAAGCCTTTATTATTTAAGTAGATCGGTGATCAGTATTCACACATTTCCATGATAGCTTAGAGAACTATCATTACTTGGTTAAATGTTTTGTGCTTATTATAACTTTTAAATTATCTATGATAGAACAGAAGAGACATTTGTGTGGGTTAAAAGTTGGCAAGAAAATGCTAGCAAGATAATGTGTCACTTCAAATATGCATTTTCATTCCGAAGACTAATGCAGGAAGTACAATATATCAACAGCTCAAAATGCATGTATTAACAGTCAAAGTCGGAAAAATCTGATTATCTTGTTGTCATTGGTTTTGCTTGACTGGTTCATTGTCTTATGTATGTTGGAATATTAATTTTGTTTCTCACAGTAACTCCTAGGAGAATGGTCTCTTGGTTAAATTAGCTTAAGTTTATGAAGTTCTTTTAATTTAATATTCTGAGTTTTTAGATAGGTCCATCTCTTGTCTTGTGTCAATATCTGCCACCAGTGATAGAGACTTTTAGTAGTGATGGTAATGGGTTGATTGGATGTCACCTACACCTGAACCCAAATCTGATCTGAGCATTGGGTAAGGTGTAGGTCCAGGACATTGCCCATTCATTTTTTCCATGTTGGATCTAGAATTAGACTGGATACAGGAGACCGAGTCTATTTTGAGCATGGATCCAAAAATAAGCCCACAGCATCTAGTACAATTAGTAACAATTGAACCAACTTATGAGTGGATGATTTCTAATATTTTTATTCAAACAAATTATTGTGGGGAAAGCAAAAAATTTAAAGAAATAAGAAAAAAATGCTGCAAGAGACAGTAGTAATAACATTTAGAAGAGATGAATGTACCACAGAAGTCCATCAAAGACAGTGAAGTCAATTATACTGTTATCCTATAGAACATTAAAATATGTAGATATATTTGCCACATCCGACATAATCCATCAGACTAGTGGGTAGAATAGATTAGATTTAGGTTTAGTTCGGGTCTGTTTCCAGGTCCAGGTACAGGTCAAGGTCTCATATCATATCTGGACTCATGATCCAAATTTTCCAGTGGATCCAATGTTAGCATCAACCGCAGGTCAGATTCTGTAACTGGGTTCAGTAGCATCTCGGATTGGGACTGCTATTTGAACAACCTTAAACTACTTTTTGATGCATAGTTCTACCTTGCTATTTGAGTTTAAACATCACACTAGTTTATCAGAATATTTGTTCAGATTAGTAAAAATATCAACTTGTGTAAAAATATTTTGTTGGTCTAGAGGGAATTGCATCTGGGAAACTCAATTCCATACCTTATTTGCTTGTCTTTTTGAGTTTTTCTTTCTTTCTTTCTTTCTCCAAGCTTTATGTTATTCAAAAACCCCAGTAGAGTTATGACAGGTACATGGAGTATATTGTTGTTCAAATGACGCCTTAGTATCTTTGCAGGGTATTCTGGATATAGAACATGATGAACCGTCATGTTTGTCTAGCTTGCTCCTCCCTATCTTCTAGGTTTTCAGTAGATAGTCGTTGGTTGTTGGAGTGGATTAATTTATGAAGGATCATAAACACATGGTTTTAGTTTTAGTTTCTTAATAAGAGTAGTGCCAATTACGTTGATTTCTTATTGCGTTGTCATGTGGCCGATCAATTTGGATGGAGATCTTTTTATCACGACATCTTACTTTGGCATCCACCTCAGTCCTTTACTTCTCAGTGCTATCTTATTCAGATCTGCGGCTGATAAGGTTGTGAGTAGAGCAACGTGGGTTTCGACCTTTGTTGCTAATGATTGCCTCACTATTATCTCTATGGTTTTCCATTGTCATCGATTGACCTTACCATATACTTTTTAGTTTTTTTTTTTTTTTTTTGAAATCTAGTACGAGGTGGAACTCACCATCTCTTAAACAGCAGAGGATACTGAATACTAGAGCTTGGGATGCAAAAGCGAGGTAAAAGTTTTACTTGGCATTAACTAAAGTGAGCCTAGTATTCGATTATGTGCATGATTGCTGTGGAGCTGTTTACTGGGACGCACACCTAATGGGTGCTTCGGACCCAACACTCTTGAGGTGGTGAACCAAAACGACTGGACAAAATGATTGAGTGGATGAATACATTGAAAAGTTGCGTCCTCCCAGCGAGTTGGTCGTGTGTAGCTCGAGGTCTTCCTGGCCTTATCAAGAGCGTCGGATGTACCTTTGTCCTCTGGAACCAGACACCCTGTAAGGATACAACTTGAGAGGGGGACCCTTTTCAACCATTTTCCATTCCCACTTCCACCCAAAGGCTGCTGCTGCTGCTGCTGCTGCTGGAACCAAAAACCCTTGTGGAGAAAAGAAAAAGTTGGTTGGATTCAACCCAGACTCTGGAGCTGAGACCACAGCACAAGTAGTATGGCTTCTTAGGTCTGTTCCCTTTAGTCCCACTAACCCCCATGATTGGAACTTTTGCACTGTCTCTTGTCGTGATTCTTTCATTTTTTTCTGCTTTGTCGATCCTGTTTGGTTTTCAAAGAGGTTTACCCACCCCACCCAAAGCAACCTTTTCGACTTTCTGGTCACTCCTAAAAAGCTTGAGGCTGGGAAATGCAACCTCACTCGTAAAATAATACAATGTCATTGGGATTTGCTTGAGATGGATGATGGCCTTTTCGAGCTGTAGATTAGAGTTTTCCGTTGGTTGCGAGTACGCTTTGGTTTGGGTGTGAGACAAGATTAGGAATAAGATTCTAATGGCTTGTCGCTCTGCCCACGCTGCCCCCATGCGGTTGGTTTCCCAAGCTATATTTGCTTTCTATTTGTCCTACACCAGTGAATTGTTTTGGAGGAGTCACTGCCAAACTGACACCGGTCTCTTGTCCGTAGGGCTGGGAATAGGCAGGAGCTGGTTAAAACAAACGAATATGAAAAGCGTAGGTACAAATGGTGGGGGCTGCGAGGTGAGAGAACTTGTCTGGGAAATCTACAATATTGCTGAGGGCTGCACCATCTTCCATGTGAGAGGGAGGGGTCAAATCGCCAAAGGCAGAGGAAGAACCCCTCCTCTCCGCTTGCCTTACAGATAGATGCGAAGGATGAGCCATGGTGGAGTTTTTACCAGAGTCAAGTCTATCCTCTATCATGGTTAAGTAAGCTTCATCAAAAAAAAAAAATTTTTTTTTTTTTTTTGTATTCCGTGTCCTGTTCATCGAACAGTTGAAAAGTTCGTGGTTGGGCTGCTACAACATAATAACGACAAAGAGAGTGGCATCTTTTTGTTTCTGCTCCTCCCTCCCTCCCTCCCTCCCAGTTTAATATTTATTATATATAGCTTCCGAAACCCAAGCCGTTCTCGTGAACCAACTTAATCTGAAGCCCTTCTCCGCATGTGATATTGTAGGATGTCCCGACTCGAAATGTCCTCTTAGTCACCCTTCACTCTGCATCCAAACTCCACACCTTTTCCTCCCTCCAATCTAGGCTAAAAGGAGGACAGGAATCAGAGTCCTAACACTGTACCTCTCTAGTCTCCCTTCCCTTCCCTCGAGTCATGCAGTCGATAGCAGACGGTTAGCCTTTTACAATTACTAGTGGACGCAGATTAAAAGAAGGGGGGGGGGGGGGTTACCGTGACGTCGTGGCTTGCCTTTTTTTAAAAAAAAATAAATAAATAAAAAATCCAATATTTTATGTATTTTCTAACGAAAAACGAAGATGGTTCAGAAAATTAAATTGTTTTCTTAGTCTTTATTTATTATTTATGGAGTGCCTATCAGATAAGTTTTCCTTGGAAAAACAAGACAGCGATCATATAGGTGGGTTTTTGGGATATCTTTTGGAGAATGAAAAGCAATACATATACACACACACACAAGTAAATCAAGTACAGGTTTCTGAAACTTGTGGTCTGTTGGCACAGGGGACCACTAAAGCTTCAAATTTCTAGGGGAGAGTCTCGCTCACGGCAGAGCAGCCACTTAGCATCCTGGAGAAAGAGTAATCGTCTTAATCTGAGCCCGGATTTGCCTTGTTCCTCCTTTGAGCTCATCGCTTTGGAATGGAACACTCGGTGACAGCGTTTGCTAAGCTTCATGAGCTGCGCTCTGCATATAACTCTCGCACAGAATAAGAGAAGCAAAAAATAACAAAAATATCAATAAAGAAGAGTGATCACAGTATATATACTATATACCAAACACTTGGCCAAGAAAAGCCACGACATACCTTCCTACCCTCACTCTCACCTATGCCTATGCTTTTGTTTATGTGTTTCTAAACCTCTCTCTCTCTCTCTCTCTCTCTCTCTCACACACACACACACAAACCTATTATATCCCTTCTGAAGGCTGCTTAAAACCTCCACATGCGTACCCGTATCTTCTCCGGCTCCTTCAGCTTTCCCCCGGAAGAAAGAAAAGCGCAGATCCCAAGACCCAAAGGAGCGCACCTTCCCTCTCCTGCTGCATTCCATAGCTGTTCCTTTCTCAGCACCGGTCACCCCCTGCTTGTCAAGCGTTCGCCATAGGAGTATTTCCTCTACCTCCGTTGTTCCACAAAGGAAGCAGAAGAACAATGAGAGCGTCTGCTGTCTCAATGCACCTCGCTCTCTTCCTCGTCTCCGTCGCCTCCCTGGCGGCTTCCCTTGCCGACGGAGTCACCCCGCAGATCTACTCCGACGAGCAACAGCCTCTCACCGCCAGTGAGTTCGGCTCGACTACTGTCCCGGCCTTCCCGTTGGCTCGGACGGACAACCACAGCGCGTGCCGACTTGACCTCTCTGACGAGCTCTTTGGCGGAGTCGGGGACGCCTGTGTCCGCGGCGGCCTCGACCGGAGCCGCTGCTGCCCCGTGCTCGCCGCCTGGCTCTTCGCGGCGCATGCCCGTTCCGCCCTGGAGATCCGCCCGCCGCCTGCGGCGGAGGACGGGCTGGGTGGCGCGGACGGGCCGATGATGCCCGACGACAACCAGAAGTGCGTGGACTCGCTGCAGAGCGCGCTGGAGCGGCGTGACATCCGCCTGCCGCGGCCCAACGCCACCTGCGACACCGTGCTTTGCTACTGCGGCATCCGCCTCCACCAGATCGGGTCGCTCCGCTGTCCAACCGCCTTCAACGTCAGCGGCGGCGCCACCGCCGCCCGTAACGTCACGCCGACGGCATCTGTTCGGCAGCTCGAGCGCGACTGCCGGAATGCTTCCTACGCTGGCTGCAATCGCTGCCTCCACTCGCTGGAGAAGGTACGCTTTCCTCTCTGACTCTGTTCTGTGTGTATATGCATTCATTTTGGCCTTGCTTGAACCATGCGTGCGACCCCTCCCATCGAAACGTTGGAGGACAAAGTATTTGAAGCATGGTATGGGACCATCATGCCTCTGATTGCAGCATTCAACTCGAGCTTATCGTCTTCTCTTAATCTGATTAGTTCCCTGTAACGGAGGACTCCTTGACGATTCTTCCCCCCCCCCCGCCCCCCCCCCCCCCCTCTTCAAGTTGACTCTTAAAATGTACTTCATCCTTCGATGCTTCTGCTTCAGTTTATGCCCTGCTGAACAAAGGAAGTAGCGTGGTAGCGACGGTATATGTATATACATAAATCTACCGCCCGTAGCGTAATAAATGTTCATGCGACATTATTCGACTCGTCGCACTCATTCACTTGACATTCCTTATTGTAAATCTACTTGTCAGAGTGGTAGCAGTAAACATCGGCACCCGAGTCTATCCGACGCATGAATCCATGAAGGAGCTAAGAATCTGTAATGCAATGAATGGTCTGATGTGTTGTTGCTGAATAATGCAGCTGAAGGAGAACGGTGGCGGTGATGGGGGCGACAACGGGGATCGCGCGACGAAGATGCTGGGGCGGGACTGCCAGCTGATGGGTCTGACGTGGCTGCTGGCGAGGAACAAGACGGCGTACATCCCCACCGTGTCAGCCGTCCTGCGTGCCGTGCTCTACAGCGCCCACCCACCGCAGGCCGATGGCAGTGGAGGAGGGTCCGGCTACAAGTGCAGCCCGGACCAGGAGAACATGCCCCTCGCCGTCGACTCCCTCCAATTCCCGCACCAACCTGACTCCGCCGCCGCCACCACTTATCGTTCCGCCTCCCCTTCCGCCCTCGTGCTTTCCTCCATCGTGCTGCTCTCTCGTCTTCCCCTTCTGTAGGTCGTCGCCGTTGGAATACATGAGCGTATCATTGGCGTGCCCTGTTTTGTTCGTTTTGTCCGCTGTATAGCTTATATCGCTACTTTTCCTTTCATTTCCTATGATTTTTTTTAGCTAATTTTGCTGATTATGTATTCTCGCTAATCCGACTCTTTTCCCCCCTGTTTTTGCCACCATCGACGCAGAACTATTTTACAGAGGACAACGGTCAGTGCAGTCAACAATCATTCATAAACTGTAATGTGTGGTGCCGAGCAAACCAAAATTGGCGATTAGGTGAAGGTTGATGTTAGAATCTGATGTCGTCAGAGAGCATTCATGGTGGTGGAATCGGCTGCCTAAACCATGCGTGAATTGACACGAACCAGATACTGGTGCTGCTACGTTGATCTCTCTGCAACAGCGGAGTGTTGTCATGGACGTGTTTTGGGGCCATGAGGACGCCGGCTTCGTCAGCCACCGCGGGCAACGTCTCAGCCGTCTCCCATAGCACCCGCGACACGAAGCGTTCATTCTCGTCTTTTCTTGAGGTGTCTTAACGGCTGCTCCCTTTCCATTGGCAATCACCGCTTAAACGTGAGGTTTTCATTTCATTTCACCAAATATTGGGGCTTATTTTATAAACATTTATTTTTCAAATTTGAAATATTATATTAATATGCCAAAAGACATATTAAATTGCATATATGGTTGGAGGATGGTCAGAAAAAAAAGTTGAGAATTTGTTTGTAGAGATTTATTAAGTTATGTTGTTTTAAGCATGTGAAATTATGTTTTTAATTATTTAATCATTTTTAAAATTAATGTAAAAAAATTATATCGTATTGAATTTGATGTTCCATTTTTTTTTGACATTGTTTCTAACCATTTGGTATATATTTTAAAAATATTTTTTTAATTAGCAACTAATTATATGATTTGGTGAAGAAAATTTGACACAGATTTACCCAATTATATTTGTTTTGAAAAGCATTGTTATTTGAACTTTTTGGGTATTTCTATGCATTGAAAAATCTATCTAAAACAATATGAACCTGCATTTAATGTTTCTATGTTTTCCAAGCCATCTTAGAACTTCATTATCCTCCAAAATTTTATTCTTTATTCTTTTCTTTGTCTTGATAGTCTTCATCTTTTGAAATTATTCTGATCTTTCATTTCTTGAACTGCTGCTTCTTTTTTCAATCCCACCAACAACAAAAAAAAAAGAACAAACAAAAATCAAATGACAAAAAAATTAAAGAAAGATAAGATTGATATGGGAAACAAAAAAAAAAGGGGCGCATTTTAGGATAGAAATAGTCTGTGCAGAAAAAAAGATTTTTTTTTCTCGATAATTTACCTATATATATATTATATATATATTCGTTGTCAATATTACAATAAATTTTATTTGAATCACGTTGACTAAGAAACAGTGCGGGGAGAGAGAGTGTGTGTGGAGGTAAAGCGGGACCTCTGCAATTCTTACCGTCGTTCGCAGATGACGCGTATGTATACCTGCATTTTAACTGGAGCAGCGTCGGTCTCGAGTGGGACGAAATGGTGTTCGCCACTTCCTCCAGTAACAAGGGACGACAGAAACGGGCGGATAAATATTTTAGTTCCCCAGCCGTGCACGTTAGCACCTTCGTGTATTTTACTGTGGCAGTAGCAACGGCGACGACCTGGCTGGGTGGAGGTCAATCAAATCGAAGTGGGGAATGCTCCGATTCCCTTCACGGTTCTTCTTTTGCGCCCCCCCCCCCAATAACATATGCAGGACTTCAATTGGTCGTCCACCGGGAATCTTCTTCGGCTCCAAAAAGGTTCGACGACCCAATCGCCTCTCGTGAGAGTATCTCTCAGTCAAGACTTCGATTGGCTACTTTAGAATCATTTGTTTCTTGTCCATTTTCCTTCAAGCGCCGTTTTCCTTTTGCTTGAATGCTTGCTGGCATTTCAGTTCGATCGTGTTGCTGGCTGCATATATGCTATGCATTTGTTCTAGTGTTTGGTAAATTTTTCCTGTGCCGGGAAGTACTAAGCTCTGTAATTGGTCGATTCCTTGTTATGTCGGTGCTTTGCAAAGTTCAGCATATGTAAGCCATGCCATAAAATATAATCGCCTTGGCACTATCGCTGTGAAATCTTTGATGATATTATCCGGTTGTTCTTTTGTGGATTTTCCTTGAGATTTTTTTTTTTGTTTCTCTAGAATGGATCTTAAAATTTTGATTGGGGTCAATCCCTTGATCCAATTTCTTTACCTGCCTGTGGAGTTTCTTTTTCCTCTGTCTTATATAACCCTTTTTTCTATTTGTCAGTAGCAATTGCTCTTCTGCACTCTGTAAGAACTGGACGCAACTGTTGCCACTCTTCTTTGTGAGGCTTTAATTTTCCTTCTTTCCTGGAAATTAAGAATATGATGTGGTTATGGCCATTTGATCTAATATCGAAGGCCTAATCGGGTAGCGTTTCTGAATTTATGGTGTGAAATAATTAGGAATTCAGGATTGCGGCTTTGTTATGAAGAAATCTAGGTGTTCCATGGAATCAGTATCAGATTTATTGTCTGAAACGGCAAATAGAATTATGAACATATAAGCGGAGATGGAGATTGAATATTTTCATGTTGTCCTATGCTTTCCTCGTCTTCTTATGCTTTTTGCAAGGAAATTTTATTGGAGTGGTTAGTACTAATTTAGAGAACCATAAAGGAGATTGGAATAACTCCAACAAGATTTGGTTGGTGTCCTTTGATCCTTATGAGTGCCTGCTTTCAGCTTCCTCTCAAGATCGTTTGCCGTTTTCTTGAGCATTTAGTTCCATTGTCTCCGATCTTGTTCGCTTGCAGACCTATTTTTGCATGTCGCTGAGATGACAATTGTGCGTTTTCTTAAATGTACCTTCTCCACAAGCTGTTACAATGTTGTTATAGCCTTGAGAATATGGTGACTGTACATAGTCTCCTTCCTTCTCTTCTTTCTGTGAGAAAGAGTTTTGGTAGTTTCTTTGGTGCTGCCATAGTTTGAATACCTTGGACTCATTTTAGTTCTTTTGATGTGAATTTCTTGCTGATGCATGCCTTCTAATTTTCCCAAGAAATCTTCCTCTAGTTGGCCTAGAGTGAGTAATTCATTATATTTTGCCTTTTGCTCTTAGGCTGCTTATAATTAAGTTTTTCTTTAGAATATGTAGTCTTTTCCAAAGTACTTTTTTATATCTCTAATTCTTCTTCTTTACATGCATGTGTATGTGAAGAAATGTTTTTTCTATTTAGTTGTATTTTTTTCATTAACCTCCCATTAGGGGGGATTCAACAACACAGGAGTACAAAATATTGAAATCATCAGCTCCCTGAAGGAGATAAATTGAAATCTCCTGCTATAGTTAGCAAGCTTGGGAGCCAAAACATTACCTTCTCATGGTATAAAACGAAAATTAATCATATTAACACTTGTAGCTAGCATCCAGATGTCTTGTATGAAAAACTTTAGTTTCCCAGGTGTAGGAGAACGTCCTGGCATATATTTGATTACTTATTCGGCATTTGAGAGGAACATCACGTTCCTTAGCTGTTCCCTATGAGCTCTCTTCAACCATTAAACAATTGCAATGCATTTCACCCGCTTAGCCTCTAGCTCTGCAAGGAGAGGCACCAACAACATTGATTTGTCCTCTTTCATTCTTCAGAGTGTACGCTATACCTGCAACATCAGAGAGAAGAGGAAATAGATCCATCACAATGTAGAGAATACCTTCTATTCTATCAGTTATGTATCTCCTGGAATTTTCTCCCCCTCTAGAGACCACAGAACGCCCCTTATATCAGTATAATCTTTTGTGCATGCAAGAGATTTATACCAAATAAAGGATGGCTTGTCCGGGTGGTTGCCAAAAAGGGAATTGTTCCGGTTAAGCCATATAAACCATAAGGAAGTTAGCAGTCAAACTCCTTAATTGACCAGCACTACAGTTTTCGATTCATGTCCTACAAGCCAGTTCCAGAGGCACCATGCATCAAATAGTTCAAAAGAGAGATTGAGTTTCCTTTTTAATTTAATTGCATTATTGCTTATCACATTATGAATGGGTTTATAGGAGTAATACTTGGAGCATCTCTCATTGTTATTGCCCTCTGAATGCTATTCACTTTACACTGTCATTTTTATTTGGTTGTGCATGTTACTCACAAGCTGCTCGACACTATAGTGGAATTAACAAGTAGAAAATGATGGATGTTAAGGAAAATTTTCTCTTTCCTCAAGTTATCTGCTAAACTCATCTTGCTGTTGACTGAGGGAGACTAAAGATGCTAATGGCTATATCCTCAGGAAGTGTTGTGTTGTTAATTGGTAGAACTAGTTGAACAATACCAAGAATGAGTCAGCAGGCTGAAACTGGAGAAGCGATTAGAAATGAGGTTATCATTCTTTGTCTGACATTTTTTTTGCTAAAGCTATAGTTATTTGGATTTTGATGAACTAGTTGCTCATCTTACGATGTCTTTCTCATCTGTTTGTATTAATGAACAGGGAAAGTATATGGCAATTCTTGTATGCTGGTTACTAGGAAATGGATGCCTTTTTTCATGGAATAGTATGCTGACGATTGAAGATTACTATGTTTACCTCTTTCCGGTATGTACTCTCTAGCATCACTTTGGATACACTGCTATAATTTTTGCTTTCATTTGACATTAAACTTAAAGGGGGCATTTGCATGCCCTAAGAAATGGAAATGTAAATTCTACATGTTTCTGCTACCAAATCCAAAATTCTGCTTTTTTTCTGGCTATTGGCTTGGTTGAAGCCCCTTTCTTCTTCTTTTTTTTTTTTATGATTCTATTATCTTAGGAATCAGTTATCCACAGTGAAGATTTACTTACTTTGCCTTCATATTTTTAAATTATTATACTACTTAAAAGTAATGCCTTTCTGTTTTATAAAACAAAATTTTCAGCTATTCTCATAGTGTACTATTAAAAAAGTTGTCATGCAAGCTCATAAAATAAGGTATATCAGCACCAACGAAGATCTATTGAAAATCAGTAGTTTTGAATCCTAGCCTAGTGTAAGAGTTCATGTTGGAGTAGTTGAATGCTAGAGCCTGTTATTTAGACACTCCTGTAATTTTTACTCCCAAAAGTTTGAAATATGCAACTAAAACTCTTGTAGAAACCAAATCCCGTAAATTCTGAATGCAACTTGCTTCACATTTTTTCTCATGCCTTAGATTTACATGTAATTGCATCACTTTGGATTGTGTTGAAGAAACTTTAAAAATGACTAATTAGTTTAATTGTGGTCTAACTTAATTAACACTAAAATTGCAGAGCTACCACCCAACTAGAGTACTTACTCTTGTTTACCAACCTTTCGCCCTTGGAACTATTGCAATACTTGCATATCATGAAGCAAAGATTAACACCAGAAGGCGCAACCTTGCTGGATATTCTCTCTTTTTCTTAAGTTCGTTAGCTCTAATTGTGGTAAGTATTGACATATTTGTTCAAAATGACGAAATGCATTCACTGTTTGTTAATGTTCTCAATGGAACAAGCCTCCATTATAGTTGGATGTGGCAACATCTGGAAAAGGAGGTATTGGAGTCTTTATCGGTGTATGTGTTGCAAGTGGAGCATTTGGAGTTGCCGATGCACATGTTCAAGGAGGGATGGTTGGTGATTTATCCCTAATGTCCCCAGAGCTTATTCAAGTAAGACGTTTATGACAATCATTTTACAGTTCAAATTATTCTTTTAAGTCAAACAATTATATGGCACACTAGTGTTAATGTCTTTTGTAAATGCAGTCCTTCTTGGCTGGGCTGGCAGCTTCAGGAGCTTTAACATCTGCTCTTAGGTTAATCACAAAAGCAGCTTTTGAGAACTCCCAGGATGGTCTTCGAAAGGGTGCAAGTACGTAATATATGGTATTTAACAAATCTGCAATCTACACATAAGTTGGTACAATTATCTAACTAATTAGATAATCGTTTTTTTTGACAAAACCATATAGATCATATAGTTTCAGGAAGCTAACCTTTTATTTTTGGTTTGAGAAGATCTAGAAAGTTCAACCTGTTATATCTGATTGCTAAGTAATTATAGCCAGCCTATGAAGATTAAAAGTGATATTTTGATTCTGTTCAAGTCTGAACCTTGACTCATAACAATGCATCTTTTCATGTATCATGGCTTTGCTATTTTACTGCCTCTCCTGAATTCCTTCTCATGTAAGAACAAAATCGATCTTTTCATGTCCTTTATAATAGTTCATTGAAACTTATGTCTGCTCTCCACATCTATATTCTTATTAAAAAAAGAAAAGAATTATATTAAGTTAACAACCTATACAAACCAAACCATGCTCCTCGAAGTACAAAATGACTAAAACTCTAGAGGTCATTCATTTTTCTGTAATCTAGTAGACTTAGAAGTTTTAGCATATATTGCTAACCAATGAGAACATCTATTTCCATCTCTCTATACATAAGAAATTTTATGTTCTTGGAATAGTTCAAAGTATCCAAAAATAATTCTGACACTAGTCAGATAAGCCAGGGATGGTGCTCTCTGTTTAAAATCTTGACCAGTAGCTCCGTATCAGATTCAATCTCCAACCTTCGTATGCCTTCCTGCTGTGCACTTTGAACCTCTTTCTTCTTGATTGTCATAAGTTCATTGTACAAGCAGCTCTCATCAGGAATGTGTGTGCATCCAATCAAAAGGCATCTTCCATTGCTTGATGTAATTAAAAAGCTGGCTCCACCTTCCTTGTCCTACACATTAAATGCCTCGTCAAGATTAAGTTTGTACTACCTTTCTTAGTGGCTTCTTCTGTTCAATTAGAATGTAACATGTCTCCTTTCAGATGTTGCAGAAATTTACAGCTCATAACTTAAGCTATAATTTTATAAATTATTGAAGGACTAATCCTCACCTTGTTGAAAACAAGATCATCTATTTTCTTCTTTTTTTTTGCTTTTCCAATATCTGCTGAACGTTTTCTTCTGTTTTTTGCTTTTCCAATATCTGCTGAATGAAAGATTTTACTTAGTGAATCTTCGACTTAGTGCACTCCTATTCCCTTCTTGTGCGCCATGTGTAAGCAAAAACTTACATATATGCTTCAATCTTCAGAAAAATATTTTCTTCTTAACTGAATTATACCAATGGCTTGGTCATCATGACCAACTAGTGATCTTTTTGTTATTAGTTACACTAATAGGAGTTTTACATACAATTCTAGCAAAGTTCCTGGTAGATCACGTCATGTTTACTGAAAAAAACATTATTGTTTTTCACTTTATTATTCTCAGATTGTCTTCCTGCTTACCACCATTTTCCCTCGGAAGCAGATGCCTAGCAGATAATGGCAATGAAATGCTACTTGCTATTATACCCTTAATAAGAGCACCAATAACAGCACTATAAATTCCATTATAATATTGTTGACTGTTTCTCATATTTGTTATGGCTTTAAGAAATAAAATTATAAAAGGTTAATTAAGAATTTTCTGAGATGTTGTGATGCTGAATTTCCTGATGAACTTGGACCTGCAGTGATGTTCTTTGCAATTTCATGTTTTTTCGAGCTTCTCTGTGTTCTTTTATATGCAATTGTCTTCCCCAAACTGCCAATTGTGAAGTTTTACCGAGCAAAGGCAGCTTCTGAAGGGTCAATGACTGTCTCTGCTGACCTTGCTGCCGGTGGAATACAAACACACCATGCCCAAGGGGTAAGGGTCTAGCAGATATTTTCCAGAGCCTGCAATAAGTTGTGCATAAACTAGCTTGTTAAAAGTAATTTACATCTTCTAAAGCTTTTGCAGGTTGAGGAGGATCCAAAACTTGAAGAACGCTTGAACAACAGACAGTTACTTTTGCAAAATATCGATTATGCTGTTGACATTTTTCTGATATATGTTTTGACGTTGTCCATTTTTCCTGGATTCCTGTCAGAGGATACGGGCTCCCACAGCTTGGGCTCATGGTAAGTATTCCTCAATAATTTTTCTAACTAATTTGTTGGTCACCTGTTGTTTCCCAACATGCATATAAACACGAAGTGGGAAAGAAAAGCCTATCATTAAAGCTCATTGTTTCATAAACACATGCTAACCAGGCAAAGCATGGGTAAGCAATAAAGTGGAGAAACTGTTTTTGTTCATTTTAATGGTATGTTCCCATGACATTTTTAATAAACATCAAATTCTTTTTACTAGATGCTAAAATTTCCTCGGTCCAAGTTGGTACCTCTCTTGAATTTCAGAATGATTTCCTTCTATTCTTGATCATCAGATCTTTCAAATTTTAAAAATAAGGTTCACCAAGTCTTTATTGTGGTTCAATGGAGAGAAAAAAAAAATCTCGAGAATGGCTTTATGGTATTGAAGAGGGAGTTATCAAGAAGCTAATCACCCAACACATATAAATATGAAAAATTATGCTTTTCTAACTTTACTGTTTAGATAATCCAAACAATCAAATACAGCAATTTGTGGTTTGAAATTCGAACTCACGATTACGTAAATAGTTTACATCCAGGTCTTCCCTTTGAAAACTGTGCTTGTGAAAGCAGTTCTGCATGCATGTCTTTTTTATTATCTTTTCTTTCATAAAGTTGCTCTCACAAACATCAAACATAAGGTTGTTCCATCAGTTTTCTGTCTCTACAAATTTAGAGATCACCAGCTTCAATTGAAAGTCTATAAGAATGTCAGATACATCTCAGTTTGTTGAGCAATTGTTGTCTGTAATTCAGGTATGCACTTGTTCTGATTGCGATGTATAACGTGTGGGACCTCATTGGGAGATATATACCTCTTTTGAAGCGGTTCAAGCTGGCATCTAGAAAATGTCTCATGGCTGCAATTCTTTCACGTTTCATACTCATTCCAGCCTTCTACTTCACAGCAAAGTACGGAGATCAAGGCTGGATGATCATGTTAACATCATTCTTAGGACTTAGCAATGGTTATCTGACAGTCTGTGTTCTTACTGCTGCACCTAAAGGATACAAGGTTAGTTTGTGAGGCGTTGGCATCATAACTACGTTTCCTTTGTAAAGAGAGCTCTAAGTATTCCTTTCAAGCAGAAGTGTGAGTGGTTTTCTCTTCTTAACAGGGACCAGAGCAAAATGCTTTAGGGAACTTGCTTGTACTATGTCTTCTAGCAGGTATATTTGCAGGGGTGACACTCGATTGGCTGTGGCTGATTGGCAAAGGCTGGTGAAACCGCACTGGTAACACTATTACTTTTGGAGATTATGGCAAATGTACTTGTATATGTAATAATGCTTCTCCTCCATTCATTTAGAAGCTGCTTAGTTCCTGAATGTTTGTGTTTTTTTTGTGTGTGTCTGTGTCTATGAACGGTTTACAGTTTGGAGGTTTGTGATTTCAAAGCCTCCTCGGTAGAATAATAATCATCTCCCACACAGTTGGAGATTGAATGTTAAACTGTGCAGTTCATATGTCAAGTGTCAATGTAAGTTTTTCCTTACATAATCACGACACTATGCAATTTTGGCGGCCCACAAGAAGTGTTATACCTAATGTTTCTTTCTAACAGGTAATTGTCCAAAAGTACTTATTTACTGTCTATAATTTTCTCAAGTACTTATGCAGACCTGTTGAGATTTTTATATTCATATATAGACAGAATGAGAAACATGAAAGACTTTCACTTACTTTACCATGAAAAGGAGCTTCCATAACAGAGTAGTCATGGGATAAATGCTTTCTAGCAGGCACTTCATCTTCTATTTCTGCAACGAGACATGTGAAACCATATCAAATTTAGCTGCTTTTCTATCACTGGACTCATATAGCTGTACCCTCTGCACTAAACTCGCTACCAGGGAACAAGTAGGCCAACTAGAAAACAAGCCTGATCCATATCGAAGCCATTCATTTCCTCAGGCCACCAGAGTGAAGACAAGGTTGATCTGTAAGCATCAACTGCTCAGAACAATTGCTCTCTCATTTCATTCCGGGTTTCTTTTGTTTCACCTACTTATTTATTCACATATTTATATCAATTAAATTGTGGACAGAGGCTTCACCCTACGTCACACTGTTGATGCCACCCCTGGACGGCACACTGTTGCTTCATTGCCCAGTTCGATGAAGCTAGAAAATGACATCGACGTGACGCGGCGTGGCTGTGGTCGATTGGAAGTTTCCTATTTGGTTCGGTCGTGGCACCAAAGTCCAACGGGGGGTTTCCTTCTGCGAAGATGCAATCGTAAGTCAGAGGCCACCAAATGATAGTCTACTGAG
This sequence comes from Musa balbisiana, assembly GCA_004837865.1. Taxonomy (NCBI): domain Eukaryota; kingdom Viridiplantae; phylum Streptophyta; class Magnoliopsida; order Zingiberales; family Musaceae; genus Musa; species Musa balbisiana. The sequence continues at coordinate 8,105,181 of CM017196.1, read as the reverse complement.
CCTTTGACCGACACGTGATGACCGAAAGAAACTGGAAAGTGCGCTACCAGGAACTTTCTCTGCCAAATCCAAATGGGGAGTTAGATCCGCATGCTCTCCTTTCTCTCCCTTCGAACTTTAGATAAAGGAAAGAGATCTTTCCGTGTATCCGCAGTAGTGTTAGTCATCACCATCTCCGCATCCTCACTCGCTGATCGAGGATGTCGAAGGAAGGGATTATTGAGGTCGTCGTTTCCCCATTGTTGAAGCATCTGGAGAATGCTAGGCGCCGTGTTCCGGAAGTCAAGGGAAGTGAAGCAATCTCGGAGATCATCTCACTGTTTGACAACATCGGAAGGGATATTCGAGACATGGAGGATGTCTTCCGGCGAGCAGAGCGATGGGAGAAGGACGTGGTATGCGATTTTGGAGTGGTTGCTCGACGAGTCGACGACATCTTGGAAGAAGATTGGACCCTCCCCAAGTTCCAATCCAAGCTTCGAGTCATCGATGCGGAGATCTCCGACCTGAGAGGCCGCGTGACTCCACCGCTCCAACTACCTCCCGTCGAGAGTTCAGCTGCGGCATCGTCTGGGAGTCTTCCTTCGATGTTCAGCTCCCTGCAAGCATCCCAAGAGTGGCGACGGCTCGAATTGGATAAGAAGATCTTTGAAAGCAGCACCATCTCCAATCTTCTGGTGAGCTACGAGAACCTCGACCTTCAGTTGAAGTTATGCTTGCTCTGCTTCTCTATTTTCCCAGAGAATGCACTCCTAAAGAAAAGGCTTATGATCTACTGGTGGATCGGGGAGGGACTAGTAACCCCGAAGAGGGGGAAGACCGCCGAGGAGATCGGAGAGGATTGCTTGAGGAAGCTAATCATGAATGGAATGGTCGAGCCAGTATTCAGGAAACGGAGCTCGGCCATAGAGTACTGCAAGGTGCATCCATGGACGAGACGAATGCTTATTTCCGTGGCCAGGAGAAATCAGTTCTTTGACTTCGACTCGGAAGGAGTTCCTAGGTCAGACTTCTCTGTGAACCGTCATGCTTGCTTGGTGACCGCCAGGGGAGGGGATTCGCAGCAAACCCCCTCGAGGGGCCAATCCAATGCCGGTGAATTGATTGCGCTGTTCAACGTCGACGAGCAATATCTGAGACTCGACAAGAGCTGGTTCTCAGAGATGAGGAAGATCAAAGTTCTGCAACTTGGAAGATGGCAGGGACAAGCGAAGCACCATATCGAGGTAGATAGCACGGAGTTCTTGGAAGGACTGAGGGGGTTCAAGCACTTGAGTTACCTCTCCTTCCAAGGCATTTCCAGAATCACAGCACTGCCGGCATCCATTGGCAAGGTCTCCAATTTGAGGATCTTGGATCTCCGGGCGTGCCACAACTTGGAGAAACTGACATCAGGGATCACAAACCTGAAGAAACTGACCCATTTGGATGTGTCGGAGTGTCACCTGTTAGAGTTCATCCCCAAGGGGATCAGCTCACTGTCAGAGCTCCAAGTGCTGAAGGGATTCGTCGTCGGTGACTCGAGAAGCAAGCACCCGTGTCGACTCAACGAGCTGGCCAAATTGGAGAAACTGAGGAAGCTGAGTATGATCATAGGGAACAAGGTGACAGTGACAGAGGATGAGCTTGGCGATCTGAAAAGCTGCGGAGCCCTTCGCTCCCTAACCATAACATGGATCGTATTACCACCTAAGAAGGCAGTTTCGAGGCTAACAAGGATGGCGTCTATGACAATGACATCGCTCTCCCTTCCCGTTGGTCTTGAGAAGCTCGATCTTCGATGCTTTCCGGGTAAGCTGGCACCAGAATGGTTGAATCCTGCTGCGTTGAGGAGCTTGAAGAAGCTGTACCTCAGAGGAGGGACGCTGACGAGCCTTGGGCTGGAAAGATTCCCACCGACTTGGAATGTGGAGGTGCTACGTCTCAAGTTTCTAAGTGAATTGAAGGTGGAATGGTCTCAAATACAAGCAAGCTTTCCGGGCCTCGCTTACTTGGAGATCTTCCAATGCAGCAGACTTCGATCCTTTCCATGCGATGAAGATGGAGTGTGGGTGAAACGTGGTGGGCAGACATCTGGTCCGGCAGCACGAGGACTTGCAGAGGGTGACCAAAGGTATCAGATGAGCTGTTAATGGGCCTCACCTAGGCATAACAACTCAACTGACCCATTTGGGCCGCTTTGGGCCTCTACCATTTCTTCCTTTATTTCTTAGTTTTTTTTTTTTAACTTTTTTACTTATTAATTAATTGAGCTACTGAATCGAGGGATAAAACGAATCACAAGGATCACTAGGTGAATATTGACCTCTATTATTCTATTATATTTTGATCATGTTAAGGTAGATTTTGGATGTTTGATGGGTCGAAGATCTAATCTGGGTTATCTTAATGTCGAGGATAATCAATTTTGATCGAGTTTTCTATAAAAATTATGTTAAGAATATGTTTGACAAGAGCTCGTTCGATGCTTAAGTTAATAAGTGGGTTTAGAGGATGTGAAGAAATATCTCTTTAGAGAGTCCTCATATATATATATATATATATATATATAAAAGACTTTTTATATTGGTTTTCGAGTAAGTAAATGCTTAATTGGTATGATAATTGCGTAAGATCATTGGACATTACTTGAATGTAAAGAGTTGGTCAAACCATCAATTATTATAGTTAGCGTAGTTATATGTTATATTAATTTGGTGGGGTATTTGATCGACATGTTGGCTTGACAAGATATTTTAGATGATCTATACTAGTGATGACCTAATATTCAATCATATATGACAGATCGTCCTATCGTACATCCCTCTACTATGTTTTGGCATATAGAGGGTGTCAAAATATAATGATCCAATTATTGGATGATCTAACTATATTACATTTGATGAAACTTTATTATAGATCATAGTTGTTAGGAGCCAAAAGATGCTTTCGTGGCTTGATTTGGCCACATTATGATATAACAAATGCATCACGATAGAATTTGATTATGTCAAGAGATAATAGATAATTTGATTGTATGAGACAATAAATACTTCATATGTGACAAATCTTAGATGGTCTCTACTAATGATTATGTGACAATAAATACTTCATATGTGATAAATCTTACATTATGTCAAGAGATAATATTAAAAGGGGTATTTGATCGATAAGTTGAGCTGACAAGATATCTTAGATGGTCTGCACTAATGATGATCTAATATTCAATCATATGTGACAAATCGTCCTATCATATATCCCTCAAAATACAATATTCCAATTATTGGATGATCTAACCATATTACATTTGATGATACTTTATTGTCGATCTTCATAGTCGCAGTTGATAGGAGCCAAAAGATGCTTTCGTGGCTCGATTTGGCCACATTAGGAGATAACAAATGTTTCATGATCGAATTTGATCATGTCAAGAGAGAACATATGCTTTATAACTATATTCAACCACATCAAAAGATAGCAACCACTTCATGGCCAAATTTAATTACATGAGGAGACAATAAATACTTCATAATCGAATTTAACTACGTTAGGAGATAAATATTTTTTGATCAAATTTAACCACATTAAGAGATAATATATGCTTTACAATTGGATTCTATTACAAAAAGAGATAACAGTACTTGATGGATGGTTTTGATCACATTAGGAGATAACAAACACTTGGAGTCAATAACATTGGGAGATAACATATTTCTTGATCGAATTCGGTTACAATAGAGATATCATAGACACTTTATGGTCATCATGTTAATATATAACATATGCTTTATAACTAAATTTTATGACTAAATTCGATTATGTTAGTTAATGAGCTAATCTATAAGTGTGATCTATGATTTGTATGGGGTTCGGGTTCAATAATCTATCGATTCAATACCATCTTTTGAATAAAAGTTTTGGTGGAGGAGAGGATTCTTGCAAAAAAATTAAGTATAAAATCGAAAGGAAATAACCTATATTATTCATAAAGTTAAAGCTCATATTTAAAATAATGGAATTAGAAGCATGAAAGAATGCTTAGGTGTGTAAAAACGTAAGTTTGCGATCAATGTCGATCTTTGGTCTCCTCCTTCTAAGATTTGGGTAACAGGCAATAGCATTGAGGATTTCTTACGGTAGTTAAATGAACCTCTAGATTGTTGGAACATGAGGAAAAATGGCTACAATCGAAAGAAGTTGGCTGCAGTGGTATAAAATTCTTTCCTCTCTTTTTCTCACTATTTTGAGGGTACAAAACTTATATATGCTAGCTCTTTATTGAAGGCTTTCTTGATTTTCATTTAGATAGGGGTACACCCCTTGTTTTATAGGAAGAGGGGTGCTCTAAGTCCTTAAGGTTTAAGGACTTTCATTATGGGCACAATAATTAGGATTTTTTTGTAAGACTTTTCTTGTAGGGCATGCACCTTCTTGCTTGGTGGTTGTCCCTATTTGAATGAGAGTTATAATAATCCAAGTCCTACTAGGATATGAATTCAGGTGAGAGGACTGTAGTTTCTTGAACTTGGCTTTGCTTGATCGAATAGGGCTAAATAGTATTTAGATCATCCCTAATTATGGCTCCCTAATTAGGTGATTTATGTCCCATTAAATCTTATTTTGAAGTTGAGAATTCTCGGTTTCAGCAACTTCTTCGAAGAATCATCTTGTTGTACTTGATTTCTACTTTTTGCATCTAATTCGGAAGATATCTTTGACGCCTCATCGAATAGTAGTGAACTTCTTTTCGACAATAGTATTATCTTCAAGGGACTTCTCTTAGTCAGTCATCAAGTCTTTAACAAATGGTAATACCTTGCTCGGCTCATCATCTAGCATCGAAGGCTCAAACGATTTTAAGTTCTCAATATTTACAATTGAGTATATCTCAATATAGGGCAACAAATTAAGTTGGTATGCATAATCTCCAATCCATTTGGAGACTTTGAATGTTTTATATCATATAGACTTTAGTTCCTTTTCTTTTCCCATGAATCATTCTTTCCCAAGGTATAGTCATATAAGATCTCATTCATAGAATTGTCCTTCGACATGATGTCGATCGTGTTATTCTTTGTATTTTTTTTATTGACTTCATTGAAATTATTTCTCAACCTATTCATGCACCTTGAGAATGTTCTCCAAAAAATTTTGGACTTATTGTGTTGTATTATTTGGTCAAAGATAGCTAATTTTGAATCAATTACAAATTGTAAATTAAAAAGACTTTGAGAAGCATACTTCGAACGGTGATTTGCCGGTAGAAATGTGCACTGCCCAATTAAAAACAAGTTGAAGGTATGATATACTTTCATCCCTTGTCTTCGGGTGTCGGTATTTGTATCATCGAAGGAGATGAACCATAGTATGATTCAGCACTTTGGTTTGGTATTGATTTGCAGATGAAAGGTTGGGCTCTTTTTCGATTTGGTGTTTATCAAGGTCCAAAGTGAATTCTAAAAATTGTTCGAGAAACACCTATTATAGTTAGATACGATGAAACTCAAAATGCCAAAGTATGTCCACATGTGTTGGAAAAATAATTAGACTATTCTTTCTTCGGTAATTGTTTTATTATAAGTGATGAGCATTACCATCTTTGAGAATCTACCGATCACTACAAATATATAGTTGTATCTTCGTCTCATCGTAGGTAGATCTTTTAAGAAATCCATAGTGCTAGGATCTTAATGATACTTAGAGGGCGGGTGTAGGATTAGCCCGGTCCTCCAAGCCCGTTCAAGAATGAACGTGGACCTTAGAAAAAGAAGAACCCCAATCCTCCGACGAATCAACGTGGACCTATAAAAGGGAAGCCCAGTCCATGAAGCCCGTTCGGGACTGCTTCGCATAGCAAACAAAAGCCTGTGTCCAAGAATTGGACTGATGTAGCAACCTTCTATGGTCAACACACAGGTCCAGTTTTACGTCTACTGTAGCGTCGTCTGACTTCGTGCATCTCTGCTCGGGTGCGGCTCATTCGATGGTCCGTAGACTGGCGTAGCGTAATAATTTTGCTGCCTGCATGGGGGAAGGCGTGAGAGCATGCACCTCCATGCACTCATGGCTGCGACGTTGAAGCAGACTACTCCTTCCCACAACCCCTGCGACATAAATAATGGCTTCCCCTCCAACCCATACATCATTCCCGGCGTGCAAAGCGTTGCTCCGTTTGACCGCCAGATTTTGCCCTGCCACACCCACCTGCTAAAGACCTATCACTCTTCATGAGGAACTTTGAACCAGAGAAGAAAGAGAACGAGAAAGAGGGAGAGAGAGAGAGAGAACCAGAGTCACACAGACAAAGCAACAGAACCAAAAGCATCCTCCCTTCCCCCTCCTACATTTGAGTGGAGGTGGAGAATTTTTTTTCTCTTTGCCCTCTTCCTCGACGACAAATTAGCTTTACTGTTTCTTTTGCACCCATGCGTTCGGCAGTCCCAAGGGAGCAACTGCTTGCTTCAGGTAATTGATATAGTGGTATTTGGCGTAGTTGCCTCTTCATTGTACCAATTGTAAAAGGAAAGAGAAATGAGATGGTCTTTCATAATTTGCTCCGCTTCATGTTCGCAGTTTTGCTGGTGTGCTATTCTAGCATCTTGTGATACAATGCACAAATTAAGAGCACAGTAGAAACTATGTTTTCTCATGTCACGTCATGATTTTTATTTTCTGACAAAAAGAAAGCAGCTTAAATTAAAATAGAACGATAATGATCACTTTGGAATAACAAACATTGAAATGATTGATTAGTTCTTTTTCGTGTATCATTTTCGTTGGGACTTGATAGAGATCATGGGGACTCAAGAACACAGGAAAGCATTTAGAAGGTTCACCGGGGTACAGATGTTTGCCGTCGTTGAAACAGTAATAGATGCGTCTTCTCAGCGGGACACCCGTGAAATCATCAACTCACAGAACACATCATAATTTCCACTTGGCATCCTCGAAGTCAACAAAGTGTTTGGATGATGATACGTGCAGACAATATGTGCAAGAACATGCACATGCCCTCAAACCTTTTCCAATCTAAATAGTTTCCATTCTTCCCCTACAAGAATCGTTAGGTCAGATGAATCCTCCCTCGGATCACTAACTCGCTCAAATATTATGAAAACCGTAGAAGAAGAGTCGTGATATTGATTTTGACTTTCGAAACTCAAAGATGGTGTTGCAATTGCAAACATCCATTTGCCTCTAATTAATATCCATGCACATATATCATCTTGGCGTCTTGTTATGTGCAGCCTTCACATCCATTTGCCTCAAAGATGGTTTGGGCCACAGGTTTATTAGCAGTGATCCACGATATCTGTGTCCTTGTGCCAATTTTACCATTTCCAGTGAAACCATGCGTCCCAACTGCATTGAAATGGGATCATCCATCTACAAAATTGAATTAGGACGCAATTGACTTCGACTCGGCCACCAGTCGACACAGCACGCCTAGGATTAGAGGCACGCGACGGGGCCCGAGGAACAGAGGACGTACGCGGGCGGTCGTCTGGGCATATAAATTAGAGGTGACTTGGGTTACTGTGATGGAGACTAGCGCTCGGACATACAGAAAGTGTCAGGTGGCTTCGGCTGGGCATCAGCATGAACTGCGGTGTAGGGCTTCGGAGGAGTGCACGGTGAGCTTTGCATGGATAGTTTACATGGCCCAAGATGGAGCTTGGAAATTTTCGGCAGATTAAAAAATGGAGGTGAAATTTTACGTGGTGCACCCATGTGAGAGGATCTCTGTGCCCATTGTGTACCACCACGCTCTCTCTCTCTCTCTCTCTCTCTCTCTCTCTCTCTCTCTCCACATTCATTTCCTAGCACCGAGAAGATGGAGGACAATAGTGTTCCAATAAGCCTATTTTTGAGTGGAGAAGAAAAAGGAAGAGTAGTGTAGCTGGATGGAAAGATACTGGGAGTAAAGAATTAGGGTCCCGTCTAATAAAAGTGTTGACCGTGATGCTGGAGTCGGGACACCAACCCGTAATCCAAGTCAAAACGGAGTCTGCAAGGAACAGGCTCCCATCTTCTCGTCTCATCCGAGATTCTCAAGCCACTCCCCGTGAGAATACGCTTCTCAAGCCAGTTCTCGTCCTTGTCCTGCCTCACTTATATACCTGTGAACCATCTCGATCAATTACACCTATAGATATACTCTGGTGTCAATAGAATTATCTTTACTACACCAGCTAAGAATGCTACAGATTAAGAATACATTGAAAAGGGAGCTATGCTGTCCAAGACAGCTAACCATGCGATCTCTCAGCAAGAACAGTCGAGAAAGAGGCGAGTGTAGCCAATCACCCATGTCTGGATAAACTCCTACCATACTTGGCCAACATAATCCTAATCAATGACGTGCTCTGATACCAAAATCTCAAGCAGCGAGATATAAGAAATCTCCGTGAGCGAGAAGAAAAAGGAGAGACGATTGGAGAAGAGAAATCAACATCCGCCAAAGCAGAGGTTAGACCACCAAAGCCTCTGTTGCTGTTGTTTCTGCTGCTGCTGCTGCTGCTGCTGCTGCTGCCGCCGCTGCTGCTGCGCCTGCGGTCCCAAGCAACCCCACCCTTTTAGGCCCCACACGACAGCGACACCTGTACCCTTTTCCCGGCATCTCTCATTTCCCCTACCCTCTCCCCTTTCCTTCCGATACCAACCCTGTTGCATTCTGCCATCTCTACGTTTCTTTGCTTTTCCTTAACATAAAGAAAGGCTTACTAATCACCTTCACATTCCCTTCCTCTGCTGTACACAGCAGCTTATATAAGGAAAACAACAACAACAATAATGATAGTACTGTTAAGAATCTATAATCAGAAGGTTGGAGAGGGTGTGTTAGAAGAAGAGCGAAGTGGAAGTCTCTCTCTACAGTCCTTTCACCTATAAAGCAAGCACACTCCACACCCTTTTCGCTCCCTCTCTCTCTCTCTCTCTCTCTCTCTCTCTCTCAGTCTCGTGCGTTCCTTATATTACGCTGTAATGGCTTCCTCTCGCCTGTTCTCATCATAAAAACTCTACCTTTACCTTCCCTTACTCCCCTGCGATCGGTAAGACATACACTACTCGAAGAGGAGCAATGGAGTTCGATCTTGAGAACCCGCTGACGAGTTCCGAAGACGAGCACCAGGGCCGGAGCTCCATCTCGGCGCTCTTCGCCGCGGAGTCCGACCACATGATCTCCACCGTCGGTCTCATTGATCTCTCCTCCCGGAGAGATGCCGTGTCTTTGGTCCTCCAGGTAAGGCTAGACATTTGAATTCGTGATAGGAAGGCGATGAAGAAAGAGGCATCTTGTTTTTGTTACCGTCGCTCTGCTTCAATCATTGCGGCGTTTGTCTCGGTTGGCAGGCGCAGTTCGATTGCAATCTGGATCCCTTCGTCGCTTACCTCGCAATCAACTACATCGATCGCTTCCTATCCAAGCGCAAAATCCAGGTATGAATCGCAACAATCGAATAAACAGGAAAAGGTAAGGAATCGAATCTTTCGAGGAATGCGTGATCTAACAGACCTCATCTCTCTGGTTGCTGCAGAGAGAGAAGCCGTGGATCATCCGGTTGCTCTCTATCGCCTGCCTCTCCCTTGCCTCCAAGATGAAGAAGACCGACTTCATGCTCGCGAATTTCCAGGTACTCGAACATCGTTTTGTTTTACAAGATTTTAAAGTCAAATCGGTCGATTTCACTGTTTCATTTGGATTTCCTAGGGAAAGGAAGGATTCATATTCGACGCTCAAACGATCCGGAGGATGGAGCTTCTGGTGCTTGGGACTTTGGATTGGAGGATGCGATCCGTCACCCCTTTTTCCTTCCTAAGTTTCTTCATCTCCTTCTTCTCGCCGGCTCGACCCCCTCTCCTTCAAGCCCTCAAAGCCCATGCCACCCAAATCCTTCTCAAAGCTAAAAACGGTAATCAAATCATTCTTCCACATAAATCGAACCCTAAAAGATCGACTTTTTCGTACATTTACCATTTTTACGTGAAGAAATTTGTGCAATTACTTGAATTAAAAAAAAATCATTCAGAGATCAAGATGCTGGAGTTCAAACCTTCGGTGGTGGCTGCCTCCTCACTGCTCTCCGCTGCCTACGAGATCTTCCCCATCCAGTTCCCGGCCTTCCGCGCCGCCGTCTCCTCCTGCAACTTTGTAAATGAAGTACTCCACCTTTGTTTCCTTTGTTTTTCGTCAATTTATCGTTGTTATAATTCTTTTCCAATTAAATGTATTTGCTGATTGTTTTTCCAAAGGAGAAGTTGTGGGAGTGCAGCATCGTGATAGGAGCCGCGACAGCGACTGCAGCGGCGATGGACGGCTGCGATGATTCGGCCGGGATGGGCGTAGCGTCGAGCCCCGAGACGCCGGTTACCGTCCTCGGCCGCCACTCCTCGAGCTCCGAGAGCGAGACCGCCGTTGGATCCTCATCGGACGGCCGGGAGCTCAAGAAGCGCCGGACCACTTCCACCCTCCACGCCTCCTGCGATCACAGCGGATAAAAGAACAAATAATGGGGCAAACGCATAATATTTTGAGCGAGAGGGATTGAAACCACAAAAAGATACCCTTTCGCGGTGCCGCTTCTTCTATGAATCGAAGTCATCGAGTGGTGGGTGGATGGATGGGTTCAGAAAACAAAAACAACATAATTGCTGTTAATTCTCTGTTTTCTCTATCATATATATATTTATTATAAAATATGGAATTGGAATAAATCAAGTTTTTCTTTGCTTTGGCAAAAAGAAAAAAAAAAAGGGGGGGGGGGGGGGAGGAAATGGTTGTCGTGTCCGTCCAGGACGAAACAAACCGTGGCGGGGTTCCGACGCGAGGTCGGACGGGTATCCGTGAGGCCGACGCTTGCGGTGGGAGTAAAACCCGTGTTTCTCCAAGACGAGGGCTACGTACATGCATCCATGCTGTTCCCGAGCATGATTCATGCATGCATGGGCTTGTTGTAGTATACGTATGACGCGTCCGACAGTATGTGTTATTAGGCGTCGTCGTTAGTGATTTTAGAGCAGCACACACGACGCATTTTTAGGTTTATTTCTTCGTAAGATTGCCTTTTAAGTATGTGTTGGATGGCATCGACAACCACGTATACATATTACTGTTCGGTATGGGATTCCTGATGGAAAACTGCGTGAACATTGTTGATCCAACGGTGTAGGATGAGCTGATATCGTTAAAGAACTCGCATACGTAATATTATAAGTAACATATCAACAGTAGTGTTCGGTGTGGTGTAGGCTGAGCTGATATCTCCAAAGGTCTCGCGTACGTATGTAGTACGTTGTTGTTCATCTGATAACGAAGTGCTGGCAATCTGCTCGATCAAGGTGTGACCAGAACAACACCAAACCGCATGATGTTGCTGCCCGATTAATTAATGCATGAGTTCTTCGGATCTTCGATGTGGAGATGCTTGAGGACACGGCACAATGTTTTAGAAAATGTGCTATCCAAACAGAGAAAAAAAGCGAGAGAAATCAAGTGAGGTGGAGGGACCATGCTATCATCCATAGTCATGACAATTAATCCTAATGATAATAATAATTATAATAAATAATAATAATGATGATAATTATGATCATAAATATTCAGGGATCAAACTAGGCTGACGGACTGACATGACACGTGTTTGGCAAGAGAGAAGCTGAGCGAAACCAGAGAACCAACCTGGAGCACTAAATATTACAAAGACTTAGGGTGGTGTTCACGAGGGACGCTTGTGACGCCTGAGCAAGTTTGGACAGAAAAAGTACGTAGTAATCTTTGTCAACGTGACCTAAATGAGTCTTAAACCTCATTCAGTCATTGTCTTTGGTGGTTTTCCATATAGTTGATCTTCAAACTTCGTGGATCCAATACTAATTCATGATTACAACCTGCCATATGGTAAAAACAGATACGGCAGTGGGTAAAATGGATTATGGCCATCCGCGCCCTCGCAATGGTACGATGGCGAGCGGAGAGGCCAAGCACACAAGATTAATAGGCGGTGAGGTCACGTGCCTGCACGAGAAACAAGAATCTAAACAGTGCTAGTACGACGACTGACATGTCCCCTTGCGGGAAGGACGTCCTCTGAGATATCAAATTCCTCGGTAACACATAATCACGCAAATTAAATGCCCCTCCCCTCCCCCACCCCACTGCACCACACAGCTTCGGGCGTCCTCTTTCCCTCTGTTGCAGCTTTATTTCTTATGATGATGGATGGCAATGACTTTTGATCTACTCCTTCTCCTTCTTCTACTATCGACAAGAGAAACAAAATAAAATAAAGACTGGTAATTGTACTATGTGTATGTGGTGCTGCTCTGAGCTTGCTCAGCCAGGTAAGTAATTACACGAGAATTGACTTCGAATCCTAACAAGTTAAGGGATGGCCGGGACATGGAATCTTTTGTACGGCCGTTATCTCTGAAGTCTGACCACCTTTAACAGTAGGTTCTCTGAGAAAATATACGTGTAGGAGATGTTCCAGTCAAAGAGTCCGAAGAATACTACTATTGTATTCCTTCCTACAGTTGATCCAACCACCCATTCCTTTTCCCTGAACATGCATAGCTGAGTCGATCGTATCAAGGAGAAGCCTCATCTTTGTGGCGACGCGCGTGGGCTCATTCAGCTTATCTAGTGTAATCCCCTATATAGATCATCGCAGTCATGAGTGGACGTTGGCTTGTGGCGTGCAGTGGTAAAGCTTAGACAAGAGTGGTAATCTGCATGTTGAGGTCGATCGATGTGGAGTGCTCGATCAGCAAGGCAACGCAGCAAATAAACCACCATCTCCTTGGAGCCGACAACGCATTCATGTTTGACCTGCCTCAACCTTACGGGGTTTACTCCCCATCCGCAGCTTCTGGTGATCTTTAATGCGCCGAGACCTTCGACACTGTATTCCTTCTTACGAATTTTGCACCACATCGTCCCACAATACTCATGTTGCAAAAGGGAGGACAATTTCAAATTAGATATCGTAACAACAACTCATAGGTGGCACGGAAGAGGATATAAAAACTTGAGCAGCCTTTTAGTTAATGTTCCGGTTGCTTCAATAGTGAGCCAGTACAAGATTACTCCCAGAGGTTGTCAACGGAACTCCAGGGAGTGGGGGATCTCAAATTTAATGCAGGGACCCATATGTGTAAGGGGTGGCAGCTGTGGCTTTGTCATCCTGCAGCGCGCCACAATGTGTCAATCAATATGCACGAAGAGCAGTTGAGATCTGGCGTTTGTGCTCCACAACACAGCTTAAGCAACGCTACAATCCTTCGATCTTGAGAGATCCAACACAGTCGTCGGGATATACGGAAATGTGTGTTCGTGTAGAAGATGATTCGACCATGCTTACAGGCATGGTGGTATCGTAATTGCCGTCGTTCTCGTTTTTTATTCTGAACATGGCGTCGGTAAAACTGTCCACTCATTTTCCTCGATTGTTATATATATATCCCAGCAAAGAAGAAGACTCTTAACTAGATGTGCTTGAAAGAAAGGAAAGCCCCGGCTTGGGCTTCCTCCTGTCCCTTTGCATCCATCTATCTTCTTGTGACCCCGAGGGTCCCTCCGCCAATCCCTCAGTTTCGTAACTAACCTTGTCCTTTCATGTCTTAATTCCAACGGGACATCGTCTGCCAACCTAAGCTGTTGCTGATGCCCAGTACCCGCTCACTGCTCAGTAGGCGCCACTTGTGACAGTGTGACAATGATATCAAGGAGTATATGCGACGAGCTACTAAATTTTGATTGTGATTCACGATCGTACATTGATATTTAACTATTAGCATACTGTCACTGAACTATGAACACGCATATATGTCGCCTCCAGGGATGTCGAATCTCAGAACAAAATATAACGTCATGAACAAACGCTGGAGAGTCAATGGATCGGTCTGTTGGATTCTCGGCAAAATGCTATAGAATGAAAGAGAGCTAAATTAATCCAGACAAAGATGTTTAACCTTGTCGTTCCTCGATGGCATTTCTTGCATGGGGTCGTCGGCCATCGAAGGATTTCTCAAAAGACAGACGAACTTGGCACTAGCTCTTGTTGTCGTCCCCCACTCGCCATCGAAGGGTCTCGAGCTACTGTCTTGATCTCCCTGCTCGTCAAAAGCAAGGTAACATGTGAATCCAGGTTTTCACTTCGACAAACGCATGCGTCTTGGAGATGAAACAAATGTTAAAAAAGGTTGACATCTCTCTCAAGGCAAGCAATGTCCTTACTGTCAGACCATTGTAGCTGAATCTACACTCTTCTTAGATGCTCAGTGCACTCATGTGACACACAAAGCTCAAGCTGCTTGTTTTATGCGTATGTCATGCTAATGTGGCAATCATAGATGAACGAGAAGGCCAACATTATTCAGCTAATTAATGTTTGTTGGCTGCCTGTCGTTCCAGACCAAATAGTCCAATCATATGCTACAGCCTTCTAGCACATGTAATGGTCAGAGATTCTAGCAATGTTACATTCGATCAACTTTCCACTATTATCCTAAGAACTTACCGTGCCAGAGAGGAGATGCTCAGGTCCACAGTGTATTTGCGGCAGTCCTATATCAGGACAATGTGATTTGTCCAGATGTATGAGGCTCTTCATCTAGCCTACAACAGAGCTTTTCGGTTCCACTGTGTGAACCACAGATATATGCGTGGTAAGAAAAAATGACAGTGAGAACATTCGGTTTATTAGAAGAGGAAGTGTTTGGAACTGACACACACCTGAGCTGGTCCTGCTTATAACTATTGAAAGGCCCTCAGTATAGTTAATCGACGTGCACAATACAAGGATTCCGAATTATCATGATTCCTATGAGTGTTGTTGGTTGATGGATCTTATATAGGCCTAGCTAGACCTGTTATCCAGAATGGGCCTTTATGTTCTTGGATTCAATGGACAACTTATGAACATGGAGATGCAAGTATCATGCTCACAATAGCAGATCAGTGCATGTATGTATGTATGCATGTAAATGACTCTTTTCATTCTGTATTATAAGGAACTTTCAGTTTCAGATATTTTGGCAACAGAGAGGACGACAAGGAAAGGCAGAGATGCATGCAAGTCATGCTGCGAGAGAAATTGGGAGCGCTGCGAACTCGGAGTCTTACCCTTTTTACCTAATCAAGTGTCGGCACAAATCTCAAAATCTAACGGTGTATTGTACGGTATCCGTTGCACGCAATCACGGTCGAGCGATGGCGTCCCGAAACCCCTTATGTCCGTCGAGCCAGGGAACACTATTCTTCTGTCGTTATGGTTCTGTCGTGGTGTTTCCTGGCTCGTTCCAGACACGGAAAATTGCAGCACGCGAAATCAGACGGATCGGTTCGGATCCAACAGCGATCGGTATCCGGACCCGTTCGATGAATCGAATTAATAGCCGTTTCCCCCCCTGGAGAGCAGCCGCTGGCGTTCTAGTGCCTTCATATTGGCAATTTGAGGGAAGGCCGGTTCATTTTGCTTCCACCCACCTCTAACCTACCTCGCTCCTTTTCGATCCTATTCTTCGGCGAAGGCGGCGTCCTTCCCTTCTCTTCGCTTCCTAGGTATCGATTCTGTAGTCGTGCTATATTTCTGCGTTTTCGTCTTGTTCATCATATCGAATACCATCAGGGTTCTCGGATTCATTCCCGAAGTAAGATGATGGTATAAATCATTCGTCTTTTAGGCGGAGCCCGATATTGCGATGCAAATGTATATCTAAATCTGAAATGCTTATACTATAGATGATTTTATTTGGAAGTTATGAAACCGGAGTTGGGGATTCAGTATTTGGTCTGTGATCAATCTGTTCTTGGTCCTCCAGAACAGTGAATGTAATGCAATAATGGATTTATTGGTCAAGTGAAAATCTAACATGGCTTTTTCGGTTAATCTGGCTTCAAGTTTTCCGTTTCATATTGAATCCAATCTCAATATATGTGGAGAAATGGTATCACTCTTTTCCATTTGTCGTTTATGTCTAACATAGATTAGTAAGACCAACAAATATATAGTTTTCTCTCTTGCATACAGTTCATTTCTGGGCCCAAACTTTTAAATGGGTTATCAGCATTGCAAGATATTGCTGATTTCCCGAAGCCACCTGAAAAGATCTCTTATCCTCATCAAGCTGGTATGTGAAAAGGCATCTGATTACAAGTTGCTTGAGTTCTTGTTCGTCTACTTCAAGAAATTTTCGCATTTTATTTTAAAAAGAACTTTTGCATCTTATCACACTGTGATTACATTCTGTAAGTTCTGACATGAAATCTTCGTATTTCTCTGGTATCCAGTTGTTACATGCACTGGATTTATCTGATACAGGTACTGTACATTGATCACACTGATATTTCCTTTTGTAGATAACATTTTGACACCTCTGTTAGTGTATTGTAGTTTGCATATCTTGATAGATAACCTCAATACAAGGTATTTTGGTTTGTAGAGGTTTCGGGTGCGTTGCTATTTTCTGCTTATCATAATTTGCCTGTTTACTGGCTTTCAACACTTAGAACTAGGGTAAACGCTTCATCAAGATCAGGAGAAGGTTCTCTACTAATACGATTACATACGTATCAAATTTATAATTTGACCCAATACAAATTGAAATACCCTCTCCATCTCCAATAAGTTTCTTAGCCTTTTAGCATCGACAACAGATTCTATTTCTAGATTTTGATATAGGTCTAATTTAGCCAACAGACCTTGTAGATAATTATAGTAATCTACGATGTTTGATGTAATACCCTGCTTTGTCTTTTGAATTTACCTTTTGATTTGAAGAATCTGAGAAGTAGGTTTTATTGACAGCATCCCAAATATCTATCATTGTAGGAAGAAGAATGTATGTCTTGCTGATTTCTAGTTGTATGGAATGAAGCAGCCACAATATGTTCTCGACCTCCCATGTTTCGTATGAAGCATCTTCCGATGCCGGTGTCTTTGTAGTCTCATTCACATATTTGAACTTCTCTTTACTCATTAGAGAGATCTTAATTGATTGAGACCATTCCAAAAAAAAAATTTCAAAGATCCGGAGAGTATGACTCTCAAATTAAAGGAAATATTTTGTGCGAATAAGTTTAGAAAGATTAGAAATAAACTTAGGAGTTTAGACATGACTAAAAACAAAGAGAGTCATTAGAGAGGACCGATTATAGAAAAAGAAACAAATTTGTCGTATACTATAGTTGCTCTAATACCATGAGTAGGACAAAAGAAGGAGAGAATTTCACTTGCTTGAATAGAGAAATTATATATAGTTGAAAAAAAAGGAAAGAACTACCTAAATAGATCTATGCATTAATAATATATAGATATAGCCAAATAAGATAATATAATTAGGAAGAAATAAAAAATTATATTCTAATCTATCATATCAGTAAATTTTGATAGATCTTAACAATTTAAATCACAGCAAATCTTAACAGATCTCAACACATACTATGTCGAGTTCCCCCCAAATTGGTCATATGGTTGTAAGATTTGGCGGCAACCAAACCTGTGTTCATGGCTTGCCAGTTAGTTCTGTTTCTATTTATTGCTCATAAACAAAGAAGAAAGTTTCAGAACAGCTTAAATGAATGCAAATGTTGGATTGATTGCTAAAGTAAAGACCGATGAGTCAACTGTTAATGTAATACCTAAACTAATGAACTCTGCTGATGAAACTATACACCTGTTGTGTTGATGTTGCAGAAGAACTGGAACCTTGTTAGTGTAATTCTCACAACGGCTGGAACTGGCCTTTATCAACTTACTCGGAAAATATGGTATGCTAAGTTTGGTTTCGTTAATTCTGTCCACAGAATGTAAGATTTGCTATATGAATGACTGACTTATAGGATTCTTTTTTTTCTTTGGCATGACACTTTAGATGCTCGTTATTGCTCATCAGTTGACAGTCTCAGACAAAAAAATGAAAATGCTTTCCGACCATACGAGTCTACTAGAGTACAATCGCAAGTGATTGTTTGATGAAACAAATGTACTGAACTTTGATGACATAACAATAGTTACTATGGTTTTCATGAGTACAAGGCGAACTGATTACACCTACTATGCTAAATAAACGTGAAAGACTACGGAATGATGGAAATTGTGATCGTGGAACTTCAAAATGCATAAACATATTTTTCAGCTGCTTTCCGATGCCGGTGTCTTTGTAGTCTCATTCACATATTTGAACTTCTCTTTACTCATTAGAGAGATCTTAATTGATTGAGACCATTCCAAAAAAAAAATTTCAAAGATCCGGAGAGTATGACTCTCAAATTAAAGGAAATATTTTGTGCGAATAAGTTTAGAAAGATTAGAAATAAACTTAGGAGTTTAGACATGACTAAAAACAAAGAGAGTCATTAGAGAGGACCGATTATAGAAAAAGAAACAAATTTGTCGTATACTATAGTTGCTCTAATACCATGAGTAGGACAAAAGAAGGAGAGAATTTCACTTGCTTGAATAGAGAAATTATATATAGTTGAAAAAAAAGGAAAGAACTACCTAAATAGATCTATGCATTAATAATATATAGATATAGCCAAATAAGATAATATAATTAGGAAGAAATAAAAAATTATATTCTAATCTATCATATCAGTAAATTTTGATAGATCTTAACAATTTAAATCACAGCAAATCTTAGATTTGGTTGCACCAACAAGTACTTAATCTGATCTTACTTTTCAGGGAATATCACTTCAGCTAGGCACAAGAGGCGCACCTGTCCAAGAATGATCAGCCAGGTATCTTCGATGTTGAAGGAATAAATTGCTCATTTGACCATGATGTAAGCTAACAGTTCTAGTCTTCCAATCATCATGCTTAAACGTGCAAGCCGGGAAACTACTATGAAAATAAGGTATTTTGCTGAATGCTGTGAAAACGCATAAAGGAAACATGTTTGGTTTCTCTTTTTTATGAAGTTTATTTTGGCTTTTTTTTGGGGTCAAGACAGACGTATCATCAAGTACTTTTGTTCCCAGAACGAGACGAACTTGATTTCTCAACGTCACAAGGAAGAAGAAAAGGACAAGACAAGGCAGCGATTTCGCAGGATGATCATCATAAGCAGCTAATTCTTCTCTTTAACAGTACATAGCCTGTTCCGACCGCCTGCGTCTTCTGTTCTTCTACTCGTGGCTCCAAAGCTGTAGTCCCATTAAAGATTAACGAATCTTGATGTGCCGTTCTTATCATCCTTGTGGCGTCTGACGTGGACAGAAAGCAAGAAAGCACCATGGTTCTGGCGCTGCTTCAAACTTGTCACATCATGCTTTTGTCCGACACTATATATTACAGTATTAGCCAGGTGGGTATTCATATGTTGGAGTCCTTCCCACGGCGGTGGGATCGAGCGAACCGGTCTTGTAGACACCGTGGGAGGAGGGCAGGCCGGCACGATTGTGATGTTGGAATGAGATCACCAGTCGCTCGGACGCTACTGTCGTTATGTTGGATCGTCCGAGTGGGGAGGACTCTGTTCCATGCATCGATCACTCGCCACCGACTCGGTCGAGCGGCGAATCGTGCGTCTCCCATGGAGATCGAGCAAAAATGGAAACTCGAGGATCGCATCCTTTCAACCCAGAAGACCAGAATACCCTCCTTCCGATACCCTCGACGCCTGTGAAGAAGACGGTGTCAATCGGTCAAACCCATCGAAGAAAATGATCGAGTCAATTTGTGAACACACACGTGTGTTATCCGCCCACCAGCGCTTTGATGGTGGCCGTCGAAGGGGGTCCCACCTACATAGGCGAGTGGATCAATACGGTGATATAGGGAGAAGGAATCCAGCGGAGAAAACAAGGTACAGAACTGTCACTCACCTCCACACTGACATCTCCCCTATCGCCAGTACGGGAAACTTGGCAGCAGGGAATGCCCAAAACCACCCCCCTGTCATGTATATAGACTGTGCTCCAGCAGTCTCTTCCACCCCACATCCACCCATACCGTCAAATTCTTGGACGAGGAAGACAGCGTCGTGTAGTTTCTCCTCCTACTGTTCGCGCCTCTCGTGAACCTAGTGCTGGAGTCGAAGCCCATCGCTGCCATGGGAAACTGCAGTAGAAAGCACCAGGGCGTCTTCTGCTTCTCCGCCTCGAGTTTGGACGACGAGGAGAACTCGTACAGAGGCGACATAAACCCGGAGTCGCCCCACTACTTACGATCGCGACACCACCGACGGGTCGTCGCCAAGATCTTGGGGTCGTCGGCGGTCTCTGCCTTGGTACGGGTTCTTTGTCCATGTGTTCCTTGTGCAATTTTAGATCTTGTATGGATTCCAAACTGGATATTTACTCTCCTGCATGATTGTTTTGGATGAATGAATTGATATCAGAAGCGAAGCAAGAGGAAGAGGAAAGAGTCGAGGCAACCGTCGTCGCAGAAGGGATCGGATTCAACGGATGACGACGACCGGAAGACGGCGTCGATTCTTTCCACCTCCGTCTCCTCTAACTCATCGTTTTTCTCTATCGCGTCCTCGCCATCCTTCCGCTCCACTCCGGACGCCACGGAGCAGAAGCCCCAGCGAAAGCAGGCACCGCCGCCCGGGGGGCCGGAGCCGAGGAAGACCCCATCGGGGCCGGCGAGCACTTCCGATTCGGGCATTGCGATCTTTCTACTCATCGGGAGCCTGGTGGTGATGGTATTCTGGGGGAGATTCTTGGCGATCCTGTGGACGTCGTCGTGGCTCTTCTTCATTGCTTGTTGGTGCTATGCACGCGGAACGGCTTCGGCGGCGGCCATCAAGCAAGTGGACGAGTGTATACTGACGACAGAGCTCCGGCGGAGGTGGATGGAAGAGGCGGAGGAGAAGAAGCGGGTCGTCCGACGAGGCCTCTTGGAGAGAAGCCGAAGGATTTGACTATAACAAGATAAAGAAAAGAAGACATTTAAGAAAAAAAAAAGAGTATTATAATTATAATAGTTTTAGTTCCTTTTAAGTATGATCTATTTGAGATCTGACGGTGGTGTGTTTTGATCCACCCATTACAGGTTATTTCTTTTAATTGTATTGATATTAACCTTAAAAAAATAAAAAGGCAAGAAAATCTTGTCTCTTACTTCGACTAGTGCAACTTCCGAATGGTTCTCCTTTGGCTTTGGACAAGAGCACTTCCAGAAGCATTAAAAACATTCGTATAGTTTCCGAGGTTGTTTGCATGGGCTTTGACAAAACATGGATACGTATAATCTCAATCACTTGCGAGTGCTGCTTCATGCGACACAAAAGGCAAAGCATACGAATGTGATGTCTTATCTCATGTGAAGAAAAGCGTGAAAGGAAGAGACTAAAAACACGCATGAGCACAGTTCTTGTCATCATCATATCTTTGATCACAGTTCTTGTCATCATCATATCTTTTCAAGATACTCTTCGACCGATCGTATATATTAGATAGATAGATAGATAGATACACGTGTATATTAGGACTTTGATAGGATCAAGTGCGAACGCTGCTTTGACTTTGGTCTTCGAATCATCTAGAACGCCTTTTTCCCTTGCGGTAAATCTAATGTCGATTACCCTTCTTTCGGATCAAACATGTGTGGTTGGATTAAGGTCTGCCATTCTTCTTGAAAGGATAGCAAGGTTATTATGGTCATTACGTGGCGGAAAATCTAAGACTTTAATGCTCTAATTTGATCTTCGTTTGCGTTGGCCTTCACTGTTTGTGCACATATTAATTATGTGGAGACAACGATCGTCACTGCTCAGATAGATATGTTCTTCAATAACGGTCGAGCGTGATGCCTGTGCAATCCTCTTAAGTCACTTAAGTAGCCACTTCAGTGCATGCTTCTGATGTCCGATCTCTGTGCATTAATTGTTAGGGTGGGTGCCATTCTAAAACTTGTGCGTCTGCTTGGTGGAAAACTAGTTATCAAATCCGAATAGGACAATTTCATCGGATCCAAAAGAACATCGAGAATCAAACCTAAATCAATTCGATCCACCGATTATATCGTTCAGAATAAAAACAAAATAAACTATTCTTGAAATGACTTTTGTTTTAAAAATATTTGTAATTTATATGACAGTTTGATTGATTTTTATTCAAAGAGGTCTTAGATCCGATTTTGTGCTGCTGCATTTTATTTGTTTTCGTCTATTACTATCTATTTCGATACTTTTTCACCATATTATAAATTACATTTTATAATATAATTTATATTTCTAAGATAATATATATTTTTGATTTTATATATATAAAAAAATATGAAACATATGATCCGATTAGTCGACCCACTGATTCAGTGATCCAATGACCTAAGATTAGAGCCACTCAATGTTGAATCCCCTTCTGGTTTTGCTTTCTTTGATGCCCAGCATGCGCTAATAGACTTATTTCTTTTGATTTATGAGGGAGATGGGTCTCTCTCTTCTTCATGCTTTTGGAAGGCGGCGGGAATACGATCCAATATCGGATCCTGATATGTGTCCAAGATTTATCCGAACCCTCCATAATCTTGATTTGGTAGGTATTAAAGAAACTATATCTCTACCAAATCAAAAGGATTATTGTGATTTAGGACACCAAATCACATGTATATGCAAATATATCATCCTGGGCCTTATCCAACTGACCGATCCAATCCAATCTATGTATCGGATCTCGTCATCTATGTATCGCTAAACGTGATATGTATCGCTAAACGTGCTGATCCAATCCAATCTATGTATCGGATCTCGTCATCTATGTATCGCTAAACGTGCTGATCCAATCCAATCTATGTATCGGATCTCGTCATCTATGTATCGCTAAACGTGCTGATCCAATCCAATCTATGTATCGGATCTCGTCATCTATGTATCGCTAAACGTGCTGATCCAATCCAATCTATGTATCGGATCTCGTCATCTATGTATCGCTAAACGTGCTGATCCAATCCAATCTATGTATCGGATCTCGTCATCTATGTATCGCTAAACGTGCTGATCCAATCCAATCTATGTATCGGATCTCGTCATCTATGTATCGCTAAACGTGCTGATCCAATCCAATCTATGTATCGGATCTCGTCATCTATGTATCGCTAAACGTGCTGATCCAATCCAATCTATGTATCGGATCTCGTCATCTATGTATCGCTAAACGTGCTGATCCAATCCAATCTATGTATCGGATCTCGTCATCTATGTCATCCAATCTACTGCCATGCCATTCTCCTTTTCAAAGAACACATGAATCTGACAATACCAAACCATATTATAGTTGCAGATGATACATTTACCGTTAGTAGTTACAAATATAATAACATATGTAATTTAACATATGGATAATTGTCAACATGCCATCTTTATCTAATCGGCTCATCAACTTCACTTAAGTGACACATCACGAAGGGCTTGAATCTACGAGACTAATAATATGACATTAATAAGAGGATTGATTCAACTCCATGAGATGAGTCGCATGACATTGAAATAAAAAATTGACTCGAGATTCATTGCATAATTCCATTTATAATTGGATGGTGTGCAATATTAATCATGACTTTCATCTAAAGGTCACATCTTATGTTATAAATAAGTTTTCAGGTATATTATCAAATATTTGATTTTTTGGATTGATAAATTTTTATAATTTGATGCTTAATTGAATGCTTTGAACCTAAACTAATATAATCATCAAATGGACCTTATCGGATATACCCCCTGATTGTAGTTCTTGTAAGGTTTCAGCTCGAATATTTTGTTTTCTCGACATCGTCTCAATTTAAGACGAACTTAGAAGCAAACTTTGATTAATTTTAAATTTTCAATCATGTTGAATAATTATAATTTGATTTAATATAATTATTTGATTTGTATGCAAAGTGATTACTCGTAATTACCATAAGAAAGTAAAGAGAGAGAAAAAAAAAAGAAATAAAGATATATTCACATATTAAAAAGAGGAGAGGGGAGACATAAAAGAGAGGAGAAGACATTTAAATCAACAAGTATTTTTATTTATAACCCGATTTTTATGATATATGACATTTCAAAAACATATGCAACTTTATCTTATTTATTGAAGATTTGGATTGTTGGACGGAGTCATTGAGTCCATCATAAGCCTAGTATCAAGATGATTAAAGATTTAATAAAAATTACAAAACTAGGCCGAGATCATCTCGATCCATTTGATATTTAAGGCAGTAGTAACATAGAAAAAGACGATGTTTAATTTAAAATAATTAAATATTTAATTGAATAATGTACTTTGAGACCCTTTTCTAGATGGTTCCAATAACCGTCAACATGTAGTAAGAAAGTATTCCGCATGAATGATCTCATCTTAACTCGACATTATAATTAGCACTGTTGCGCTGATCACGATCGGGTTAACAACGCGCTGGTTATGAACTAATGACACGAAATCTCTTATGTTCACGTGTTAAATATGTCGTATTAGATATGAAACTATCTATTTAATTCCTTTCGAAATGTGATCTATAATAAAAATAATTAATTAGGAGATTTATTCACCAAAATTAAAAGAGATGTTCCAACAGATGTGCTTTGACTTTGAATGTTCCACGTCTCCATTGAAGTATTGGACAACGAAGCTTCCCGGCTTCTTTTGAGTGGGCCAGCCGACTTGAAGAAAAGAAAGAGGCGACGCACACACCAATGATTTCTTTCTGATGCATTCATCTCCACGCAC
The DNA here is from genome assembly GCA_004837865.1 of Musa balbisiana. NCBI lineage: Eukaryota > Viridiplantae > Streptophyta > Magnoliopsida > Zingiberales > Musaceae > Musa > Musa balbisiana. The sequence goes on along the minus strand of CM017196.1, from coordinate 8,080,538 downwards.
CAAAGCTTGACTTGCCGATTACGAGTAGTCAGTCAATGCTGCGGATGGACAACTTGGTTACTCTACTCCGATGCTTCTTTCTTGTCATACCATTCCACACGGACTTTACGAATTTATCTACCTCGCAGATCACAGGGAGCTCGGAACTCGCTTTATGCATGCCGTAATGGACGGCACCACTGGCCGCTACATCCTCCTCCCCCTCATGATCATATCCACTGCTTCACGGATCGTGTTTTCGCTTGCGGCAGACACCCTGTTGGCATCCCAATCCCTCCGAGATGGACAAACGCTTGTCTCTGCCAACAAGACCTTCGAATTTGGCTTCTTCAGTCCCGGCAGCTCGACCGACCGCTATGTCGGCATATGGTATCACAAAGTGCCAAAGCAAACGCTGGTATGGGTGGCTAACAGAGACAACGCGATCGCAGACAAATCAGGTGTGCTCATGTTCGACGACAACAATGGGGATCTCATACTTTTAGACGGCAGGGGTAGCTCATCCGTATTGGCCTCCGGTCTTGGGACGAATAACAGGGAAGCGACCATCCTGGATTCAGGCAATCTTGTTTTGAGGAGTAGCGATAACACGTCGATGGTCTCGTGGCAGAGCTTCGATCATCCTACTGATACTTTCCTCCCGGGTATGAAACTTGTACTGAATCGCCGACAGAACCGGTTGCTTACATCATGGAAAAGCAAGGATGATCCTGCTCGCGGAGATTTTTCTTTAGGCCTCGATCCTAGCGGCAACGGCAAGTTCCTTATCTGGAAGAAAGGGACTCCTTATTGGAGCAGTGGGGATTGGGACGGGAAAATATTCAGAGCGGTTCCTGAGATGACTCCAGACTACATCTTCAATTATGAATTCGTCCGTGACCAACACGAACTGTACTTCACCTACTCTATCAAGGATGACTCTATCATTTCAAGATTAATCATCGGTATTTCAGGTCAAATCCAGCAAATGACATGGTTAGAGAAACTAACATCGTGGTTGCTGTTCTGGGCTCAACCACGCACCCAATGCAATGTGTATGACCTCTGCGGGGCATTTGGCGTTTGCAATGAAGCGATACAACCAAAGGCTTGCGAATGCTTGCCTGGTTTTCAGCCAGCATCTTTGCAAGATTGGACTGAAGGAAGCACAGGAGGAGGGTGCCTCAGGAAAACCAGCTTGCAGTGCGAGAGCGGAGAAAAGCCAGATAAGTTTGTGGAGATGCCCCATATGGAGTTTAATGCAGATGCAACTAAATTGGATGTTTCAGATGCCAAAGACTGTGAATCAGCCTGCTATAAACATTGTAACTGTACTGCTTATGCCTTCTCTGGAGGTTGTAGCTTATGGCAAGGGGATCTTGTAAATCTGCAACAAGTTGACGGTGGTGAAAACATCGCCAGTGGTACTTTGTACGTTCGAGTTGCTGATTCCGAGTCTCAAGGAGAGCAAGTGTCTGAACCCAAGATCCCCTCAGATCATAAAGGTAGCTGAAAAGAACACAATACACACTTGAGGCACCTTTGTGGGAAAATTTTCAGGACACATTTGCCTCATTATTGCTCTAAATTAAGCAGGGGATTTAGTGAAACATCTAACGTTAGCACATTTTGTAGGGAAAAAGAGGAAGCTGCTGCAAATCATGGCCGCGGTAGCAGCATCTCTTACATTACTCCTGTCTTGCTCTCTCGTGTGTTTTCTGTGGTTCAGAAAACGGAGAAGCAGAGGTAATGATGTCGCAGATAATGTGATTGTTTATGCATATGTTGTTTATGATTCTCACCTTATGTAACCAATCAGGCACAAAAAAGTCACACGAAGAGAAATCATTACTTGCACTGGTGAATCACTTACCAATTAAGATCGGAGAAGGCGACAGAGCTGCAGAGTTCTTGCTGTACCATTTCTCAGATATAGAAAAAGCCACAAGCAACTTTTCAGCCGAGAATAAGCTTGGAGAGGGTGGGTTTGGACCTGTTTATAAGGTATCATATCTATACAACACTCCGAACGACCTGTGTGCTTGAGCTTCACTGAGAGCTAATATTTTAGTTGCTGAGCTCTTTTTAAGTCGTATACATGAAATATATTTGCAAACCAATTCAAACAGGTCTTGCAAGGATCAAGTAGAATTGGTAGTCATATCAGCCTGAGCAAGGATTGCTCGGTTATTTATGTAGAGACAAGAAAAAACACAAGCAAATTTGACCAACATAGCTGAGGAAGACTCGAGTACAAAGCAAATTTACAGGCTTTTAAATGCACCACTCATTGGATTTAATGAAGATCTTTGGTACATTATTTCAGGGCCAATTGCCAGAAGGACAGGAGATAGCTGTCAAAAGACTTTCTACACGTTCTGGACAAGGGCTGCTCGAGTTCAGTAATGAAATTATTCTCATAGCAAAGCTTCAGCATAGGAATCTAGTAAGGCTATTGGGATACTGCATTCAAGGAGAGGAGAAGCTACTCGTCTATGAATACATGCCCAACAAGAGCTTGGACTTCTTCCTATTCGGTCGGTTTTGACTACAATTTGCTGCTTCATTTTACTTGCGTCTATAAGAACTCTTGGCATCATGCTGTAATTTATCTATCTGTTGTCAGACTCAACCAGAGGAGCACTTCTGGACTGGAGCAAGCGCGCCCATATCATTGAAGGGATAGCTCAAGGCCTTCTTTATCTTCACAAGCACTCCAGACTGCGTGTCATTCACAGGGATCTGAAACCCAGCAACATTCTCCTGGACGCGGACGTGAATCCTAGGATATCCGACTTTGGCATGGCCAGAATTTTTGGCTCAAACGAAACACAAGCAAACACAAACAGAGTTGTTGGAACATAGTAAGTGTAACGCATTTTTCGTGATGGATGACTATACCAACACACTCCATAAAATCGATATGCGTGTGCTGACACTAAGTGTATCATCTTATTATACCTTTCAGTGGGTACATGGCACCTGAGTATGCTTCACAGGGTCAATTCTCGATCAAGTCTGATGTCTTCAGTTTTGGTGTTCTGCTCCTGGAGATCGTAACTGGAAAGAGAAGTACAGGTTTTCATCAATACGGGGGGAATGCTCTCAACCTTCTGGGTCATGTGAGTATAACTTGGTGATATGAACATGTATCAACCAACTAAAGCTCTTATTACTTGGTTTGATTGACGCAGGCATGGGAACTGTGGAAAGCAGGTAAGTGGCCGGAGCTTATGGATCCATCTCTAGGCGATGGATGTCCATCTTGGGAGGTGTCGAGGTGCATTCATGTGGCGCTCATGTGCGTCCAAGAAAACGCTGGTGACAGGCCCACCATGTCGGATGTCATCGCTATGCTTGGTAATGAAAGTGTAGCTTTGGCGGATCCTAAGCAGCCTGCTTTCTTCACAGTGGCAACTGCAACCGAGGCAGAACACGCATCGATGTTAGCTGCGACTTGTTCTTTAAACGATATGACCATCACCACCCCGGAAGGCCGATAGTTCTCTTTAGAGTCCTCATTTAATGGCAAAGTTGAGGGGTAAGGCAACCACGAATGCCATCAGAAATTGGTGAATGTTCAGTTATTCATGTCCGGTTAGACAAGATAGGTGTGTTGTCACAGAATGTCTTACGCCGACGGTTCTGCAGCTTGTATCCGTTGTTCTATCTTCTTCTTTTCCCTCCGTCTCGTCCTTTGTGTTCTGAATCTGATTGCTGACGGTCAAAGCCACACCTTTCTTTGTAGAGAGATTTAGGTTTTACTTAGCCGGAGTCTACTACAAAGCCATTGGCTTTTCGAAGCGCAAGAACGACGCGATGTCTAGACCTCCTATTGGCGTCAAACTACTTGGTTTTGCTTCCTACTCGGGCAGGAGTGGTCATGGCTGGCGGACAGTCAGGCACGAGATGAGATGTGTGCCTGAAAACTTACGATCTCCAGTTTACTTTGTACAATAGGAACAATCTGCCGTAACTTGTAGGCCACTATGGCTGGCTTTTATATGTTCAGAAGTTATATGCTGCTTTTCTAATCCATATCTATTTCATGTGGAACTCAAAAGATTAAAAATAATTAATATCTAAGTATCTGCTACACTGGAGCAGCAAAGAGAATGTTTACATGAAGGATGACAAAGGTACACTGCAGAGAACAAGAGGGACAATAGAACAGCAGCACAAACCAGAAGGAACAAATTAAAGAGTAAAAAAGGACTATCATACAAAACTCTCCATTGTCTGAAGTCCAAGTAGCTTTTTTGCTGATTTCGAATCTTACGTCAGAAAATTCTTGAAGTTGTCCTGCAAGTTGACTTTAGATTTCCGCTCCTTAATCCACCTGAAGTCCCTTGTCCATGGAAAGGAGCAGTTCCTTTTTTTCTTTCACTGCATCTTTCTTCATACTAACAATCTCAGAGAGCTATCATATATAGTTTAGTTAAACCACTTGACATCCCGACCTATGATATCGAGTAACCGGCAATAGGTACTTCAAGCTCGTTGCAATGTGTAGGAGCTCTGTAACATGAATCGAGATTTGAGTACTGTCCTTTTCTTTGCATCTTTCTCTGTTTCTTCTTGTGTTTTGACAAAGTCAGAAGCCGACTTCTTTAATGCCGAGATCCTCCAGGTTCTATTTAACCTGTGATCAACTAGAGGAGCCATTGACTTCAGAAGAGAGGTGCTTTAAGAATGCATTGTTCCTATTGGTGCCAAAGTAGAAGAGAGAAAGAATGTCCATCACCAAGCTCTGGATCGTGCTTGCTCTTTCTGCAGGAGTTCTCGCAGCTCATGGTCAGCCAGGTACGAATGAACTGTGTGCCTAAACTTTGTGTTCTCCCTGCTAGCTTTCCTGGTGCGAATTTGCCTGTAAAGGAGCTTTCTTGCTGAACTCTATACATGATCATCGTCTTTGCTACTTCCGCAGATTCTTCTACCACTTAAAAGTGGTTGGCATCTAAATCTTGTGCTCTTAATAAGGATAAACTGTTTTGAGTCTCTCTCTCTCTCTCTCTCTTTGTGAACTAGTTAGCTTACAATTACAAGCAGCAAGGCAATCACATGAAACAGTAGTATGATACCTTTCTTCACATTTCTTACAAGGAGGTGAGCATCCAAAGAAGTGCTAGAGGCTTGCACAAGGCATGCCAGTTTCCCTTTCGTTTAACTAATCTAGGGATTGAGCAAGCTTTTCTCTTTCCCTTTCTCTTCTTTAATGAGGAAACTTGAGCAAGCAACTCGGAGGTATTATCTGGATGTGATGTTGCCATGAAATGGAGGCTTCGGCGAGCAGTCAGCTGACTTTAGCCTATCTGTCCTATTGTTTTGGAGTTCCATTGCCAGTGTAGCAAGAATCCAATAATGCCAATGTGTATATCCAGCCTCCTAGTCAACCAACCTGCGTTCTTGTTGGCCTTCTGACGGGTGAGTATCTTAGACAGAACACCAAACTTCCCTTGAAAAGGACCAAAAGACAAACGACCAATTTGTTTAGTTGCATGAACCCTCTCTGTCCAGCTGCGTCCGTCAGCTTGACTATTACACCACCAATTTGGCCCATTTTCAAAGCCAATGTTCAAAGTGATTGACTGGATTACCAATAATTAATAGCTGCACGAGTCACAGCACGGTTTCTTCCCATCGTCATGGCCACAATTTCCACAGTGAAAAACACAGAGGACGCCATGTTGCTTCGAGAAAACCAGTATAGTGAAATAATCCAACAACTACTTTTGTTCTCTAGCTAAACGTGCAACGTTCGGTTTGACTTTTTAGTCTTTAGCTTCGGTCATGACACCAACCACCGACTAGAGTTTGTTGTGGGTCAAGTGGAGCCATCTGGATTCAGTCCGATCAAATTCCAAACGTCGACTGCGGTCCGTATCCTCAACCGACCCGGTCGCCGATGAGGGGATCGAAATGGGAGAAGCTGAGATGAAAATGAGAGTGGTGAGTGGAGACCAGAAATGTTAGGGTTTCCTTTTGTTCCTTTGCGTTGTGTTTTCTTGATATTTCTGCAGCTTCCTCGATAGGGTTTTTCAGGTCAAGTTCTCGCCTTCTTGAGAGTTGAAGGTATGTTTTCATCGTAACTCACTCGTTCTTTGTTCTCGAAATAACTTGCTCGATCACGAACAGCACCGTGTCAGGATATTATACCTTACCTATCATTGCTAAACCTACCTAAAATTTGCATGCCCACCCCTATCTTTCTTTCATTTCTTTTGATTGGAACCTCGGATTCTAGTTAGAACAATATCCAAAATTGGCAGTCGGAATCGAATGAGGCGATTCTTAGGAATAGATTGACGAATTCGTGATGATTAGGATCAAAGATGCGAGCTTTTGATGTGATACGTAATAGAATGGCGAGGGTTAAACACATGTTATTACTTGTAACAAATAGCCTAATGGTGTTAATTTATCTTCTCAATGATGAATATTACATGATTTGATTTTGAGGCGCAATTCTATTATTACTATGGTTGTTGGTTTCTATTGTCTCAAAACTTCTGCAGTTTATCATGGTACGATCCCAGACTACAATGTGAGGGTTCGCATCAACAAGTTAGACCATGTGGTATTTTGTGTTTACTATGCAAGAATGCAAGTAAACTTCAACCAATGATATTATTTACATGGGAGCTCTGTTTTGATGCAGTCTATCTAGAAAAGATTCTCAACCATGCTCTTTAGAACAGTTGGCCATTAGATTGTTTGCTTTCGTGAACTTTTCATGCTTGTGTGGCTTGATCTCAGCAGATCTATTAGAAATGCATTTTTGTTGGGTGAGCATGACAATCCAAGTTCCAATATCTTCTCATATTATTTTTCTCTGTCTTCTCTCCTCTCTCTGCAGGAGACACACTAACCTCAAGCACACCTCTCAGTGACAACCAAACCTTAACCTCCGCTGGAGGAATCTTTGAGCTGGGCTTCTTCAGCCCAGGCAATTCGAGCGAGTGGTACCTGGGAATATGGTATAAGGAAATCCCAGATCAACCAATAGTATGGGTTGCTAACAGGGACACTCCACTGAATGGCTCCGTGAGAATATTGAATCTTACTGCTGATGGAAATCTACTACTGCTCAACAAAGATGCAAATATTTTATGGTCAACGAATACATCGAATGCTACTTATCCATTACTTCAGCTTTCAGATTCAGGAAATCTCATCCTGACAGGAGGAATCCCAAAGAGCATATTATGGCAAAGTTTTGATCATCCATCTGACACATTTCTGCCAGGCATGAAGATTGGATTGGATTTTGCAGCCAAGCTAGACAGACACCTTATATCGTGGAAGAGTAGTTCGGACCCTTCTCCAGGGAACTACTCCTATGGGATGGATCCTCATGGAGTACCAGAAGTCTATATATGGGAAGGATCTTCTCGGACCTTTCGCACTGGACCATGGAATGGAAAAGGTTGGAGTGGCCGTCCTGACATGTGGACAAATGGTGTCCTCCGGTTCCACTTTGTTATGAACCAACATGAGGTATACTATACATTTGAAAGCTTGAACAAGTCTGTTCTTTGCCGGGCAGTTATTGATGAGAGTGGTGTCCTGCAACGCTTGGTGTGGTCTACTACAAGCACTAGATGGGATATTTTCTGGTTGGTTCCGGAAGACCCCTGCGATCAATATGCAACATGTGGAGCTAATGGGATGTGCACCACCACCTACTCACCTAGATGCCAATGTCTGCAGGGCTTCACTCCTAAGTCACCTAAAGATTGGGATCTTAGAGAGAATTCAGATGGTTGTGTTAGGCGAACAAGTTTAAATTGTTCAACCGATGGTTTTTTTCCTTTGCAAAAAGTGAAGCTGCCTGATACTTCAAATGCTAGCACGGAGAGCAACAAGACTCTAAATGAGTGCCGGGACTTGTGCTTAAAGAATTGTTCTTGCTTGGCATATGCTCTGAATGGAGAGAGTATGTGTATAACTTGGCTTAGTGATCTTGTTGATATTAGGATTTTTATAGATGGAGGTGATGATCTATACATTCGACTGGCAGATTCTGAATTAGGTAAGAAAATTCAACATTGAAATAGAAAGAAAGTCTTTACTTGGAAATTTGGAACAAAGTGTTTGTTAAATGTTGCTCGTTAGTAAAGGACATACAGGACCAGGTAATTCTTAATATAGAAGACTCATATCACAGGAAATGAATTGGTTTCAATTCAATAACTTACATCTTCCAACCTAGAAAGAATTTAGATAAATAGAACTAGGATCTCATACATTGTAAAAACTGAACTTCCTGTCATGAAAGTCAAGGAACAGAATTGTTTTGCAGTTCAGTTTCCAAAGCTGAGGCAGTAAAGGGTTACCGATTAGCGAACCAAACCACCATCATGTGGACAACTATCAGTGTTTTCTTATTATATATAATTAGGTAGTAACTGTTCTAGATTATTCACTTTTTGTTATACTTGGATCAGTAGTCATGCCATGAATATGCTCTTCCATCTCTAGTGCTTCAAGAATTCACTTGGGAATCTTGGGGAAATGTTCTCGTTTCTACATTGCAATTTTTTCTCCACTCTTGTTTTTGCTAACTTTCTGTATGGAAAGACTCTGTAGGCATAGAGGCTAAAGATTAGAACCTTGATAGTTGATTGAGTAGTGGAAGGTGGTACCATATTTTCCCAGTTGAAATTGAACTTTCTATCCTCCTCTCTTAGCTCATTGGAAGTTCCACTGATATACTTTAAAATCGTTGAATATAACAATGATTGTACATAGTAGAAAACAATTTAGCTGAGTACTGTGTAGTAGAAACTAATGTACCCTTGATAAAAGTTCTAGTTTTAACTTCCTTTGCAGATTCAATAAGAAGTAATTCTGGCAACAAGATAAGATTGGCGATTGCAGTCACTATTCCAGTTCTGAGTTCTCTTCTGTTGCTGTGTGTTGGTTTGCTTTTATGGTTGAAGAGAAGAAGAAGGAACCATGGTATATTTATTTTATATTTGCTTGTACTAATTTGTATCTAGTGTAGATGAATATTTTCTTCTTGTTCCAAAGTTGATCCAAAATCAATGAACAATAGTCTGGAAAGTTATCTAATATTTTACCTGATGTTTGTACAAAAAAGAACCACACAGTAAACATGGTCATCATTGTTGAATCCCCTAGGAAATGTGTTATTTTTTGTTCTTTCTTTTGTGTGTGTATTGCATGGGGACAAATATTCCTTGCAAGCAACTGCTGAAAATTATTTGCTCATATGTAGTTTGAACTTTATTTACGCTAGGATATTTTCTTGCCTAAAGTATTGCCTCAAACATCATTTGTTGATTTTCAATGTCTGCATGATTTTGCTGTAACAATCTTATAGAAGTTTTCTTCCTTGACTGCTATCTGAATATATTAGATATATGACGAAAGATAATAGTTATTAGGTGTTCATGGTAATTCTTTTTGTTTGACCTTTACGATGATCATACTTTCTTTTATTTTTTTTGTAAAAAGGAACACTAAAGCTCAATTATATTTGAAGAAGTTATCTTCTTTATCTTATCAAGTATCTAAACTGCAGAGTTCATGCATAAGTTTTCACTGCTTCACACTAGAAAACATGGATTGCAAAAGTATTTACACTATTATCTAGTTTTATTTAGGTTCTATCTTTGCTTCCATGTCCTAGAGTTGATGCTTGCATATTAAATAAATTAAGAGAGTAGACCATCTTGTCTGCCTTGAGTTGCAGTCTTACTGGTAGTCTATCTGATTGTTTTGACTATGATTGCAGTGTTGCAAATCAATCACTCTCTTCTGTCACCCCCCTTAAAACAGGACACTAAAGACGAAAAAAAAGATGGTGCCTAATTATTTGACCTACCTTTCTCTTGGAAAGATTTTGGATTTTAATCCTTCTGAAGGTGGTGCCCAATTATTTGACCCAAAGGATTCTTTAGTGATCCATTTATGGCAATGATGTCCTTGTACTCACTTCCTTAAGAGTGGATACTGTAGTTTTAATTTGAGTGGTGATTTCTCTTCTATGGCTTGATGCAGACATTTATTTATCTCAACTCGTATGCAGATGATTAAAAGCCTGTAAGAATAACAGGTCACTGGAAAATTATTTGCTTATTTTTGGATGAAAGTTTTCTTCATCTATTAACAGCATCAATGGGTGATTACTTGTTAGCTCTGAAAACATTTGGAGGACTTAGTTAACTTATTATTTTCCAATCTATGAGTCAGGTAAAGTGATGAGTTCTCACTCCATTGGAAGCAAAGAAAGCGAGTTAGAGTTGCCTTTATTTGATATGCGTAGCATCAAAGCTGCCACTAATGACTTCTCCGTAGACAAGATATTAGGTGTGGGTGGGTTTGGCCCTGTTTACAAGGTAACATTTTCAATCATTGGAATTTGATTATGAATCTAACTATTGTGTATCGTATGCTTTTTAGAATAACCGTATTCTGAAACTAATATTCTATGTCTAAAATTGCAGGGTCAGTTGGAAGATGGGCGAGAAGTTGCTGTCAAGAGGTTGTCCAAAAATTCCATACAAGGCATAGATGAGTTCAAAACTGAGGTTTTGTTAATTGCCAAACTTCAACATCGGAATCTTGTCCGCTTACTTGGCTGCTGTATTGAGGATGAGGAAAGAATGCTGATCTATGAGTACATGCAAAATACAAGTTTGGATGCTTTCATATTCGGTTTGGCCTCGAAATCCACACCATTTCATTTATCCTGCACTGCATGTTAATGCATGTGTATGTATGTCTTAGATCAGTATACATAGAGTTATTAACAAACTCTGGTGTTGGTGGTCATCATGCATGTCATGGGATTACAAGCTGGATTATTACTACAATGGCTTGATTGACTCTAGCATGAGCCTGAGTCTCATAATCATCACTGTAGAATGACTAGATAACTTTGGGTAATTGCTTATGAGTTATTGAGTAGTCGTTTGGAAACATGTTTAATTTCTTCTTGTGTACCTTGTAAATTAGTCTATTATGCTTATTTCCTTATAGTTGCAATTGTCTTTTATGATCCTTCAACTATTTTTGAATTGTCACATTTTGTTTGAAGATAGATTTCATACCAAATTGTTAGAATATGATAGGGTAGTCATGTTGAGAAACTGATACTTTGACCTCTATCCTAAATCTCCCTATCAAAATTCAAATCTTTTTGAAGAATTCCTGATATTGATGTGACACTAATGTGGTGCTAATGAGTAATTTGAACTGTGATGTGTGTGCCATGTAAGGATGAAACATCATCGTTAAAAACATCAACTACATATGTGAGAGGTCATTTGCTCTTCTAAGAAATCTAACCTACCTTAGGAGCTAATGATAGGGGTAATATAGGATATCATTTGTTTGTATGTGCCTACCAGAGATATGCAAATATAAAGGTATCAACTCGATAATTCAGACATTTGCAAAGGTACATTAGATAGTCTTCACAACATATTATGTGTCCGTCGTATCTCATTATACATACCACTTATTTAATTGCATAATTAGCACAAGGACTAGGTAGGGTCCCTGCAGACGTTTAATTGGTAGATTGTTGATACAAAACCATTTAAAGTAGCTTACAACCTTAGGATGTTGACAAAAGGAAAATTATATGCTTTGTTCTTCTTTAATATGCTTAGAACTCATTCAAAATGACCTTCATCTTAGTATGGAAGAATGCATAAAAGAAAATAAAGAGAGTACCTAAATAAATCTATGCATAACAGAGCATTCTGGTCCAATATTTGACTTTCTGTACACCTGTTGCAGCGTGAGTGAAAAGAGTATACCATAAATTATATCTTTTCATTTTCAATCAAATCTGAAGCAGGCAAAAAGTCTCCACAGCTTGTGAATTTCAGTTTGTAGGTTGCAGACCAATTAAGATTGCTGCTTATACCATCATTATGTAGATGACCTTTTATTGGATCTCATGTGTAAGGATCTAACCTTGGATTCTTATGTGGTGCCAATCTCATGAGACAGCAACTAGTTCATAATCATCACCTTTATTATCTTTGACCAACTAAATCGAATATTCAGCAGATAGAAGAAAGAGCAGTCTATTGAATTGGCAAAAGCGCCTTGACATCATAATAGGGATTGCTCGTGGGCTTCTTTATCTTCATCAAGATTCTAGGTTGAGAGTCATTCACAGAGATCTGAAGGCCAGCAATATTCTCCTTGACCATGAGATGAATCCAAAAATTTCAGACTTCGGCACTGCAAGGACATTCAGAGCAGGCCAAACCGAGGGGAACACAAAGAGAGTAGTGGGAACATGGTGAGTTTTACACTAAAATGTTTCAACTCTAATATTAAATGATTAGCTAAAATTCTTGATCACATGCAGTGGATATATGTCCCCGGAGTACGCGATGGGTGGGCTCTTTTCAGAGAAATCAGATGTTTTCAGCTTTGGCGTAATGCTACTGGAAATCTTGAGTGGCAAGAAGAATAATGTGGTCCTTCAGGCAGATCAGCGTATAAATCTTTTAGGACATGTCGGTATCTGGGTGTTCTCTACATAAGATCATCAATTTAGTGTTCAGCACTGCAAAACTCTTAACTGTTTAAATTGATTTCTGTAGGCTTGGATGCTGTGGAAACAAGGTAGATGCTTGGAGCTGCTGGAAGAATCAATCAGCCACTCTTACCCTGTGTCTGAAGTGTTCAGGTGCTTCCAAGTTGGTTTATTATGCGTGCAAGAAGGGAGCGAAGACAGGCCAACAATGGGAGAGGTAGTTCTGATGCTAAGCAGTGAATCGGTCATGCTACCTCAACCTAATCGGCCTGGTTTCTATGTCACTCGGACTTCCATAGGAGAAGATTGCTCTCCCAGTGAGATCACAATAACCGAACTCGAAGGCCGTTAAAATTACAGTGAATTTTATGGAAAATTTTTAATGTTTTCCAGGAACCATGTACCTTATTACGTTGGTGGTCTTCACTATCAGCAATCGACCATGGAGTTCTTCTTGTTTTTGTAATGATTACCACAATCATCATTGAATGTGATGTGCCTATAGTTGATAATGTGCCTGTTCAACAACATCTGGATGTTTAATGGGAGTTCAATTTTAGCACTTGCGAAAGATTTCAGCAAACCCACCATCGTAGGGGTACTGCAAACAAATTTCATCAAACCTGATGAAAATGTTGTACTCAACCTCTATGTGATATTACTTTTGCAATATGCAACATCTCTTTCTTCTGCTAAGAATACTGAAAGAGTACAAATGAACGAACACGTAAGACTCGACATGATGCAATGGTTAAGCTATCATTGATCGAGCTCTTGAGAGCAATTTTAAAGTCTTTGATCATCTAGAATGATCAATTGGTTCATCTAACTCGTTTCTTCCTCAATATTTATCTACATAGACAAATCAAGCATTACTCCGAAAGCTTCACACAAGGAAAGAAATACGACTTGATGGATAGAAATATGTTCTGCACATAATTCGGCCTCTTTAATTCCCTCGCCGCAGGAGACGCCCAGAACTTGACCTCTGCCAATAACGCATTCAGGCTCGTCAGCGCTCAGAGTTGAGTGAACGGGTGCCTTGCATCTGGTGGATTTGGCAGTGGCATGGGTTGCCGACAGACGCGCGTCTCTCGATAACTCCACCGGGACAGGAAATCGAATCCTGTCGCAAGTGGAAGAATCGTGCGCCTCGACAGAGACGTCGAACGCAAGAAATCATACGTTGCAGCTTCGCGGCTCGAGAAACCTTGCGCTGGCTGATCTCGCTGATAAATCGTGTTGCAGGACTGTGAGATCCTGCAAAACCGTGAAGGCGTTCTCCCAATCTCGATACTAAATTATCAGAAAAATAAGAGGAAGCAGCAGAAGAAAGAGATTCTAAGCAGACCAATCTCTGACTCCCATCACCACCACCACCAGCATGAGAGAATGCAAATAAATAAGTCAAACATTGACGCAATTATTCCTCAATAAAAATAAACTTCTTTATCATAAGAAAAAGAGGAGGTATGAATTGGCTGGCTGGTGGCATCCACTTAATGAACACATGGAACAACAACAAGAGCCATCATCCTCTTGCCAGTCACCTTTCCTTGTTCCCTTCTGTTAAATGTTGCGCCTGTTCTTACACTTTGGCCACCTTTATGTAATACATAATTGCTATAATTATTACTTCCAGAGTTCTCTCTCTCTCTCTCTCTCTCTCTCTCTCTCTGTGTGTGTGGCCAGCGTTCATTTCTCCTACAGTTATCCCGATGTCCTTCTTTTCTGTGTACTCTCTCCATCCAGGCTTTTCTTACCAAGTAATTCTTCTTCTTAATTTCCTTCCTGTTTGATAAAAGTTCGGAAAGAACATACAATCCTTGTTTCTTAATTTCCTCCTCATATACAAGTCCCTATCTTTCTTTGCCTAACATTCTGAAACTTCATGGCTGGTAGTGATGCTTCATCGTAACAATCCTCAGCACCCTGTACTCCTCTCTATCTGAAGCTCCCTCCAAATGTAGGGTGCCAGAAGTCTGCTGTGGTCTCGCTTGCCACCAGGTACGTGCTCGTGATAGGAACCAAACACAGTCCTCGGCTTCTGAGGTCTTGATTCGTTTCATCGCAATCCTTGGACTTGCTCGATATCTGCATTAAGAAGTTAATTATGCGTGAGAAATTCCACCATCCCTTGCTACACAGAATAATCATCAGCATAAGTTGAGATTGGCTCAAAGAACAACAAGAACATAATTTAGTACCTGGTGTTGCATGGGATGTCCATCTTTCAAGTACGGACTGCTTAGAACCTGAAGTTGAACGACGTATTTAGTCACTGGGGATGGGCTATTAGTCCAAGAACATTTCTGTATAAGAGAACAGAGATGAAGGGGCTTACACCGACTTGATCATGAAGGAACTTAATGTATTCGATGGCTTCTTGGAGAACCGATGCAGTGTCAGTCTGAAAGATAAAGAAAGAGGAACATTTCAGTTATAAAGCAAAAAGGGCATGTGAGTAGCTGAGAGACACACATGTAGATAGACATGTTCTTCAAGAGAACAAAAAGATAACGAAAAAGAAACAAAGGAAAGAAGAAAGAAGAAAAGAGAACTTACCTTTCCAAAAGGCGAAACTAGCTGCTGTAGAGCAGTGATTCTGTCCCCTAATTTCTCCTTTCTCACCTGCAAACATGTAATTAATCTGAAGGCTGGCGTACATGTGAAAGACCAAATGCCATTGATCAAAATCCGATGAGTCTATCCCTACCTTAAAGGTTGGCAATGGCGAAGGTGTTTCTATCCGGGGCTTTTTGACTGCAGGCTCGCTTCCGGTTTTCTTGGTGGAGGAAGAACACGAGTCCTGAAGTCCTCCTGGACTTATCTGTGTAGATAATAAGCATAATAAAAGCCACTTGGTTTCCGAAACCTCAATGATCAGAAATATATGGATCATATATTAGCAATGATGCTTACCCTACAGGCAGCGAGATTACCGCACGTAGTTTGTGGCTGCATGACAAATTGCGAAGGTGTTGGAGAACACAAGATCGACTTCACATCACCAACCGAGGCAGCAGCAGAAGCGTTCCAGAAGAGAGTGTTGTCACTGAACTGCGACTGTTGTTTAGAAAGTGGGGATTTTAGCAGCTGAGAGAATTTAGCCCACGAAGGTTGCCTTAGCTCATTCGAGTTTCCTTGATAGGCAACCGATGGAGACTGGTAGCGATTCATCACTCCACTGTCATGAATGCCTGATTCGTCTTGCGACATCACTGATGAGTATCCATAGGAGGCCGGAAAGTGATGACTGGCAACACCAACATCGCTGAACACTTTACCGGAGCTGAAATGATGATGATGATCTAAGAAGCAAGTGTGGTCGATGTCACCGAATGGATTAGCTATCGAACTTTCAGCGCCTGTATGAACTTGATTTGAATCAACGGGTGGGTGTTGCCTGGTACAAGGTCTTGAACCAGGATCCTCTTGGAGCATGGCATGGAAACTGCCTTCAGGTCTTACACTATTCCTATTTCATTAAGCTACATATAATCAACGATATAGGATCTCCAACTACATGGAATCAAGAACATGATCTAGAAATTAAGCATGCATTAGATACGTACAGTAAGGATTTAGTCCAACTCATGGAGGAAGACGAGAGGCTGAAGCTTGGCATGGTTGAATCGATGATCAACGAGGGGCAAACGTCAGAGTGTTGGACCTCATGAGTTTCTTGAGAGATCATCGAGCTGCTACCGGCCGATCCTGCTGCCTCACCGCAGGATGCCCAGCTAAAGGCTCTTCCTCCGATCTCAGCTGCTGCAGTTGAGCACGTGGACGCCTGCGCGTCAAAGCTCGCCCTCCTTTTAGGGTTCCACCAGCAACCTTCGCTGCATATCCCTGTGTGGAAATCTTCTGCCATCTCTCTCTCTCTCTCTCTCTCTCTCTCTCTCTCTCTCTATTTGTCTTTGGTACGGCTCCTTAGGGTTTCGGTTGACGGAAAGCACAAAGGATGAGCTTGAGGCCATATCCTATATATTATAACTGGTGGGAATTCTATTGTTGAGGCTATGGATATTATCGACATTTGACCATAAATAGGAAGACGAAGACGAAGACGCGAAAGGAATTGACACCCCTCCTTATCTTTATTATAATATTCGGATTATTTAGTTAATATATTTGTTACACAGGTCTCATATTCCAGTTGATATATATATATATATATATATATATATATATATATATATATATGGACTCTAATATCTTTTTAATTTTCACGTGGTTTTACTTTAATGGATTCAAAGTAGATTAGACAGAAGAAAACAAAAGGAGGTCATACTTTAATGATCATTATTAACCATGGGAGGTACATCACTTCTTTTCATTTTTCATCCTCCACTAGCTTTTAGAGGAATCTATAGAGACGGATAAGTAATGTCCAATCTAAAATTTCTGTGTCCACCAATTACCACTACAATCATGTTTAGTAACTCTAAGAATGATTTACAAATTAATTCATCAAATTGTGTTATAAATTGAAACTGTTGTTATTATTATGGGTAAGTAATCTATGTGAAGGTTAATTTTATCATGAGTTGGGTAGGTAGGAAGGCCTACTTGCTTTCTCCATTTACATGCTTCTTTGAGCCTTTGAATAGAAGAATATAACCTACATGCTTTTGTGTTAGCATATTACATATAAAATGGAAAAGTCGGATCTCTCATTGCTTTCCAGATGCTTCAACCACTTAAATTCTTTTACAGTGACTCAATCATCTCCTAGGATTATTTTAGTGTTCTACATACACTCTGATTAGATTATTACATGTGTTCTGCCATCCTGAGCTTTCCAAGTATCAAATTCTTATAAATCAGCACTCCTCGGTGGTTCAACAGCTTCTGCTCCTGATTTATACCAGATTGGGTGATATGGCTTTCCAGCTCAAATTAATAGGACCACACTATTCGATAGTGCTTGCCTAAACCATGTAATCTTATTTAACTTGCTCATAATTATCTTGATAAGATATCACACGATCATGGTTGATCGGATAATCCAGCTTGTGTGGGTCATTCATGCAGTGATATTACCATACCATAGTTTCCTATCAATTTGGTCGACAAGATTCCATAGCCTTGGGAAAGAAGGAATGGATTTGGTTCGATCAAGGAACATATCTTCCGTGACAATAAGCTAGCATGACCTCAACTAATTAAGTGTGATAATAGTTGGATAGCTTTGATGCTTGGCCTTAACAAAATCCATGGGTAATCATATTTCCATCGTAGTGTTGCTAATTATACTGCAAGCATGAAGATTCATCATAAATGCAATACGTTCTACGTTATCGATCAAATCATGTCATTATATTTATTCCCTAAGAAAAGAGTTAATAATACATGCATGATGTGTCATCGATTTCGGCTTCGAGAAATTTCATGCATATAATCCCGTGGTCGAAGCTTTTCAGCTTCGAGCAAATTATATTTATTCGCTACTTTTATTGCTGTTATTTTGGGAATTCAATATGGAGTCGTATTATGACATCACACTTGGTACTTTATACATGTCATATTATTACATATTTGGCCTTGATGTTGGAAATCAAAGCTACCATCAATTTATGTGCCGTGTTGTGCACAAAACATCTCGAATGCCAAGAACAAGTTGTCTTCTTAAAGAGAACAGAAACAGGAGGACAAGGTGGTGTCATGCTTATGATCAGCTGTCGTAGGGTCAGCGTGGGTCCTACACAAACTTTTCCACTAAAATTCTCTAATGGATGTGTGATTGGCATTGTCTCCTCTCCTCCTTTTTCGATTTTTCCTAATGTTTTCTCTTTATTTTTTCCAAGGTTTTCTCTTTAGTTTTGTTACGATATATTCTTAATATACGATCTGAAAGATGATTAAGATCCAATCATTATTCTTTCTTAAAAACATTATAAGCCGATTAGAAAGGAGAATAAGTATGTAATATAATTTAAAAGATTTAGTTAAAATTAAATCTAAAGACGTGCTTAGGAGTTTATATAGTAAAATGTATTTAAGAGAATTAGGAGAGGATCCTAAGAAATCAGGGTTAAAAAAATTTTAAGGTGATAATACGAGTTATTCGAATATTATTGTGCATTTAATTATACACCAAATTAGAACATCTCAAATTCAATTTATGATTCCTTTGTTGATTCAAGCATCCTTTTTTAACATGTTAAATACATAATATTGAGATAACGATCATGTATTACTGAAATGTTAGCAGAGGACTATTAAGTATCATTTTTCATATCAAATTTTAAGTTTGTTTTAGAATATATGTTATCTCATTAAGTCATCTTTTCTTTCTCTAAAAAAAGAAACTTCATCATTCCCTTTTAGTGTTAATGACGCCGATTCGGTAGACGGCTTATCGAGGATCACTTGTTATGATCAAAGATCAATAGATCTTCTTCGTATCATTTGTAATCAAAGTTTGAAAGGTTGGTAGCAATGTGCAACACTGGCTCACATCAGAGACACAATATTGACCTTTTTGTGGTGACCGACGGCCAATGAGCAAAGGTTTGACTTCTGCAATACATTGGTCGCTCACTTGTGGTCTTCCTCAATGCATGTTGGGGCCTTCCACCAACGGATATTGCCCCATGTCTTCTTGCATCTCTCTCTCTCTCTCTCTCTCTCTTTTTCTTCTCACACGTAGCTACGTGTTCACTACCAACACGCTAAGGCAAAGGCGTCATCATTTTTCAGGAACAAAGGCAAGCCATGCTGCGTCACCACCCACTTCAATGAACACAGAGAGAGAGAGAGAGAGAGAGAGAGAGAGAGAGAGAGAGAGAGAGAGAGAGAGAGAGAGAGAGAGAGAGAGAGAGAGAGAGAGAGAGAGAGTTATTTCAAGCACCAAAAACACGGATAACTTTTTTCCAGATTAAAGCAACATAAAAAGTAGGTATCATGCACGGGAGAACCTAAAGTTTATATGACATGTCAACAAATTATTCTTTTTAATTGAGACAAACAAAAGAATATTAAGATGGTGAGGAATAGCCGACAGAGTGAGATATATGTACTTGAACTTCTATTTCCAATGTGGATACATATCAACTGAAAGATAAGCGAGTTGACCTTTCTTTCCTTCCTAATTTAGTGGAGACAATGGTGGTCTGATGATTTTTCTATTTTGCACCTCTTCGGTCTTAATGGTTTGTCCACACAGAACTGTCGTCTCTACAAGTCAAATGCCATTTTGGTCGGTACGGTATACTCCGACCTCTTCACCACAGCATCGTCACGATCCTTGCGAGACTGCCATTCCAGACGTGTCACAATATTCATTCCCAACAGAAGGCTATAGTCTTCACTAAAATTGAATGCTAGATTGGAGATAAATAAATACATTCTCTTCTAATACTATCCTATACAAATTTTTGGGCAAATTTTCCCTGAAAAAAGAACCTCAAGTTCCTAATTTTTTCCTGCATGGTATATTTTTTTCATAAAATATTTTTTATCTTTTAAAAAATGAAATTTGTTCGATCCTCCACATCGTCACCTCATCATGGTCATCTACGCCCCTCGTCGTATTCATGTCACCACGAGGCCCTGCCTCTCACCTCACCTTCATCTTTTTCGTGATTATTTTCATCTCGAGTATACTTTTA
This sequence comes from Musa balbisiana, assembly GCA_004837865.1. NCBI lineage: Eukaryota > Viridiplantae > Streptophyta > Magnoliopsida > Zingiberales > Musaceae > Musa > Musa balbisiana. The sequence goes on along the minus strand of CM017196.1, from coordinate 8,060,417 downwards.
TCCTCGTCCATTATTGTCATAGTCTTTGTTCATTGTTATCATCACTATCATCATACTTTATCCTTGCTCTTGCTCTTATTTACCGTATTCAAGCATTTCTTCTCTTTCGTTCACGTCCACACATGAGGTTAACAAACGAGGGTATGCTCAAGGCGAAGACGATCACGTGGAAATGAAAGTGGGGCAAGAGGTGAGACCTCATAAGAAGACGAATGCGATTGGACAGAAACAATAGCCAGTGGGACAGAGGCCAATAATAATCTCATCTTTTAGAAAACAAGATGCATTCTGAAAAGAATTTTTTTTTAAAAAAAGAATTTATCTAGTAAAGACAGACACCTGCAACTTATCAGACCAATTGTGTATATACACTTCCATCTAAAATAAACATAGTAAGAGATCGTTTCTTAGTTGGTGGCATCAAATATCAGAAATGACGTTTTTGCAGGCAAAACTAAGAAGACACAGTGATGGAGTGTGCCACCTGCACCATATTTATTTTGCAGAGAGACCACATACATTAATTTTTTTTCCAATAATCAAAATTATATTAGACCACATACATGATTGACAATGGACTCTACTTACAGAAATAAGTGGTCAATAATGCCACTTCTCTTTCCAAATAACAGACTGCTACCTACTGGAAGATTGGAGTCTTTTAGAAGATAAAATATCGACAATGTTAAAGCAGAAAGGTTTCTTCCATGATACATGTGTTAAAATAGAAGTAGTAGTAGTAGAAGAAGAAGAAGAAGAAGAGGAGAAAGTTTTGGTGAAATACAAATACAGTGGGAAACACGTTGTCAGGTTCTTCGTGCAGTTAGGTAGACTGAAAGGTGGGCACATTGCAATATGTCAACTAATCTGTGGATAACATAACCATTCCTTTTGTATTGACTACTGCAAAAGGAGTTCGAGTTCCTTCCACTTCCGCAGACAGATGTTCTGATATCAAATCCTTGGAGTTGGAATATTGCTAGCTCCCAAGTCGTGTACAAAAGGAGCAATAGTCTCTCCTCTCAAGATAACTCGAATCTTTGGTTGAGTCATTGACCCTTAGAGACGGGTGATAGGAGATTGATTGTTCACTCTTTTCTTGCTTATGAAATCCAAAAGTCAAAAACCGAAGGATTAATCTTTCGGTTTCCTCCTTGCAGATGACTCGAAGACAAACGTAAAAGCTTGCGTCCGTAGTGGCCATTCGGCCGGCGGCATATTCTTCCCATCTTTCTTTTCACTGAATTGTCCGCTTCAGGAGCTCATGCCAAGAAATCTCTCTTTTCTCTTTCATGAATCTGAAGTATGGATCAGCAGAAAAAAGAAGAGAAAAGAAGAGCAAGACATCCTTTTGGGTGCCATTTTAGTTCTTTCATGTATATGGTAATTCACGAGACCTCCATAATACATGAGCAAACGCTGATGGCGCACGATGAAGACGACGCAAAAGCTGAGCCTGAATTCTAACACCATTCTGACATGGGAATAATAACTATGACGGATGAACACTGATATAATAGAAGAGAAAAGATTAATGTTATAGCTAAACATTCTGAGATGGTCGAGGATGGTTTATTAAGTCGAGTCTTTCCCTAATTTGAGCTCTAGGATTTCTCACAAGATAATGGATCAATAATTTTGTCCTCAGATGGAGACACTTAGGACGACTTTGCGCCGCATATTACCATAAGAAAAAGGATGCAAGCCAGGAACTACCAAACAAATCTTCGACGCAGAGACCACCAAATCTCTTTTTATTATTGTGACATGTAGTAGGTTGCATAACATCATCACCAAGTTAAGACATTACACCATGACCTATGCTTCTTTCTAATCCATGCAAGAGGCAGTACTAGTTGTTGGATCATCAAACTGACCTTAGGTTGGCTGTGTTCGAGTATGACAACAGTTGTCATCGATTAATGAAAGGCGTGGCTACACTACAAATGCATGAGACAGAATTAGTTGGATCGCAACCCAGAAATTATCTGTCAACTGCTCCAGAAAGACTTCACATTTTCAGTGTAAGGCTTCACCCACTTCAAGAAAAACCAGCAAAACGTGGCCTTGGTTTCTAATTCGAGAACCACTCCTGGCGTTAATCTGTAAGATTAAGCCATGTTGGTTGACACCATTATTCAACAACTACAGGTTTCAGTCAGGTAGACGAGAAATATCAGGAAGCAAATTGTTGTTTGGGTTGACAAACTAGAACCTTTTCCTCCATCGATTATGCAGCTCTTCCTGCCTAATAACATTCTTTTGGTCAGAGAAAGTAACCTAATTCTGTAAGCATCGTGTCCCGAGGGACTCGAAGACAACAAAAGATGACTAGATGAATCCAAGGGAGTCTTCATCTCTGCTGTAAGCCTATACTTCTAGCAATGTAAGCTACCCAGAGACTTAGGATCTAGAGGGTGGCAAGTTCATGAGTAACAGATGACAACAATCAAAGTTTTGTTTCCTTGTTTTCTTTTGAAACCAGTCAAACTGGGTCTCTAAGATACACCACATGTCTGCCGATGTAATAAACTTTTTGAAGATCAAACTCGAGCGATAAATTCTCTAAACAATCGTTTCAGTTTACTTAGTATTGTTGTCATATCAAATCTTATACATCTAACCATCGAAGGCATCATTTAAGTTGGCTGAAAAATTTCTCCACCATTAATAGCAAAGTCCGATAAAATCCTGGCTTCATCACTAATCCCTACAATAAAATCTTATACATCTGAGGTTGGCATCCCGCGAACACTTTGGAAATTGATGAGTTCTCTTCGAGACACCATACTCGAATGGATGGCCCTAGTTTTCCTGGCAGTCATGTTCTTACATGTCACCTCCAAGAGCTGACTTGAGGGATCTAGGCATGCATTAAATTTTCAAGAAGATTCATTCGTGAGGAACACATGCTTCATGGTGCTCTCTATAATATACCTTTCAACCCACCTTTTGATTGAGAGAAACTAGCAGACGAGAATCACTAATAGTATGTCAAAATGAATGGAGCCTTGCACTAGAATTCAGAGATGAGACATACTTTTACCGAGTTATGATTTGGAGTAGGCATGGAAAGATGGATGTGATCTCAAGTCATACTTGTACCAGAAGCCCTCTTGAATCAACTCTGTTTTCTGTTTTTACTTTCGGGAACAAATAAACAATATACTGACACACGAAATATGCTTCTTTAACTGTATTTTAGTCTTGCAATAACCTGCTAATCTGCAAGACCACATGAACTAACAACGTAGAAAGGTCAAGAATTTGAATAACACAAGAAGAAAGTTATCAAGTGGATGACTTCAGTTTGCCTGCAAAAATGACTATGCATTTCTACCCACAACATTCTAGTTGGTAATACTGTACCACAAATGAATGCACGTAAGAAATCATCATAAAAATATGCTCCTTCCAGGAACTTGTGTGTGTGGAAACCAATCTTATATGGTTTAATAGTTCAAACAGATTCAAGTATCACGATGTACACTATCCTGTTCACTTGCCAATACACAACACTGTAACATATGTAAGTACACCAACATCGCAACTCTTTTTCTATCATTGCTCGAGTGATGCACTGTGAAACATGCATCATATTATCATACCATACCAGTCCAAGAGAACTCAAGAGATCCATAGCTGGGATTTAATTGTTTGGTTTACAATGCAACTAGGTTATCAAGTTATGTGACACACATCTCAAATGGGCTTGTATGCATATGTATCACACTAGGAAGATATTGAAACTATGATGAATCAATTAAATCAGCAGTTTTCTTAAATCATTTACACTTGTCCGTGTTTTATCAATACATGAACAACATCTACAGGTGCTCACTGTTCGACAACTATAACATGAAATCATCGCTGACAAGATATTGAACGTACACTCTTTAAGAGTTTATTGACAATGAGAGTGGGAATTTAGGTATACACAGATGCAACAAAAATTGGTTAGGTCATTTTGTAAAACGAACCTTCCAAATATGCATCTTCAGGTTACTTCATCGAGTTGCCTGGACTATTAAACAAATTTGGATCTTTCAGTGCCACCATCAGCCTTCCTCTTAAAGCAAGCATCCCTGTCATACTGGAGAACGTCTTTCCGTAGCTTCTTACTGACATTAAAGAAAGTTTATCAGGTAGACAGAGATGAATGAATGACATTGGAACAATCAATATCCAACAGAATTTTTGTCATGGACCAAGATAAGAATAGAGCAAAATACATGAAAGTGATAAAGCTTATTAATATCTAATGCATAACTGAAGCAAAGAATTTCCTCTGTGGCTTCCAAAAAGCTTCCAGTTAATTGAGATTTATGTTCATTAAACAGTATTTGAAGTGCTAGTTATTTCAACTAATCGTTGTCAAAAAAAGAAAGATTAAAACAGACTAAAATACTCTGATGAATAAAAAAAATGGAAATCCACAGTAGAGAAATAATTGAATGTTGACGAGTTTTACAAGGTCTGAATCAGTATAGGACTGCACCACAGAAAATTCTCATCTTAAGTACTTGGAGGTTTAGGCAGAACTATCCCCAATACCAAGGCAAAGTGTAGACATTTGCAGACAAGCATATGAAAGAAAGTCAAACACATGTGGGATAACCTAATTATCTCAACCGCAAAAGGTGTTTGAGATACTTCCATAAATGCAGAAATGCCATTGCTACCATGCTTGTCTACACCAGCATGCGAAATGTCTGCTACTTGACTTATTCTAAATTTATCTTGTCAGTCATTTCTCTTAATGCCTCAAATAAGCATCTATATGGTCCAGAAATAATTTATGCAATTCAGTTTAAAAAGACTACATAAAAGGAGTCAAGTTGAGAATATGTTTATTGATACTCGAGTTCTTTTTACTGATACATACAGATCTTCCTCTTAGTTTAGTTTTTGGGTTAAGCATGGGGCTTCAATGCATAAATTTATTCCCTTGTCATGCTTCAATCATTCTTGGTCGTTCTATTAAGAAGACTTCAAAAATATGCATAAATCATACACTGTTTATGTCGGTTGCTTTCAATTACTACCTTGATGTTATGACATAATCCAATTTGTAAAAGCCAGGAGCAATGCCACTGCCATTAAGCTTCCACCACTAAAGGACTGGCAAATATCACAATAGATTTCTTTTTCTATTTTTCCCACTTCTTTTCCTTCATTAAGTCATCCTTTCTGGGCATCAGTATAATTGTGTCCAGCAAGCAGAAAACATTTCTCTGCCAATGACATGCACGGGTCATACATCAAGCCAGGATGCCTATGCATCGGAAAGGGAAACCCTTGATGTGTCTGCACAGGCATCAAACTTGGTATTCCTGATCTTGACACGTTATATTCTGAGATGACTGTTAGGGCTTCCCTGAATATCAGGGAGAGGTACGCATTGTGTCTCTCATTAGAAAGTTATACCTGGCAATGATGGCTGAAATATTGTCCCTCACAAGACATGCCAACTCATCATGCAATTAAGGCCACGCATATTAGAACAATCTTCTTGATCAGGTAGGCACTAACAATGGGGCAATGTTAACAGTTAGTTCCTCCAAAAATAACCTGAGACAAAAGTCTGTTGGAGTAAACTGGGTTTTATAGTAATTGTAATACAGAAAACATGCGCAGACATTGCGATCTTTAGATTTCTAAAAATGTACAATTTCTCTTTTAAACTACACACTACGGAAGCACAGATATGCTAGGTTTTGTAAGAGACAACACTCTTTTAAACTATCATGTCCACACTAATAAAATTGGATGCCATATACACCTTAGGCATACACATAATTTCCTAGAAAGCGTTCAAGCATCAGTAATCATTCATATTTCCTCATCATAGTATCGATGTATTCAATTTGTAACCAGCAAGGACAATAATTGCCACAAACAAACACATTCAGCCAAAAGTCACAGTAATGATATCCATGAAATGCTGAACATAGACAGAGTATAAAGGATTCATGCACAAACCTTTAATAGGTTTTGAAGGATGCAAAACAGCAGCTAAGACCCATGCAAACTGAACTGTGTGACCATATTTGTTTGACTGTTCTACCAAGTGTGGGCCTGTTTCATGTAACGGAGAGCTGACCGCAACATTGCTCTAGCTTTCCTATCTGGTGTGCATCCAGATGAAATCATTTCTTCATAGACAGCCGGAACCTGTTGATAGTTAATACATGAAATAACTTTTAAAATAATAAGTGATCAAATCTTTTAAATCATATCATATAACAGACCCATCATATGATTACTGGACACTTTTCTTTGTGAAACTTTTGATATCAAGACACAAATGCCATAAAGCTACCGATGACATGGTATAGCAAGATGATCTAACATCAATAACAAAAATAAAATAAAAACTAAGTTTAGCATGCAACAGTTGGATCCGTTCAAGATGTAAAATTAAAGTATGTGAAACCACACATTTTTCTCAATCAACTAAAACTTCCTCCAAAGGCCTATATGGTGTTCTCAGTACCTTCAAAACAACCAATGTAATTTTGTGACCAGCAGTAAGTCTATTTTTTATTCCTACACTAATATAGTTATTGATGGAATTTTCCTTCATGACCTTGGAAGTTGGAACTAGAATAACTCAAAGAAGAAAAGCACAGAGAGTAAGAAACTAACAAACAATATATTGTTCAATTATTAAAAGTAATAAAAGAAAATAGTAAAAACACCTCATATTAGTCATTTTCTGTCCTATTCTTTGTGCAATAATTTCTTTTGAAATAAAAAAACAATATTTCTAATTTTGCTTCTTTTCATTGTTTTGTTGAGTGTTTCTTCCTTTCTTTCAATTTCCTTCTAGTGTGCACATTGTTATATATAATTCCCTTTCACTTACCCGTAATCATCGTCTCCAGCAACCAATGGAAGCTGTCATCCTCAAAAATCATGAACTAAAACCATACCATGATAATGTATAAAATAGAGTCAGTTGTATATTTAAAACCAAAGAAAAAGCAAAATGATAAAATTGATGTGAGTTTTTAAAAGGACATTTATGCATAGCAGTATGCTTATCTACAAAAACAAAATCATGCAAAGTATTACCTTCTCAAACTTCTCAACACGGACTAATGCCTTCATGAGGGTTGTATATGTCACAACATCTGGCTTCAAATCCTTCAACAGTAAACACAAAAAAAAGCATTATATATGTATGTTTCAGTTCAGGACAAGTGACATTTGTGGGAATTATATGCTAGTGAATATAAGTCAAAGCAAAGAACTAAAAAAGAAACAAACATCTCAGAACTCACATTTTCCTTCATATATTGTAAGACAGAAAAAGCTTCATTATCCCTTCGATCCTCACCAAATGCATTGATTAAAGAATTAAGGACAAGCACACTAGGTTTTATGCCATCTGCTCTCATAACTCGGAATGCATTTATAGCTTGTTCAGATAGACCCTGAAAAAGGATAAGAAAGATATATCAGCTGTCTAAATCATAAATTTTTGAACAGATAACTTAAAGAAATAATTAGCAGTACAGCTATTCTTTCAAATGATATGGGTATGCATTATTTGGCTGTGATAAAAAATTTTGCTAAGCTACATATCTGAGGAAGATACACACACACAAGCAGACATCATTTAGGACATTACTGGACAGAGTATATGCATTCTTTTCAACTACAAAAAGACGTTACTCTGGTGCAGAAACATGATAAATTCAATCAGAATCTTACAATTTACAAATTTAAAGATTATGGTCCTCTATAAATAAAGATTAAAGAGTATGCCCATGGTAGAACAGCATAGGGAAGACTCACTAGAGTACATATTTTATCATGTAGCATGATAACACATTCTATCTTAAATAAAACATTCTCTAGTTCCATCTTTGTAAGACAAAATAAACCATTTAATTATTCATTGATAAGTAGCTCATTTAATAAAAAAAATCATAGCCGCGTAATCAAGGAGAGACTGGCATACCCTCTGTGCATAAGCATTCACTAAGGCATGATACATTGTAGGAGAAGGCTTCATTCCACTAGCTTTCATTGCTTCCAAGAACTCAATCGCCTCCTTAAACCTCCCTGATTTGCCATATACATCCACGAGTGTGGTGTAAGTCACCACATTTGGCAATAGCCCCTGCCCCTTCATCTTCTCAAACATTTCCTTCAGTTCCTCCCACTTCTCTTGCTCCCCCAATGAATTAATCATAATGTTATAGGTTGTCGTACATGGTATGCACCCACTCTGCTGCATCTCTTTAAAAAGCTCCATTGCCCTATCATGCCTCCCAGCTTTGCAATGTGCATCGATCAGTGTGTTCCATGTGATCTCATCCGGCGTGATCCCATCTAATCTCATCCTATCAAATACATCCATCGCATGATGAAGGCAATTATACTTACCAAATGTGTCGATCATCACGTTGTAGAAGTGTCGGTCAGGCTGAACACCATTACTCCTCATCTCCCTTAAAATGGCAAACGATTTCTGCCAGTCCCCCTTATCCCGAAGGCTCGCAAGAATCCGACTGAACACATAAGAATTGGGTTGAACGTCATTGGCTTCCATCTCCTTGATCAAGATCCTTGCACTCTCCCAACGACCAGCATTGGTATACGCATGAATGAGGAGGCTATAGGTACCCTCATCTGGGGAAACCCCGCAACGCTCCATGTCTTCAAAAATGAGTTCGGCATCCTTTAAAGCTCCAATCTTTACATAACCTTTAAGCAGGGCATTGTATGCCCGGGTGCGTGGCTGGAGCCCGGACGAGTGGAACTCCAAGAACACAGCTTCGGCCTCCGGAACTCGGCCAGCAGCCCCAAGGGCGGAGAGGAGGGCAACGACGGCAGATGACTTTGGGGTGAGCCCTTGTGCTTGGGCAGCGGAAAGGAGGGAAAGGGCTCGGTCAGGGTCACCGGCATGGGCAAATGCGGCAACAAAGTCAGAGAGGAGGCGCGCATCAGGCTCGAGGGAAGTGGAAAGAAGATCAAAGAAAAGGGTTTCGAGGAGAATGGGGTCAGGCGGGTCCGGTGACCGGACGAGGGATTGAAGGATAAGGGTGTAGTTGGGATGGTCGGAGAGGAAGCCATGGCGCCGCAGGAGGGTGAGGAGTTGGAGGGCTAGGCCGGGACAGCCGTTGAGTGCCGAGGCGGAGATGAGGGCGTTGAGCGTTAGGGGAGAAGGCGCGGGGGAGGAAGAGGAGAGGAGAAGGGCGTGGTGGAGACGGCGGTGACGGCCGAGGGCGTGAATGAGGATGGAGTAGAGGAGGTCGGAGGAGAAGCAGAGGCGGTGGCGTTCAAGCCAGGGGACTAGGACGGCTGCAGAAGGGAGGGTATCGGGGGAGGCGGCGAGGTTCTTGAGGAGGGTGTGCCACACGTGGGCGGGGACGGCGCGGTACGTCTCGGCGAGGCGGAGCTCTTCCGGGTCGAGGCTGGTCGGCGGAGCGCTTTCCTTACCGGCGCCGCTGGGGGCCTGGGCGGAGGCGGAGGGGGATGAGATGAAATCGAGGAGGGGGGAGAAGTCGTAGCGCCGGGAGTTGAGGGAGGCGAGAACAGAATCGTAGGTGGCTGTGGCCGCAGAGGTGGTGGATGGGCCGGCGCTGGCGGCAACGGTGACAGGGTCGGGGAGGTGGAAGTAGTGGCGGGGGCGAGGCGACAGTAATCGGGCGGCGCCGGGCGGCAAAAGATGAGGGACGAGGAGCATACTGGTGGGTGGATTTTTATGTGCGGCGTGCGGGGGAGAGGGAGAGGATAAAATGGTGAGCGGGTCAGGCGGCGGCGTGTGTGTGTCGGATCGGGTTTGGCGGTTTTGGCGCATTCTCGGCCACTCGAAGCGTGCATGAGATCAAGATTTCGGATTTGGGCCTTAATAGGCTCCCGAAAAGATAAGCAATTCGGGTCCGAGATTGGGCTGGGTGGTCTCAGCCAATTGTCTTAATAGTTTGGTCTTGGATCATTATATGAGGTGGAAGCCTATTAGAGAAGAGAAAGCTCCCGAGTGTTTTGAGAACACATTTTAAATATACATTCAAATATAAATTAATTTTTTTAAAGTATATTTAATAAATTTTTAAAATTACATTTGATTTTGATGCTGCATAGCAAATACTCAATGCTACCTTAGCATTAGCATTTTTACATTTACATGATTAATATTATTTTTAAAAATTTTAAAATATCATATGATATTATTTAAAATCGAAATATCAATAATATAATTTAGTGAGAAACCAACATGATTCATGTCACTTATAAATTAATCTTTTGTTTATTTATTTTTAAATATTATTTTACATTCATTTATATTTATTACATATTGGGACATATAATTTTTTATGAAATTATATATATAATTCACATATCAATTTGAATAAAAAATATATATTTAATTTTTAACAAATATTTATAATATTAGAGGTGTCACATAATATTAGTATACTTTTGAAATATAATTTTACCGAACAACGCTTATGTCAATACATATTTAAAATATATTTTTTATCTATTATTTATCAAGCTCTTAAAAAATTACATAATTGCACATTCATTCAAAAAAATTAATTATATATTACAAAATACAAATATATTCCCAAACATAATTGTCTAGTGGAGCCCACCCTACTGTTAATGTATTCTAAATGGTTTGGTAATTTGCATGTTAACCTTTTCTGTTCTCCCATCTAACTTCCACTATTATATATCATGTCATGTTGCTGTTGTGAAATAAAAAGCACGTGCGAAGAATAGGACAGCTAACCAGACATAACCAGGAATTATTATTATCTTGAATCTGGTGGAAGAAGGTTCTTTGAAGAAAAGCATGAGCAGCTGTTCCCACACAATATTTCCAGTTTCAGCTCTTACCCAATGCATGGATCACTCTTTTCCCAGTTGAACGATTTTCCAGGTAATTCTGATGAGGATTTATTGCTTGAAGGTCCCGTAGGTGATCCTGATGATGTCTTGTCTCTGAGTCCGAGTTTTCCCCTCCTTTTCTGGAACTTGTCTAACCTCGCTATATTAATCGGCAGAGAGCAAAACGATACAATGGGAAGATTGGTCTTACCATCATAAATGCCATTGACCTCCCATCAACTCTGCCCCACCCATGAGGTTGCATTTATGCGTCTCGTCTGTAATGCAGACCATTCATGCTCCTTTGCTCCTTCAATAGCCCCATTTCATTGTCATTTTCATGTAGAGTGTCCACTCCCAACCAGATGAATCAGTATACCTCAGCCCTCTGTTCGTGCTGCCAATGCACAGCCAGGCCCGCATTTGCCAATCTACCTTCCTGCTGCCTCACCATAACTTTGTTTCATCTGAACTTTGCATGCCGGAGGGCGGTTGCAGCTCCCACAGCCACGACCAAATGCGTCTATCCAACTAGTATTGGCTGGTCTACAGGCCAAGGCAATGACTTGAAGCCTCCGCTGAGCCCCGTCCTGTCATCGTAGGGGTTGTCCGGTAGGTAAGGATTGGTGGAGGAACACATCAGAATCCAGCTACCTTTCCTAGACGTTCAGTGTGCTCTCTTGCATGTGAGTTCTCGTGGAACTGTCGGACCTGGCGCTCGCTTCATGGCCCCCCAGAACAAAAAACACGGAAAGAATTTTCTGGGTACATCTGAAACCGGACGTTATCTCTTATACTTCACCGAGTTTGGAGTCGACTTACCAAGATTTTTGACCATGCCTATTTCTCTCTTTCCCCTGCGAGTCACTCATTGCCATCTTGTTTGATGCACAAGCAAGTTCTATCGTTCCCTGTCTTGGACAGCGAGAGTGATCTCGGTGGTCCTTGCAAGACATGCTCCAAGTCTCGATGTTAGATCGAGTAAGACGAACAGGGTGGTCCCAGCTAAGGGCATTCTCATTTCCTCAGCCAATCGAGCTTCGCATAACATGTGCAGGGGGTGTTCATTTGCAGCCTCCCTAGAAGATAGGCGGTATGATGGTCATCTCGAAAGGAGGGGATGATTAAAAAGAATACCACCGTCTCTTTCACACTCCAAACACAAATCAATTAAAGCTATCCCGTGAAGGGGATTAAAGAACCGAAGGACGTAATCATTGATGCGTAGCACAGTATCATCCAGGAAGTTCGAGCCAAAAAGAAGGTTTTGTTCCTACGTGAGTGCGGCTTGGAGCTCCCAACCAAAGAGTAAACAAATGACAGTGGTGGTCATGATAACAATGAACTTTCTTAAAATTAGATAGTTCCTTGGAGAAAGAAGGGTTATGGAGTTAGACAACGTTATCTTGGAATTGCCATTTGAATGTACCTCTTGGGTAGGTGCTCAGATCAGGAGTAGCAACTTACTCGTAGATGTTATCAACCTTTCTTCAAAGAAGACACTGATTCAGTAAGAAATGGTATGTGCTGATGGAGGGAAAGGAAACAGAGGAGCGTATCTTCTGGAGCATGCAGTCACCTAATTCAAGAACAAACAATGCCCTCTTTTCCTGGGCAACTCCCTATGCCAAAATCATTCATCTACCCGATGATTAGGAAAGAAAGTTTATTCTTTGCATATGAATGTCTCCCATCATGTGCATCCTTCGATCGTGATCTTCCTGGCGTTTTAGATCATTATTTTTCTCGGTCCATCTGCATGAAGCAGATAAAATACTCCTTACAGCTCCTGCAGAGCTAATAATATAAAGTCAAGGCTGCCACTGCCACACTGTCTTCCCCTGATGCATTGATCTGCGTTCGAGATCCCCGTACTCGCAGAAACACCGGCTGTGTTCTCCGTGACTAATCTCAATGGTAAGAAGGCATAATAGGTTATGGACCGAGGTAATCGGTTTCGGACTACAGGGTGTTCACATGAACCTGTGGCATTCAAGCCATTTGTTTGGTCCCTTGTCAATCCGAAGTGCCATTAGTTTCTTTGTTATCTTATACTAATAATAACAAGGGTTAGATGCAGCAGCAATAAGCAAACTTTGACAGCTGCTGACAGGTATGGGCTACAAGGATGGTCGTACGTTTCTCTACAGTTACATCGATTAGTTGTTTCTTGCTAAATAGTCCAAATACATGTGATAACTTTTACATTATTTTATTTGATTGAGATACAAATTATGTATATATATCTTCAATTAGACCCATCAAAATGCCAATTTTAATCTTTTTAAGTTGTATTTAAGCAATTCCAAGGCATCCCTTTGCCTCCTTCCTTCCCTTCAAGCCCATTTATTCCCCCTTCCCCTTCTAAATCTCTCCATCCATCCATCTATAAACCGAACCCACCCTTAAAACCCTCTCTCCATCTACCTCATTCCCTTTCTCTCCAATGGAAAAGCTCGCACCTTTCTGTGTCATTTTGCCTTGGACAGCCTGCTTTGCCCTTCTCCCTCTCTTCCTCATGTTCTCCTTCTCCTCCGGGGCCTCCGGCGCCACCTCCATCCAGAACCTCCTCCAGAACCACGGCCTCCCTGGCGGACTCCTTCCTAATGCTGTCGAGTCCTTCTCCCATGATCCCTCCTCTGGCCTCCTGGATGTCCGCCTCGTCCGCCCCTGCTACGCCCGCTTCGACGACGGGCTCGCTTACTTCGAAAGCCAGGTGCGGGGCAACCTCAGCTACGGCGCGCTCCGCGGGGTGGTCGGGTGGTCGCAGGAGGAGCTCTTCTTGTGGCTCCCCGTCAAGGGGATCGTAGTCGCTGACCCGGCCTCGGGCGTCATCCTCTTCGACATCGGCGTCGCCCGCAAGCGGCTCGCCGTCTCGGCCTTTGAGGAGCCGCCGGACTGCATCCCGGCGGAAGACGAAGCGGCGGCCGGAATAGGTGAGTTACAGAACTCAAGAAAGAAGCGATCTCGGCGGGCGTTTCACATCTTAATGGAATTATTATGGAGCTTCGATTTCTGTTTCCGTTTCGAATAGGAATGATTGTATTTACTGCTGCTCTGCTTGATTTCCAGCCGATGCACATTTATTTCCTAGCCTTTTCGGTTCTTTATTCCAAATATTACATCTTCAAGTTTGATTTTTTCCTCTTTAAATCCAGACAAAATGGATAGCTTGTTATAATTCAATGATCAGTTTTTTTCACTTTTGACTCTCTCATATTGATCTTGTGTCTCGGTTTCTTAGTGTGCTTGCGTTTCTTGTGCAGTTCTTTTCCCTGTCTTGTTTGTTCCTTCCCTGTATTACTGGCATGAATCAATATTCTTTACTGCACTCTTTTCTCCTTAACTTACGTTTCTTTTGTTTGCTTGCTTGGATTTGCAGGGCTCGTTGGCAGAAGAGAAGGATTCCTGCATCAGAGACAATAACTAGGACCATATAATATTCCTCTTCCTCTGTATTCAATATTCATCGCTCTCTCTCTCTCTCCTTTACTGAGACTTATGCTGTGCAGTACATGGAAAATGGTAAATGTCTTTAAAACGATTTTATTGCCTCTCCTTCTTCGTTCATCTCTCGAGTCTGTTTCATCAATCGAGTACGTCTTGAGATGGTTTCGGTGAGGACGGTGAGCTGTGCCAGGTAAGCAATCTGTAGTGGGAGAAAGCTCTCCAATAAGACTTCTACATGTGGCTTGGCTGGTGATGACAAGGCATCAGCTGTCATTCTATTAGAATGGTCCAAGTCATTCATTATGGCATATTTGTCATGTTGCGTAACATGTTTGTCATTCATGTGCCCAATCGTGCTGGTGCAGGTCATGTGATGGGACTTCACATTTGATGTGTGCAATAATGCGCAATTCAGTGCTATAGTGACGTTTTATCTATTCCGTCCCCCATTGATCATCATCAAAATCCGCATGCAGGATATATATATATATATATATATATATATATATATATATATATATATATATATATATATATATATATTATTTGTTCTGATAAAATCATCTTAGTATGATTAGTCAAATCATCAAATTTGATAGAAAAAAATTGTGTATCCATTCATCATGTTCTTAAGTCCCTTTGTGGTCCTTCGCAATAAAACTTCGTCATGTCTCTTCATAAATTTGGAAGATGTAAATTTTATAAAAAATATTTTAACATATCCTACATTCTTCGATACGATAATTGGAAAATCACTAAATTAGCAATACCATATTGTTACGTAGGTCCAACCTAAGTTGATGATAATAGAAGATCATTATTTTTTTTGTACACAATCTATATACGACAACAGAAGACCATAAATTGTGTTGATGTTTATATTATTTTTATATTTTCCAACATCTTCCATGGACATTTGCCTTTACCCTCACCGATATATTAAGTTTCACAAAGATATTGTAATAAAAACTTGTGTTGTTAGTTTGAATTACCAATAGAAAGCGGATGACATGTTACTAAAGTTTTAAGAGAATATGCTAAACGTCAAAGGTTAGATGAAGACATGAATATAAATTATTAGGAGAAAATAGCATTGACGTCTTAGTCAGCTCAACATGTGATTATAAGTTCCCCCCTTTTTCTCTATCTTAAAAGTGAGCATTTGTACCTAATTATAAAAGGAATGAAAGATAAGATATAAGAGTGTGAATATAAGTTTCCCCTTTTTTTTTTGGTCCTAAAAGTGAGCCTTTGTACCTAATTGTAAAAGGTACGAAAGATAAGATATAAGAGTGTGGATGTAAGTTCCCCCCTTTTTCTCTGTATTAAAAGAGAGCCTTTGTAACTTATTATAAAAGGTATGAAAGACGCTTACAATTGCTCTTCTCATCATAAATTACGAGAACGAAGCTTATGATTATCTTTTTCATAATAAATGGTGAGAATAAAGCTTACGAATATCTTTCCCGTTATAAATAATGAGAAGGAAGCTTTATCTTCTCTTTGCTCTTTGGGCGTTACGTGTAACGTGTTGAATGATTAATCGACAATGTATCCCTTATCATTTATTCCCTCACCCCTTTGCCCCCCAAAAGCATGCTTTATGACTCTTTTAAGATGAGCTTGAAGTGTAGTATTTGGTTCATCCGACACATGAGGGGTTTCCTAACTCATGTCTTAGATGCATTTTGGCTTTGTGCCTCTGTCATGACGAATTTCTCTTCACTCGAGTCGAATTTTCTTGACTCATGCGTCTTGAGCATATTTTGTCTTTTGCTTCCATCATAGTAGATTTCTTTTCAACGGATCAAGTTTTTTTATTTACATGCTTTGGATACATTTTGCCTCGTGCCTCGATCATGGTATATTTCTATTTACGCAGATCACGTTTTCTTAACTTATGTCTCAGATGCATTTTCCCTATGCCTCCATCGTAATAAATTTCTCTTTATATGAGTCGAGTTTTTTCGACTCATATATCTTAAACATATTTTACCTTGTACTTTCGCTGTGACAGATTTCTGCACTTCTCAAGTCTTTCTTAGCACATTTCGAATTATTCGACTAACATGTTTCTAAACCGTTAATCGATGCTTTTTGAATCCTTTATTTGACCATTTTTAAGTCCTTAATTTGTTAGCTTCTCTTGGAAAGTATCCTAAAGGACACTTGTTTTAATCATGGAAGGAGAGAGATAAATTTCCTTCCTTTAAATCCCTATATATCTTAGGGGTGAGGCATATTCTTATATTTAAGCCTCTAAAACCTCCTTAGCAGTCTTTCCTATTTTGTCCTAGTTTTTTAAAAGGTGAGTTGGTTCTTGCATCTTCCGTAGTCCTAATGTCGATTCATCAACAAATCAGTCTTCTATTTTTTTTACTTCTTCATCTCCTTAGATTAGGATATCTCTATTTTCTTATATAAATTTCTCTCAATCTACTAACTGACATACAATCGAGGTTTACACTTTATCTTTCGACAGTAAGAGTGGAGGAAATCCTGACCTCTCCTTTATTGGGGGAAGCAGTTCCTATGAAGTCGAAACTTTTTTGAGATTTATAGTCCATGAAAAGCTCATATTACTATGATTCAAGTGTGAATATATCACTTCTAGATCTTCTATGAGTTAAGTATTCTATCCCAACTAATTTCAACTTGCAAGTCCCCCGACCCAGTCATCATCCATTTGATCCCATATTGGAGTCTCTTTACTTATTCTATGATACCCTCAAGGTGAGACTTTATCTTCTCTTTTACTTAATAATCATTATGGAATGCTAAGGTTCTAACATTATTCAGACCTGTAAATATTTTATAACTTATTTTCAGTTATGCAATGAATAGAGTGGCTATTATTTGACCGCTTATAGGGACTTTAGAGTTTGTGGAGCCGTTTCCTACAAACTTAGATTTAGGGTTTGATCTTACCTGGTTGATACACTATATAGATAACACCCTTCTCTTCATTTGAGGTTATTCAGAAAATGGACGAGGATTAGCTGATCGACGTGGGTCTTTGCTTGACTCCTTAAGGTATAACTAGAATCTCCCATCACTTTAACTCGTTCATTTTTTTTAATCTTCTATAGCCTTGTGATTATATATATATATATATATATATATATATATATATATATATATATATATATATATATATATATATATATATATATATATATATATATATATATATATATATTCTTTAAAGAGGAAGTAACCTAGCTTCTCTTTGGGCATGATAGTTGTCTCTTTAGCTCTAGCCATTATTCATGGGCTATTGCTTGAGGTGTCAAGATTAACTCGGTCTAATGACCACACTAGTACTATCAAGCCGAAAAATAAGTAGAAGATCATGAGGAAAGTGTCTTGCCCTCGAAGGAATATAGTTTCCAAGGAGCCAGTTCTGAAGGAGCCCCTACTTGTGTAACGTTGGGACCTTTTGAGAGTTATCGAACTTCTTAGTCTTCTTTTATAAAGAGAGGATTTAGATTGAGGTTGATGTTTGATTTATGCAGGGACAAATCCCTACCCTTTATGGCTATTAAAATTATCGACTTACCAGACTTGGCCCAGAGAGCACTATTGTAGTCGAGATGGAAAGGTTTGCATGAGGAGCAGAAGATATAGAGTGATGGTGTGGCCTTAAAGCAATACTATCTCAGATCCTTATGTTCGGGGGTGGCAAAGTAGATCTATTGTTTTCCTTCATAGATCGACACTTACTTTCACAACGAAGTGCTAGAAAGTTTATTCATAATTAGCTCCTCCAAATTTATTTCGCTCATTATTTTTTATTTGTAACACCAACACTACATAGTAGCTTTCATTAATCATGTACACATTGCTAGCTTCGTTATTGACCAGCAAGCCCTTATAATCGATAATATTTAAGAAGAGATCGATGAGCTAAAAAAGGATATAGGCCTTACTGCTATTACTGAGGCAAAAACTCGGGGTCTGAGTTGGCATGACAACTTGAGGATGTCGAATTGTGCATTGCCAATCTCACCAAGCAATTAAAAGAAGTCCATAGTAATAATCAAACCATGATAGATGATTTACTGTAGCTTGCTCGAGAGCTTGATTCAATAAGGGCACACAACTCAAAGCTTGGCAAATAGGTTGCCATGACCAATAAGCAAGCTTAGGAATTAAAGGATGCATTAGAGGCTAAGTAGCAAATGATATCAAATTATCGAGAGGAGGCGATCATTGATTACTTAGCATTAACCAAGTTTAAAAAGGGTCTATGAAGGATAAGAGTTTTTTCATACTAGTTCAGGTACTAATGTTGAGAAATCTTAGGGAGTGATATCATGTGCGCAGCAAAAGAATAAGAAAACAAAATCCCTTATTCCCAAAGAGATGTTCGTCGTCGTGCGAAGATTGGTACGCAAAAAATCTGTGAAACAAACTGCATATAGAATATATTGTATTACTTAGGGAGATCATATATCCCTGTTTCCTTGCAGATCTCTAGGAGAGCGTGAAGGAGGTCAAGCATCCTCCTCTCTAGCAGTGATCCACACAGCGGGGCTATGACGACGCTCCTCAAAACTGTAGGCCTGCTCAGAGATGGAGAGGGGGAGGAGAATAGGAGAGGCAAACAAAGGCTTTAGCCTATGAACTACTGAATCCCTCCAATTTACAGAAGTCCCCTATCAAACCCTAATAGATTCTCTCCTATTGGGTATTGGATCTGCATCCAATTACCCAAGCCTTTTAGATTAGTAGATCTTTATCCAATAATCTCTCATGGGCTCTTATTAGATCTCGTCCATGGGATCCAATAATTCAGGGGCTTTGCCTGCAGGAGGGTTTTGCCCGCGGGAGAAGCGACCGTAGGCATCGTTGCCCTGCAGCGCCTCACCCTGCGGGAGAAGCGACTGCAAGCGCCGCTACCCCTCGACGCCTCTACCTGCGGGTCTAGCACCCGCAAGCAACACCCTTGCGTGCGGGCGGTGCGCAGGTGGTCGTCGTGCCAGCAGGTGCGGTTGTAGGGGCTTGCTTGCACGTGGCTGGCCTTACGGCTGCCGCTGCAGGCGCCCTGCATGCACGTAGATGGTAGCACTGCCATTTGCAATAGCAGCAAGGGCAGCAATAATTGCTGCCCTTTCTTGCTTTTGCGTCAGCGATTTTGACGTCAAAAGTTTCTCCAAAACACAACACATGCCGTTCAAAACAAATCTATCACACGAACAAACTAGCTCTGATACCACTGTTGGAAAATCTTAGGGGGCGACATCATATGCGCAGTGGAAAAATAAGAAAACAAAATCTCCTATTCCCAAAGAGATGTTCGTTGTCGTGCGAAGATTGGTATGCAAAAAATTCATGAAACAAACTGCGTATAGAGTAGATTGTGTTACCTAGAGAGATCATATATCCCTGTTTCCTTACAAATCTCTAGGAGGGTGAAGAAGGTCAAGCATTCTCCTCTCTAGCGGTGATCCACACAGCAGGGCTACGACGACGCTCCTCAAAACTCTAGGTATGCTTAGAGGTAGAGAGAGGAAGGAGAATAGAATATGCAAGTAAAGGCTTTAGCCTATGAACCACTGAATCCCTCCTAATTTTAAAGGTTTCATGTCAAACCCTAATAGATCCTCTCTTATTGGGTATTGGATTTGTATCCAATTACCCAAGCCTTTTAGATTAGTGGATTTTTATCTAATAATCTCTCATTGGCTCTTATTGGATCTCGTCCATGGGATCCAATAATTCAGTGGCTTATGGATATCCAATAAGATAGGGGCTCCGGTGGATATCTCATATCTAAACCTCTACTTATCGCAATATCTACCATATGTGTGTGACCGTAGGCCCAATATCGAGCCGGCCGTGAGTCATACCTGTCAGAACTCCTTTTAGCTTAGTGAATTATTATCTCCATAATAATTCACTCGACTCATCGACTACGGACGAACTAGGCCACTGCGCCGTAATCCCCATACAATACAGGGGAATCCAATCCATTGGACATATCTGTCCTCAATTACTGTGTACCTATAGTCCCTCATCTATCTAATATCTCAGAGACTGTATACCGGGTATGGTGCTGTTAGACCCATACGGTTTCTACTTGAGTCTTGCTCTAATCGAATTCTCCCAGAGAACTCTTTCTTTTTCAATCCAAATGACCTTGGCCAGGGATTTGTCTGAGCAAGAATACATATGATATTCCTCTCATGATGCCGATAGTGGATGATCCTTTATCGACACTCAATAGTCTTCGTAATGTCGACTGCCACTCCCAATGACCAGCTGTACTAGATTTGGGACATCCAAACCTGTAAGTCTGGTGTCAAGAGTGGAGCACTCATATAGGACATTCTTGGTGTCTCAAGTCTAAGGACCAGATACACCACTAGGACTACGGAATCGTTGTCTGATAATAAGGCATCATCAACCATCTAGTATTCCGTAAGTGGATCAATCAGTGAACTCATTCTCCAATGAGTACTTGTACTGTATCCCTAGTATCCCCACACGAGCATCTATGAGACCAGCTGCATCTATCATATGGACGAATATATAACACATTAGTCTGTCAAGTTATCTCGATGTCCCTCTTGAGTAACCTATGACTTGGATTATTTAGGATCTGTGTTTAAAGGTGAATCAGTCTCATTATCGTGATCTTATCACGATCCGATTCCCATTGCACATATCCAAGGACATCACAACATATACATGCATATATGCAATAGTCAATATAAAGTGATAAATGCCAAAATATAATAAGCAAAAAGATTCCGTATCAAATCACACATACCATCACTCACGTGATTGGCTTGCTGGGCACTTATGACTAGCAACTAAATCGTCTTAGTTAATTTCAAGATGAGGTATCCTAAGTTAGAGCTCAAGTTAGACTAGTTCACTAATTACCCCGAGAATCAAAATGTTCCGGTAGCAATTAAGGTGCCCTTCGATGATAGCCTTAACTCATTGCCTGAGCTGCCATCTTTCGTTAGACCAGTCTTCCTAACTTGTTGTTTGTGTCATGTGTATCTGCCACTTTAATCCTTTATTTTGATGCATTGAGATCTCATTTTGAATATAGAAGCTCGATCGAACTGATAATTTTTTTCTTAAGTAATGAAGTTTCTTTTTCTTAATTTGCAATGATGGTATCTTAAAGATACACTCTATCACTAGTGTCTTGGGTTATGTAGATTGACATCTATTAGGTGTATAGTTTTCCCTGACTTAATCTTGAGAAAAGCCTTAGCGATAAAACTTTTTCAAGTACATAATGATGTGATGGTGTCACATTCTCGACACTATCACATCTTTTGTTATCCCGAGATGATATGTTTCATCTTGGAAGACCTTAGTGATTTGATATGACCCTTCATAGTTTGGCGCTAACTTTTCTCGAGAGCTAATCGGGTTACTAACCTTAGTTTTAAGAAGCATCGAGTCCCTTAATCTGACTCCTTAAAGGAGAACACTTCGGTTATATAGCTTGACCATCGTCTTTTTATATCTCAAGGGTTGTAGATGTGCTTTTGCTTAGACTTCGCTAATTAGGTAAAGTTTGACTCCAAGTCCTTCTTCGAAAGTTTTCTTATCAAAGTTTAACTTGAGGTGTTGGGAAGGTTATCTTAGTGGTAGGATAGTCCTAATACTAAAAGATAAGCAGAATAGTAATTCTCTTGAACCAATCTTTTGTGTTGTCGAAGAGGCCCATAAAATGCTTGGTACCTCATATGCCTAAGTACCCTTAGCCCTAACAACCTGCTTCTTTATCCCATTGAGAATAGCTCCGTTGGTGACCTCGATAAGACCGTTGGTTCGATGATGAGCTATCGAGCTGAACCCAAGTTAAATCTCATAAAATTAACAAAACCTCCTAAATCTCATATTGTTAAATTTTGTCCCATTATTAGTGATGAGAACCCTTGGGATTCTAAAACAAGTGATGATATTTTTTTTATATAAATTTTTTGATTTGCTTCTCGATAATCGATGCTAATAGTTCAACCTCTACTAATTTTATGAAATAGTCTACTCTTATGATGAGGAACCTTCGTTGGCCTAAGGCTATGGAAAGGGTCTGAGGAGATCCACCTCCCACTAGGCAAAGGCTCATTTACAGTCGATCGAGTTTAGAGAGACTATTGGTTGATGTTGCATCCACAAAAACTTTTGACATCAGTGGTCTCCATGGGCATAGGTTATTATATCCTTGCATAAAGTCAATTAGTAAAATCCTTGTCAAAGCACTTTGGAGGCTAGAGTCTGTCCACTAATATGCTTCCCACAAATACCTTCATATACCTCAGTGAGCACCCTATTAACTTCTTAGGATGTCATATATCTGAGGAGTGATTGGCTAAAAGACTTACCATATATGCGATTGTTAATTATTTAATATAATATTTGATAATGCTTATCTTTTTGGGTCACTGTAGGGTCATTTGGGAGCATCCCATCTCTTTTATAGCATAAAATCTCATTCATCCAACTTAACTCTCTCCTGACCATTGATGGATCATGCTTCTTAATAGTTTGAATAAATAGTGTTTCAACTATATGTTAGCCTTCCTTCGGAGCTCGAGCGGATGTTAGCTTTGTGAGTGCGTTGGCTTTGGTATTTTCTTCCTCGAAGATCTATAACACATTTAATTAGGAGAAATTATGAGCCAATTTTTTGCATCTCGATAAGATACTTTGCCATGATCATATCTTAGGCCTAATAACTCCCTTCAACCTAGCTCACGACTAATTATGAGTTACTGAACACTATCAAGTCTTAGACTTGAAACTTCTAAGTGAGCTTAAGCTCCGAGAGAAGTAATTCATATTTTACTTCATTGTTAAAGATCTTGAATTTGAATCGAAGAGCTCGTTCATATATTTATTTGTTTGGGTCGTGCATGATGAGTCTAACATTATCTTTTTTCAAAGTGGCAAAGCTATCCATAAACAATGTCGATACTGAGAAGGTGTGATTATTGACCTCCGATGAGGGAATTAGCACTACGATAAAATCGACTAATGCCTAGATCATAATTGTAGTCCTCGACATATATTGGATATCGAACTCAACCATTCTACTAACCATCTTAGCAGTCATTCTAAGATACGAGCCTCTCGATAGAGAAGTATCATTCTTCGGGCCCACTTAGGACATGATTAACATAGTAAATATGATTTTAAACTCCCGAGTCATCTTGAACGAACTCTGAGCTAACAGATGAGTTGGTGGTCGCAAGGTAGAGATTTAAAGTTTCACTCAAGGTAAAGAAGGAGAGTTGCGACAACTGAGCGAGATAGCGTTTCAGATTTTTGAAAGCCTTCTAATACTCCTTGGTCCATAGAAAACCTTTTAGCTTCTTTAATGCTTAAAAGAAAGGTAGACACTTATCATCTGATTGGGTTAAGAATTGGCTGATAATTATTATTCATCATACTAACTATTAGACTTTTCTTACCAATTAAGGTGGGTGTATTTTTAGTATGGGTCAAAGTTTCTTAAGGTTTACATTGATTTACCTTTGGTGAACAATAAATTCAAGAAACTTTTTTGACCTGACTTCATAAGCACAATTAGTCAGATTGAGGTGTATGTTGAACTTTTTAAGAACTTGAAATGTCTTTGTTGGAAATTCTAGATAAAGCATCACAGGCATAATAGAAGAATAGAAAAATAAAATCTTAGATTTCTTAGAAAATATCTTATCATTGTGCAATGATTGGTATGCTAAAAAACGTAAAATTGAAAAATCACGTGTATCACGTGAGATATATTACCTAGGGAGATCATATATCCCTAAAAAATCCTAGATTTATGAGAGAGGATAAAAGAGGTCAATTATCCTCCTCTCTAGTGATAGATCACATGGTAGATGGGGCGATGATGCTCCTTAAATCACTGGATGATCTTCCTTTCTACGCATACCACGAAGGCTACACCATGATCAAGAAGGAGCTTACCCTTCTTGCTATCCACATGCCCTAAACTAGGGCTATTAGTTGAGGAGGAGAGGAGAGAAGAGGGCGAAGAATAAGAGGGGTGGCCAAGAGGAGACTAGCTTATGCCATCTTTTGGCCTCTCCTATTTATATAGGTTCTTACCACTTAACCCATATAAATCTTACCCTATTTAGTACTACATCTCTATCCAATTACCCAAGCCTTTTGGATTAGTAGATCTCTACCAAATAATCTCTTATTTGCTCTTATTGAATCTAATCCACATGATCCAATAATTCAAGGTTTTATTAGATATATAAGAAGATAGGGCTTAAACGGATATTCGAACATTTATTCATCGGAACACCTACCATATGTTTTTAACTCTCTAGGCCCAATATTAAGCTAACTATTAGTCGTACCTATTAGAACTCATTCTAACTCGGTGACTTATTATCTCCAAAATAATTCACTTGACTCGTCAAGATGTATTATGCTACTATGTCGTAGTCTCTAAATGATACAAGTGAATTTAATTCATTAAATGTGTTGTCCTTAGTTACCGTATATCTATAATATCTTATATATCTAATATTCTAGAGACTGTATATCAGGTATGGTGTTGTCAAGCCCATATGGAATCTACTCGATTCTTGCTCTAATCAGATTCTCTCGGAAAACTCTTTCCCTCTCAATCTGAATGATCTTAAATAAAGATATGCTTGAACAAGAATATTTAAGATGTTTATCTAATTACATCGAGAGAGAATGATTCTTTATCGATACTCAATTGCCCTCATAAGGTTGGCTATTACTCTCGATTATCAATTATACTATATTTGAAACTTCTAGACCTATAAGTCTAGTATTAAAGAGTAGAACATTTGTACATGACATCCTTGGTGTCTCAAGTCTAAAGACCAGATACACAACTAGAACCACGAAATTATTGTCTAACAATAAGGTATCATCAATCATCTAACATTTTGTAAGCGAATCAATCAAATAATTCATTCTCTAATGAGCACCTATATTGTATTCTTAGTGTCTTTACACAAGTAGCTATAAAACCAGTCACCTTAAACATATGGATGGGTATACACTAGTCTATCCGGTTATCTCGATGTCTCTCTTGATATCTCTGTCGAGTAACTTATGATCGAGATTATTTAGGATTTGTGTTTAAAGATGAATCAGTCTCATTATCGTGATCTTATCATGATCCAATTCCTATTACACTGATTCATGCACATAATAATATATACAACTTACAACATAAAGTGAGAAAATACCAATAATAATAATAAGCAAAAGAATTATGCAGCGTGTCACACATGTTATCACTCATGTAATTGACTTGCAAAGCACCTATGACTAGTAGCCTTGATTAAATCAAACAAATATGAGTTAGTCATTCTATTTTAACTATCATGTCATTTAAATATACTTAAATGTTCCTTTTGATTTGGTACTTAAATATTTTATTTATTATCATTTGATATGTTGTTCCTACCATTTTTTAATTAAAATGACAGGACTTGATAGTAATAGGTGTCTTAGTGAGTGATAGATCATTTGGTGTCATCTTTATTTGGTTATATTATGAAAATACATTCATAAAAATAAGAAGCTCATGACCGGAGGTTGCGTCAACCAATTGAACAATATGAAGAAGAGAATAATTGTCCTTCGGGTAAGTTTTACTGAAGTCAGTATAATCAACATATATCTTATAACTACCATTAGACTTTTTAACGATTATAACATTAGCGAGTCATCGAGGGTACTGCACCCGAATTTTAAATCTTACTTCTAATGGCTTATCTATCTTCTTTCTAATCATCTACTAGCAGTTAAGAGCAAACTTATGAGGATTTTGTTTCACTTGTAATGCCTTAGGTGAAATATTTAGGTAATGTTGGGCTATATTTGGGTTGATTCCCGACATATCTTTTGGCGACCATGGGAATACCTCAACATTCTCCTTAAGAAATTGATAAGGTATATATGTTTTTTCTTAGGAAGTGTTACCCCAACTTTAACAACTTAATTAGGATGATCTTTTAGGAGTGCCTTGATTAGAGATTCCATTAGCTTCGGGTATGAGAGTGATTTGGTGAAATTTCGAGAGTCTATAGGCAGTACCTTGGATCATGCTTTCATTAATAGGGAGATCACCGTAAGGTAGCATGGGTGTGACTCTCTCGAATTACTTCGCAGCTCTCCAATGTCGACTCTTGTTGAAAGCTTCTTCATCATTTGGTAGGTCAACACCATTGCCCTCAACCTATTCAGCGCATGCCATCCTATAATTGTATTATATGCTAAGAGAATATCGATCATTATGAATTTGGTCATCAAAATTTGGAGCATGACTTATCTCCAAACATGACCTGTAAATTCACAATCGTAAAAGGGAAGATTGAGTTGCCATTGTACCATATCAACAAAGAAATCGTAAGGGTGAGATTGTTAGTCTAGATCTTGAACTTTTAGAAAGTATCAAAGTAGAGGATATTAGCAGAGTTACATATATCTCTCATGACCCTCTTCACTCAAGCATTGATCATTCTCATGGAGATGATCAAAGCATCATCGTGATTCAGGTCAAGGTACTCCATTTCTTTCTCAAAGATTATTTCGAGGTCATCTCTTATTCATGGATGCTTTTCAATAGTAGCTCGAGCATAAGCTTTATGACCTGAGGAGTTGTCTCCTATCGAGATAGGTCTACCAATAATAACTTCAATTTATATTTTTGCTAGTCCTTGAGATCAACATGAAGGTTCCTGATACCTTTGGATAAACCACCCAAGGTGTCTTTGACGAATGTGTTCTTTAGTCTATTCTTTTAAGTCAGATAATATTTCATATCATGGTTGTAATCTCAATAGAAGCGATGGTATTTGGATCTATCTTTCTTTGCTAATGGAGTCTTTATCGTTTGAGGGTTTGTTGAGAGTTTTTTTTCCTTTATCTATAAAAATATTTCAGTTCTAGTCATATTCAAGGGGGTTGACTCATGTCTTGAGCAAGGCAATTCAGGTCTTTCACTTCTTCATCACTACGATGGCCTTAGGGTCAGTGGGAATTGTAACTAATATTGTCTTAGCTTTTTATGTGTCTTTTCATATTACTAGAGACCATTGCCTCAATCTTGTCTTGTAACTGATTTTGATTGGCCTGTTGGAATACTTCGGGTACCATCGTCGATAGCCTCTCTACCAATGATTAGAAAAGACAAGAGGACTTGAGTATTATCATGAAAGTTCTTATGACAAGTGATGGGTGAATATCTTGTATGCCTCGGATTTAGTTAGTGAATCAAACGATGAAGTCTAAGAGCATCTCCTTTGAGAAGCATTATCATTGATGACTTCGAGCATATATTCTCGATGAAGTGAAGTTCAAATTTTCTATTGAGCTAAATGAAGGAACTAATGGAGAGTGGCTTCAGACGATTGTACCATTATTGTGTTTGGCTTTTTAATATAGTTGGGAAAGCACAACCCATTAAGGCATCCGAAGTGTCATATAATGACATGTGGGTATATAAAGTAGCGATAAACTCTAGCGGTCGATGTTCCCATCGAAGGTCTCCAATGATGAGAGATGAAAGTTGGCTGAGATTGACTCCTCTGGATGTTAGTAGTGAATGACGACCGACCCGAGGTGGAGTTGGTCGACCCTTCCTCTTTGGATTATTGGAATTATTATTGTATTTCTTTCAAACATTAGTCTATTTATTGTAGTTGGATTTTTAGAAATTTATTTATCAAATTTGTCGATTGAGTTTAGGATTTTGGTGGAATAGGGTGGTGACATGGTAGTCCATTGAATTTTGTAGTTAGGGAACGAGGTACTTGCTCGATCGATGGCTCAATAGGCCTCGAGTACTCTTGATATATTGGTATTATATCTAATGGGGTAACCCCAATGGGCATTAGTGCTAGTGTCAATTGAATTGCTGACTACAGTTGAGGCAGTAACGTTACTTATTAGGTCAATTGGGGCAGGAGCAGAGTAATAACTCTCATTATACTCATTAGCATTTGCACATTCTGAGTGATATTCAGGAATGCCTCAATAAAAATGAGCAAGTGAGTCGAGGTCGCCTCTAAGTCATTGAACGAACATTAATTTTGTATTGGTGTTCATGCCTAGGTTAATGTGTATACATGTAGAAGGGATGGTTGTTGCCCCTCGAGTGAAAGTTCTATGGGTTGAGAGCGAGACCTCCTCGCTTGGGTATTCATTAAGGGGGTTGGTAGGCAGATGTTCCTATGATATCGGACCCTCCTTTCTAGCATCAAAATGTTAAGAAAAAATATATTAATGTCTTAGTTAGCCGACATGATATGGACTCATATGCATATGACTGTTCAAAGTGTCTCTAATATAGGAATGTCGAGCTCTCAATATGTCACATATATAAAGACCGAGATAGAAAGAATTTTACTAAACTAGTCTCTCCAATGCTTAAGATAATAACCCGAAATATAAAAGTGTAGACGTTAATAGTTCAAAGAAGTTTCTCTATTTTTCTCATTGTTAAGAGTGAGCGTTTATACCTTGTTGTAAATAGTCTGAAAGAAGCTTTGGCTCCAAAGTGGTTCTGGAGTATGGAGTGCAAGTGGTTTTAGAGTAGCTCCAAGGTGGTTTTGAGCTTTTGAGGCATCGCTTGTACTAACACTTATACCGGGAGAAGTTTTTCGATCTGATTCGTTCGACGTTCAAGTTAGTTTATGACCCTTCTTGGAGTACAAGTTTTTCTCTAAAATAGAGTCCCTTGACTCAGTGTTAGGGGTTAGATTTTATATTTGGTCTACAAAGGGGATAGTTTGTAACTATCTCAACATCCCTATCTGATATTTTGTCCATGTGGACAACAGGAGGAGACATGTTAGAATAGCCTCCCTTGGATTGTGATCCATGAGAGCGGATAGGTGGAGAGTGAGTGAGATCTCTTTCTATGTTAGTCGTCATGTGATGATAAGTGTTAGATGATGATTGATCATCAACATGTTTTTCATCACTTATCAAAAATGATGAGAAAGAAATTTACAAATATCTTTCTCATTATAAATAATGAGAAGAAGGTTTTTCTTTTCCTTTTCTATTTAAGTGCTATATGATTATAACATGTGAAATGATTAGTCGACAAAGGTAATTTGTAGGACTAATTGACTAATAAATGTTTTATGTGATGATCTTATGCAACAACAATTTGGGAGGCGCAGAACACAATTTATTGAGGTTGCGCGAGTCAAACAAAACAAGACTTAAAGACACTACCCATGTATTTGCTCTACTCCTACTACAACCTATAATCTTTTCATCTCTCCTCTCTCGTGTCTTTTGTCAAGGAACACAAAACAGAAACACAATGTTCAATCCGCAAAGTGTGTCTCTGCTTCTTCTTCCTTACGGCCCGATAATGAGTCACTCCTTGCCTCGTCGCAAGCAAGGCGTTCCCGAGTGAGCAGGGCACTTTTGTTATTTCCTGGAATGCTTGCCCCAAAACAACGACACCGTTACAACAGGCGAGCACCTGCACGTGTGATCCGCCTCGGTCTCCTCAGTTTCGTATTGGCACGAAGATTCCTCATAATAACTAAAATGCCATCATGCTTGTGCTCCTCGCCGATCACCTCAATTACGAACGAACCTATTGTGGTGGCGTTCCTGTTATTTCACACAATGATGGGTGGCATCGCTGGAAACAAACAAGGATATGACGCTGTCGGCCTCTGATCTCGTACTCGATTTCGGCTACCTGCGGAGCCCACGCCGGTGTCACCCCGCACGCCCCGAATCGAACGCCTGAAAACAGCTTGGGGGAGCACCACCGGCACGGAGCTATCGTCCTCCAGTTTTGGTCCCCATTCATTCCAAAAAAAAATATTTTTCTTTCCGTGTCTCACTCCCCGCCTACGGTCAGAACTGATGCCATTGGAGAAAATTTGTGGGTCCCAATCTTCTCGCCACTCGGTGTTTGCAAGGCGGGCCCCGTTTTTCTAACCAATTGAAATTGTTCCCGTCGTTGTATGATGGGGATACAAGTCTTCACGGGCATCCGCACCAGAACGCGTGCTTCGAGCAGTGGAACCATCACACGTGTCCCCTCCCTCTTCGCCCTTATAAGCGCGACGCTTCTCCTTCTTTCTTGTACAGTCTCTTGCCCTCTCTTGTTGCTTTCTGTTTGTGTTCCATTTCCATTCCCACGTAGGCTCTGTAGGGGTTTACGGACCGCGAGATCGCGCGATGGAAGGCAAGAACGCGAAGGCCCTCCTCTTCTCCCCCTCCCTCACCCTTTCCTCCGTCGTCCTCGGGTCCTCTGAGGAGAGGCGGGGGACGGCCTCCAAAATCTTTCCATTGACGAGCTCCATTGCCGCCGGCTGGCGTCCATTCTGCTCCTCCCATGATGATGTCGGCCACTCACACATCCTTCTTTCGCCTGCAGCAGGTTCGAACCATCTTACCTGCGTCCCGGAACGCTGTCCGAAGCTGACGACAACGAAGATCGAACCCCTTGAAAGCGAGGCCCTGGATTCGATCTTGGTGGACGGAGGATCTCCCGGTTTCCACCGCCTCCCGATGCTCAGATCTCTGGAGCCGTTACCTCTGGCGACCAAGATGCCGTCGGTTCCGCTGGGTATCCCCTCCGGCGATCTGATCTCCGTCATCGAGCCATCCCATAAGCGCTTCCGAGGTTCGTCAGCTTCTTTCTCTTGGTCTCCCCCGCCGCGTGCTCCTCCTCCTACTGCTCCTACATCTCCCCGTCAACGGCGACCTCTGCCATCGAGCGAGCTGTCGCGTCAGCGGCGGAAGAAGATCAGCGACCGTACGCGAATCATCGAGTCGCTGATGCCGTGGGAACGGCGGATGGACACGGGGTCGATGCTGGAGGAGGCGTACAAGTACATCCGTTTCCTGCAAACCCAGGTGGCAGCCCTCCGTTCGATGCCGACTGCTGCTGAGTTCTCGGCCGCGCCAGTGTCGTCTGGCCGTGGTGGGGGACTGGGCGGGCTGGAGCGTCTAAACCGCCAGCAGATGCTGCAGGTGGTGGTGAACTCGCGTCGGGTCCAGGAGAAGCTCTACGAGAGAGGGCTTTGTGTCTTCTCGGTGGAGCAGGTGGCATCGCTCCAGAAGGAGGTTGAGCGCCGCCCTCCATTCGTCAACCCCTCCGACTGAGTCATCCCACGCAAAGAGCTCCATTCCCTTTGGAAGCAGCGATCGAAGCAGGTCTGTCAATATTTCCAGTTTTTGCATACAAATAGTCGTCATTTAGCTTTTACTTCCTTACGGTTGTGTGTCTGAAGAGAGAAAGAAAATGGAATTAGATAGAGTTATAGGGAGGTTGAGTGGGTTAAGTTTTGGGTTTCTTGGGGGGTTGCTCACTCACTTGTTAAGTTGGGAATCACTGTTTCTCCAATAGAATTAATTGGAGGCGAGTTTAATGAGGATGTTAATGATATCGATAAATGGTGTAATTGATTACGGTTTAAAATGTTCCAAGTTTAGCTTCGTGTAACAGCCCGTTTTCTCGGATTTTGTCTTTTATGGTTTAGTTGAACCGAGTTTTAAGCCGCGGATGGAAGGAAGGGAATATATAGCATTGAAATAGGTTTTTCATGAATCCGTTCTGCTTTTTTGGTTTGCAGTACTTTAACCGAGCCGGACAAATACATGCCATGTGTCATATATATACCCTCCTGGCCAATAGCAGCCTCGTCACTGCTACCTGTGGCAGCCTGCAAAAAATAGGCTGGCACTGTGGGCAGTTGACGCTACAGTAAATGGCAGTTTCCTATTAATTACGTTATAATATAGAGAATAGGCTTTCTTGCTTAAATTCGTCCCTAATTTTGATTCGCCTTACGATACGATGTTGGTCACGAGACCGGGCATGCCATTACACTATCACAATGGTCCTCCCGAAACTCTCTTATGGTATAGGAAGCTTCTAGAATTACAAAATGCAGCATTGATGGAAGCTGGTTGTTTGGCGACTTGCTTACATACCAAAGTTAGGCAAAACACCTAACAAATTGATATCGCCACGCACGCTCAAAGAGAACAGGAAACAAGTCAAGACAATCGCTCTCCTTCATCATCTCTTTAGTTTTGTCCCTGTCCTCCGTAGAGTTTCTTTCTTTTCTGGTTCTATTTCAAAACCGACCAACACAATCACACCCGACCCTGTTTACTCTGGTGTAATGCTCCTTTCGCATGCTCTTCACAATTTTTGTACCATTCATCAGTAGCCTGTCCCGGTGCCCAAAAAGAAAAAGAAAAATGATTTAATCTCCACCTTGCTTGAGCAAACCCATTAGAAGATTTAACAGGAAGGAAGGAAACAAACGATTCTAATAGAAATAGGACATGTCACTTTAAATTCCCCGGCTAAATACTAGCTGGTACGATGTTACAGAATGCTCAGATTACAGCAATAGATGCAGCACAGCTGAATTCTGCATCAGATAGAAGATGCACTTTAACTGGATGTCCTACAAACTCTACAACAATCTTTACCTGTGCTTCTAAGAGGGTCTCTCTTTCTAAGGGGTTGTGATCAGTGCCAAGCAGAAGCTGAGATGAGGTTCCTATTCTTCCAACCCAGCAGCAATGTGCCGTCTTTCTCCACCAACGTATATTTATCAGAGTAATAACCCAACAATGTCTTTATCACCGAGTTCACATACGGACTGAGTGGGTAGGGCTTGAAACCTGCCATGCTCAGCCTGGATCTCCACTTACCCAGCAGCTCGTGCCTCTCGATCCTGTCCTTCCCTTCACAGGCGATGATGTTGACTATGTCCTTGGCCAGACAGTGCTGCTCCACGTTTATCCTCTCCTTGCTATCCCTAGGCAATGTCACGTCGATCGACTCGAACATTGCGTAGTAATAATCTAGCGTCTCCACAAATCTGGTCAAGAACGGCGTCGTGTTGGTGTTGGACTCCTGCTCCACCAAAGTTGTCACTTTGGGGGATAAACCCTTCACCATCCTTAGCAACCCATCGCGAGGGTTGTTCACATCGACGCTCTCGTCGGGCGTGTGGTGGAGCTGGAGAGTGAAGTTGACGGCGAGTGCTTCCCCAGGCCTGATGTCCAACATCTCTCTCGTGACCTCAGGCCCATACACAGGCAAACCTTTGAACTCGAGGGGAATGTTGAACTTCTCGGACATGTCCGACAACAACTTCCCAACCACATGCAACCCACCTCCTCGAGCATACTCCGCCACTGGATCGTCAATCCCTGTGATCCGCACATGTGGCGGACCTCCGGGTCTTGCAGCTAATGCTTGTATTAGAGTGATCCATTGGGTCCCTTGAGCAATCTGGAAGTCAATAATGTGGATACTGTCCTCGTTCCTTAGCGCATCGGCTATTGCTCCATTAGCTGACATATACCCGAATTTGAAGTAGGGACAGATATCATACAAGATCCTCATGTAAGAAAGGAGCTCACTGCTCTCCGGCTCACGGCACCTCAGGGCATGATAGATGTTGCTGCCTGAAGATTCATGCCTTGCCACCAAGCCTTCTAGCATGTAAGCCCCAAGACGCTGGATTGGTTCTCCGCTAATGGAAACAACACTTCGGGCTTCTTCAACTAACAATTTAAATTCCTCTATCTTATTCTCCGATAGAGCTTCAGCACATTTGATCAAAAGCTGTTTCACATCGTCACATGGTGGATAGCTCATTTCTCTCTGACGTTTCTCTGGACGGACCTCTGGATTCAAACATCTACCAGAGAGGTACTGGGGATGTAGCAGATCAGCAGATTCCAATTGGGTCGTATGGGTCCATGTCCTGGACTGTTGCCTTGTGAGCGGAGGTTGCTTATTCTCATTCATCTCTGCACTTGTGCTGGTTGTCGGTTCATCCGTGTCTGGTGCCATGAGCACAGTCTCAATCTCATGTAGAGCGTGTCTCATGCTCTTCCTGGAAACTGCATAAAGTGAATCCGATGGTACCCGGACACCCTCCGGAATGTCAACTTGGGACTGCTTGACTGCGTTGTCAGAGTCCAACGCAGAGTATTCAGATGGGCTCACCGCTGAGATAGTTTCTGTTGAGCTATTCTGCTCCTGACTATTGCTTAGCAGAGACGAACTGATGCATTCGAGCTGGCTGGAAAGAGGGGAGTTAAGTGAGTTGCCGAGAGCTAATTTTTCGGTATCTAATGTCCATTTAGAGTATGCAAGATCTCTCGGAGAAGAGTATTCACAGATTATGTCTGCACCAGTCAATCCAGAAAACCAATAAGAGGCCATGCTAGAAGGACGAGGATCAATTATTCATGATATATCTGCAGGTAAGGAAGAACAAGAAGATATCTCTTCAGCATATATCACCTAAAAGCATGTCTGATGATAAAAACTGGAAGAGGCTACAACAGCTTCAAAAGAAATCAGAACCGCAAGATGCATATAGATATTGAAAGGAAAAAACAACAAAAGGAATGACATTTAATGCATTAATTTAAAACTAAAAATTAATATGCTACTTAACTATTAAAACAACAAATCATCTATGCAATTCAGGAAACAAATGACACAAACCAATCAAAAATTTTTAGGGCCCTAGAGGTGGATTAGGGAAAGATCCTGATCCCTACATCGTTTCTTCCTCGTTCATAAGCAAATGCACAGCCTTACGCACAGCTATTTAATTTTATAATATTTTCAAACAAGTAATATGCACAAAGTACAGTTAGCTATGATATTAGACAAAAATAACATTCATCTACAACTCAAATGATAAGAACATGGCACATATTTTGTTGTTTGTGAGTAAGGCACATAGATGGAATTTTCACATAATCGTTGCAATAATTCTATTCTAGCTTCATGGCGAACAAAAAAGATTCAAGCTTCTTGTCTGTTGCAATAACTCATTCTAGCAAAAAACAGAATGGGTTATTGAAAATGAAGCTACATTATCATCAGATTGTAACATGTGCACTGACGACATTTGATCATCCATAACACTTGATCAAACTCCAGAACCAATGAGGGATACAACCTTTTGCATATTGCAATTCTGGTTTAGTCTTTCAGCATCTTATTAGCCTTTTTTCCTCTGGTCAGAAAATACTCATCATCTGACTAATCATCATATATGACTTGTCTCAATCGACCTTATTCTATTTCAAAACTGAGAAAAAAAAATTAGGCACATATTGATTTATGTGCACATGATCTGAAATCAAATGTCTTGACAATGTCAAGAAAGAAGAACTTTGTAAGGGTCTAATGTGATAGGATGCTGACAAATATGATAGACAACTGTGTGCTACCGGATTCTTGATATCTACCTTAGCTAGTCAAGCTCCCACTTGTCTTCTTAAGTCATATGGATAACTTATCAACAGAATCCCTTGCTACACACAGCTAAAAGAGTTTTCTAGCTCCTTGGAGTAGACCAAAATCTTTGGTATCATCCAAGAAGGATTTTTCAAAGATCACCTACTCCGAAATTGTTTATTATAGCCTGAAATTGCTACAATGGCATTCGTTTAACTTCAACATAAAAAACTGAGATTACACTGATAAAATTATAACTATGGCAAACATGGCAAGATTTTAAAGAAATCTACTGACATAGATGAAGATAGTTATACTGATGAACAACATTATTTCCTCTTCGTCTTGGGGTTAAGCAATAACAAGATTGATGATATTGGAATAAAGCATCATAGTAGGACTGGGCATGAGCCGTTTGCATCAAAGATTTCAATGCATGTATTGCAGAAGCTTTTCTAGTCACTATAGATTTCACAGGACAGGTGTGTTTTATGAGTAATACACAGCAACTCCTAACATGTTCTACCACTTGGGAACAAGGAACACAAAAAGACCAACAAATTTCAATCGACAAGCTCAAGCAGCTTAACAATCAACAGTAACACACACTTTTTTATGTCTCCCTTTCTTTTTTCTTTTTCTTTTTTTCTCAGAGAGATTTTTATTTCTATCTATAGGCAGAGTCTAAAGACTAGGAGAAAGAGAAGCAGGTGTCATATGCCACACAATCCTCTTTTGCTCGACACATAAACCACCGTGCGTATCACACCTCAAGACAAACAACGGGAAAGATAGATCACCAACATCGATCTAACCCCAAAAGGCAAGAGCAGAGAAACCTGCGACAGTAAACCCGCAACTTCATTTCCCCAAACAACCACAAGCTTTTACATGAATCAATTACCTCAAAACACTCGATCAACCCCATATCGTAGATTCAATCATTGGGAAATACAGAAAAATCCATCAGAACTCCCATCAGAAGTCAACAGATTTCTCAAAGCAAACGAATTGCTAAAGAAAACATATAAGTCTCCGATTCTACCTTCTAATTCTTCGCAGGTTGCTTCAAAGATGCCGTCGCCTCGCTTCACCTTCCACCTCGGGTTTCTTTAGAG
This sequence comes from Musa balbisiana, assembly GCA_004837865.1. NCBI lineage: Eukaryota > Viridiplantae > Streptophyta > Magnoliopsida > Zingiberales > Musaceae > Musa > Musa balbisiana. The sequence continues at coordinate 8,023,754 of CM017196.1, read as the reverse complement.
GAAGGAAAGTTCTCCTTTTGCTTCCTATTTCTCCAGAGAGCCGCGGCTTTATATAACCGCGAGAGAGAGAGAGAGATGGTTGACCGTACAGCTTAACGCTGTCGTTAAGCTGTCGCTGAAGGGTAGCTTTTGGTCAACTTACCCGCGTACACGACGGTCTTCAACGACGCCCTCCTACCCCGTTTCCTCGTTTCTTCCAAGCTCCGCCGTGCGATTAAGATCTGGTGGTCCTCATGGCAACGGAGCTCTAAGTGGTAACCAATTAGCACAGCCGGGCCCTCGTTGGCCCGCCGCGGCTTCTACCACGCGTGCCGTGTAGGGGCCTCCCTCAGGACAAGCGGGACCGGTGGGTCTGACCTCACGTGTGGCGTTGGCATGATCTGGCCGCCGTCCGATCTCCATCCGACGGACGGTCGGAGAACGTTCCCGCGGGTATTCTCGACACTTTTGATTTGTCAGATTCCATCTCGGCCGTCCGTGTCGATGCGTTAGAGTTAGGTAATCACTGACGTGGCCGTGTGCTGCCAAAACTAGACAAGAGGCACATTGATTTCGTACTCTGTCACGACCCACTCGAACGGCCACCCGCGTTGTTAATGGAGAAGAAAGTGGGCCCCACATTTTTCTGCGCGGCACATGGCATATGGATAAGATCAAAATGGGTCCCGGAAGGGTGATTCTCGCAGCGATTTTTCTGGAAGCCGGTCGTTGCTTCTCCGCAACTACATGGAGGAGGAGACAAAAAAAAAAAGACCACGTAGAAGACGACGTGACGTCTGGGACGACGCTACTGTATACAGTAACGACGGTGACATATTGTTGAACAGTGATTAAAGTTTGATTTTATTGTACAAATTAATTGACCAATGAAAAAGTCAATTAGCAACAGTCAATTAAAAAGGGGTGGGGGGGGTCTCATTGTCTGCCTTAAAAAAGTGAATTAGCAACATCTTTCGCACGTAATAGTTGACTTCTTTGGTGAATTAGGTTGACCGGATGGTAAGAGGTCAGATAGGTGTCACTCTCAATTTATTAAATAAAAAACCAAAGAAGATGAGCATAAACATAGACTACATCGGTAAACATGTCAAGTGAGAGCTCGGCCACAAACTTTCTTTTCTTCGAACCCACACTCGTCCCGGAGACAGCTCTGGCGGTCTCTCAGCTTGACCAGCTGGCTATAGTAGCAGACGAGGGTTGAGGTTGCAGATAACTTGGGAACAAATATATGAGATCACAAATCAAGAAAAAGCACACGTTGCATACAGACCAACGTTCCCTGCCAAGGAATCGAAGGCAGATCGACCTATAAGCTCTTGGTAGTCGTTCGATGGCCTGTGAACCCTCCCAGCAATGACTCTACCCACCAGCAATGCTTCCTTATGGAAGGATCGTCTTCATTCATCTCGATGTGCTCTGCCGCTAGTGGAAGTCGGGAAAACACCGATCCCTCCCTTGGGTTCCTTCTCCGTGGGGAATCCATGTCTGATGATCTTACAAACGCTGTATCTCTCCGACGTGCAAAGGCTCGAAGAGCCACCCGTCATGCCAAGAGAACAGGCAATGGTGGTGCCACGGAGCCTCATTTGTTCGTTGCCGTCGGCCAAGCATCTGGTGCGCTTCTTCGGGAGTTTACTGGCTTTTGTTCTGACCAATTCCCTTTGCTCCTAGAAGCGAGCGAGAGACTCTGGGGTGTTGTGGACCTTCAGCACCCTCTCAATCCGTCGGCAACTGCGATCGGTCTTCGACCAGCCTGTTCTGCTTATTATTTCTACTAAGGAGTCGCCTGCCACGAGTTCACTAACTAGATATGGAAGAGAATCGCAGTCACTTCGCTCGAACAACCAGTCAAGTCAGAGATATCATCTTCAAGAAAGAAGATGGTGATGCGAGAAAGAAATGAAAAGAATTATAGGAAACATGAAAATCGTCAAATCTAATCTGCATCTCCAGCTGGGTTTCAAGCCATGAAATAGGATTAACATAATACCTGCATGCTTGGACAGATGGTGTGCCTCCAAACTCTCCCACTTCACAAACTTCTCCCCAAATTTTTGGCAGGTCACAGCTGCAGAGGACTTCTGCAGATTTGTCTGATGAGAGAACCTTGGTGTTGAAGCAGCATGGTGAACATGATTTCCAAGCAAAGCAGTAGCGAGAGATGAAGCGTTTCCGGTTGGAGTGCTGGTGGCTCTTCTACAAGAAGGGTTATATAGGAGCAGATAGCAGAGAATGGTGCCGTCTTGACTCACCCTCATGGCAGGCTCCATATCCAGTGCTTATCGTTGGCTCACGCCTGGACTGGTTGACAATGACCCCGTGGGCGAGTGGGTTTAGGAACTCGCTACTCCCTATGGACGTCGGACTGCAACTTGGTGGCTTGTCAAGGTGCTTCTTGTTCCCATGGATGACATCTCTGAGGTTGGCGATGGATCTCGAGCACCCAGACGATTCTGCTTTCCTTCTTAAGAGGGATCCAGGGTGGCTCCTGGCTTTTGGATCATGAACCTCTGACGGCTCGGGCTTACAATAGAGAGATCTCTTCAAGGCAAACCAAACCGTTAGGCATCTTCTTGTCGGCCGCCTCCTTTTTTTTCTTTTTTTTTTTTCCTTTTTTTTTATCTTTTTTTATGATTTCTCCGCTAAGAAGACAGTATTTAATACGATCCTATTAATTCGTAAGAAATTATTCATTTTAGATGATAAACATAAAAATAATTTTGAAGGTAAAAATAACGTGACATTATTATGAGCCTTTAGTTTCCCTATTCCTACTCTTTAATTGTCTGATTAAATATATTTATCAAGACTATTTTTTAGTATTATTTGATTAAAAAAAAATTTATACTTATTAGAGGTAAATTTTATTTGAGGATAGGAAAATATCTATATCTAGTATCTAACTTAAAATGTATTTGTTAGTAAGTCTTTTACTTGTTCATTGTGAGAAATAATATTTATAATCAGTTTGATGTATCTATCTTTATTATATAAATTCAAAATGTTCAAATGAAAATATGCTAGGGAAGGAGTCTTTGTATAACCATCGATTAAAAGAATGAAAGAAAAATATTCTCTTTGAATGTCATATCAAAGTAACACTTTGTTGATTCATCACCCATACTAGATTGATTGGACTCGGTATATCAAATCACGCTTATCTAACGAACAACGCTGATAAACTCCCACATATGTGTGAATTGATAAAATATTCTACTTTTGTGATGTCTTTTTGTTACAACATGAATGCTGCTAAGGTTCACATACTAAAATATTTTTGATGTAGTTTCTACGTGATTTGGATGCTTCGACAAAATGATCGACTTGAAATCGAAAAAAAATCAAATTAGATCTAATCAACTTCTATATAGGATAATACCTAATACATGTATATATGACGTATTAATGATTTGATTTGATAATGAATGAAACAAATCGACCATGGTGTTATTTTTCAGTTTAGATTAGGTAATATAATTTGGCACCAAAACGAAAGGAAAATAAGAGAAGTCCACAACATCCATGCGTCTCATATAATTTGACTCGTAATTCAGCAAATTTAAGTTTTTAAATTTCATTAATATTTAGAAGGAAGAGATATAATGAAATTTTTTATTAGATCTTTTCACTCGATAAATTTCAACTGCAAGCAATATAGCTTATTTTTAATAGTAATTTTATCATGACTTGAGTTTGATTAGTTAACTAATCTATCAATTTTATTTAATCTAAATCACTTATCAAAATACTTAAATTGATAATAGTATAATTACCAGACCCTTAATCTTTATATTGTTCAATTTTGATATGAAATTAATCGGAATATTATAAACTTCATCGAACCAAACCCTCATAATTTTATATTTAATATGTAAATTAATCCTAATTAATTAAATTAGATATATAATTATTTAATTTTTAGTATAATATGAGAGTCAATATCACTGATATATATATATATATATATATATATATATGTGTGTATGTATGTATATACATATACATATATACATATACATACATATATACATATATACATATATATATACATATGTATATATATATACATATATATATATATACATATATATATATATATTCGCATTCAGGAGCAGCTGCCTGCAGTATTTTTCGCAGTAGGTGCAACAGTCCAAAGTATGCTGTATTAGATATAATAATAAGCAAATTCGAAAGACAATGGCCGGCTATTATCTCTTCTTGTAATGAAAAGATCATAACAGTAAATATGTCGGATATAATAATAAAATTATGAGTCGCGTGTCTGACTTCCACGTAGAGTTCGGAAAGCCGGGCCTCGTATGGGTTTGAGCGTCACATCCGAAATGACACATCGCGCCAGGGGTTGTTAGTTATGTTACGTACTATGCCTTTTAAAAAAAGTGTTCGATCTTTCTATCTCTGACAAAATCTATCGGCAGAACACGGTTTCGGACATATCTTACAACCTATAAATCTTGCATCTTGACCCAGTCAAGGTCAAACTTTATCGGAAACTGCCACAACAGTAAAATTTACAAGTTGAGATTGTTGTTGTTGTTGAACTGCACCTTAATGGAGGGGAGAGTATGTTGGGAATGCAAGCGAGATTGTTCGATTAATCTCTTCTTGTTTTAATTTAATTATGTTTTTCCTCCCTCTTTATCACCGAGCACACACGTTTCTTGGTCAGGAAAAACATGCCTCGATACTTGCCCAAAAGTCACGTCTTAATATAAAGAAGAAAGAAGTATTTTGCCGCTGCCAGTACCAAAACCATACACGAGTGAATAGAAAGAAGCAAGAAGAGATATCTGTTTCTGTTGCCTCTCAGTAGCTTTTGAAGAAATCATCTCTTGCTGGGAGGAGTCTTCGTTCGATAAGAAATTGCAGTGTTGTTGATCCGCGTCATTGCGTTCTACGCATGGAGGAAACAAACTCAACAAGGAATCCCCTTCTTGTCCTTTTGACTCGGATCCCTCTACATTTGAACCCCAACACCAACGAAGGGCCAGTTCAATGGAACAACGAGCCATTGTCACGTATTCTTCGGTCACGTAACTTTATATGACCATCATTGTTATGAAATAAAATTCTCTTAACGTAACTTTTCATGGACCAATTCCACCCCACTGAGTATATCATTTGTGTGCAACGTTTTCTAGTGTGTATTACTCGGTAATACAATGAGACAAACTACGGCGACCATCCAAATTAAACTTAGCTCCGAATATACTATATGTAGTTCGCTACGTCTCTCTGTGCTCTTCTCTCTACGGCATCCCAAAAACAACGGAGGACAACCAGTTGCACGATGCAGTCCTGGAATTACATCCCGATACTTGCGCAGCTCCTCTTCCTCCTCTCCCTCGATAACGCACGACACACTGTATCATGGGAAAGGTGTCCAACAGACTCCAACTTTACCACCAACAGCACCTACCATTCCAACCTCAACCGCCTCCTCCCATCCCTCACCACGGCCACCGTCTCCACTGGCTACGCGAACACATCTGCAGGGCGTTCCCCAGACCAAGTCTTCGGTCTGGCGCGTTGCCAACTCGACGCATCTCAAGACAAATGCCAAGCTTGCCTCGCCACCGCCGTCGACACCCTCCGCAGTAGCTGCCCCTCCGCAAAAGATGCGGCCACTTGGGGAGATCTCTGCTTCCTAGCTTACTCCAACACAACTTTCTCGAACCATCGCGACAAATCATCCTATACCCAAATCATATTCAACGGAGGAGAAGTTTCGGAGACGTCGAGATTCGTGGATCTGGTGGGGGAATTGATGAATGCCCTCATCAACTGGGCTTCCTACAAGACCGACAGCATGTTCGCCATTGGAGAAGCCAACTTTACTAGCTTCACCAAAGTGTATGGATTGGTGCAGTGCACCAGGGATCAGTCTGATGATGACTGCTTTCAGTGTCTTCGGCAGTCGTTGGCTTTAATGCAGAGTTGTTGCTGGAAAAACCAGGGGGGGGTGGTGTTGAAGTACAGGTGCTTCTTGAGGTACGAGACCTATTCATACTATAATATGTCTGTCCCGACATCTCCACTGCCTCCGCTGTCATCTGCATTCTCTTCAGCACCTCCGCCTGGAGCTACGGCCAATCAACCGCCTCCTCCCATCCCTCACCACGGCCACCGTCTCCACTGGCTACGCGAACACATCTGCAGGGCGTTCCCCAGACCAAGTCTTCGGTCTGGCGCGTTGCCAACTCGACGCATCTCAAGACAAATGCCAAGCTTGCCTCGCCACCGCCGTCGACACCCTCCGCAGTAGCTGCCCCTCCGCAAAAGATGCGGCCACTTGGGGAGATCTCTGCTTCCTAGCTTACTCCAACACAACTTTCTCGAACCATCGCGACAAATCATCCTATACCCAAATCATATTCAACGGAGGAGAAGTTTCGGAGACGTCGAGATTCGTGGATCTGGTGGGGGAATTGATGAATGCCCTCATCAACTGGGCTTCCTACAAGACCGACAGCATGTTCGCCATTGGAGAAGCCAACTTTACTAGCTTCACCAAAGTGTATGGATTGGTGCAGTGCACCAGGGATCAGTCTGATGATGACTGCTTTCAGTGTCTTCGGCAGTCGTTGGCTTTAATGCAGAGTTGTTGCTGGAAAAACCAGGGGGGGGTGGTGTTGAAGTACAGGTGCTTCTTGAGGTACGAGACCTATTCATACTATAATATGTCTGTCCCGACATCTCCACTGCCTCCGCTGTCATCTGCATTCTCTTCAGCACCTCCGCCTGGAGCTACGGCCAATCAACCGCCTCCGCCTGCTGTGGTGGACTCCAACTCTTCGTCATCATCAGCGAGAGATGCAGGCAAGTTACAGTACATAATTAAATTATGTACATGCATTAAATTACAAACGATTCATCCATATTTTCCTACCAATTTGTACACAATTAAAATTTAATTATAAGAAGACGGAAATATTCATCAGATGTTGTTTATCGTTTTAATTCAGGAAAAAAACAGAACTCTAAAATAGTAGTGGCTGTCGTCATCCCCATCCTCGGTGCTGTGTTGCTTGTCGCAGCTCTTTTCATTTTTTTGTGGAGGACGAAAATATTTGCCAGAAAGTCGAGTATGTAAATTTATTTGACTCCATCTATGTTTTTTGTTTCTTATTCATTTAAATGTTCAAAATTTACCAAAACCAATTCAATTTTTTATTTTAACCAAAAAAAATTATATAATGATCAGATGTTGGAGGAAGCGAAAAGTGAAAAGGCAAACTCCTGTTATTTGATTTCGAGACACTGAAGGTTGCAACCAATAACTTCTCGGACGCAAACAAGCTTGGAGAAGGGGGATTTGGACCAGTTTATAAGGTCAAACATATGGTTAAAGCCCAGGATTTATCCTTTTTTGCAGTAAACAATGCCACACTTTATGTCTACGTTTAATTACAACAGTGCTTCATCTTACCCAAAATATGGAACAGGGCGTACTATCTGATGGCCAGGAAATAGCTGTGAAAAGACTCGCAAGAAGCTCACAGCAAGGATTTGCAGAGCTAAGAAAACGAGGTTGCTTTTGTTGCTATGCTTCAGCACAGAAATCTTGTGAGGCTCATCGGTTTTGGCTCGGAAGAAGAGAAGCTACTCGTCTATGAATTCCTCCCAAACACAAGCCTAGACAAAATTTTGTTTGACGATCATCCTCCAACTAAGCTTTTAATCAGATGCTAACGGATGTATTATCGAAGAGCTCCTTTTAGTGTCCATGTCATTTCCTTTTACTGTAATATTGCTAATGAACTCATTCAACCACGGTGAAGCAGATCCCACAAAATGTGGTCAACTAAACTGGGAAAGGCGCTACAAGATCATCGAAGGGATTGCAAGAGGACTTCTCTACCTTCATGAGGATTCCCGCCTAAGGATTATTCATCGAGATCTAAAACCCGGTAATATCCTGCTAGATCAGCACAGAAATCTTGTGAGGCTCATCGGTTTTTGCTCGGAAGAAGAGAAGCTACTCGTCTATGAATTCCTCCCAAACACAAGCCTAGACAAAATTTTGTTTGGTACGATCCTCCTCCAACTTCTTAATTTTCTGAAAACAAAGCTTTTAATCAGATGCTAACGGATGTATTATCGAAGAGCTCCTTTTAGTGTCCATGTCATTTCCTTTTACTGTAATATTGCTAATGAACTCATTCAACCACGGTGAAGCAGATCCCACAAAATGTGGTCAACTAAACTGGGAAAGGCGCTACAAGATCATCGAAGGGATTGCAAGAGGACTTCTCTACCTTCATGAGGATTCCCGCCTAAGGATTATTCATCGAGATCTAAAACCCGGTAATATCCTGCTAGATCAGCACAGAAATCTTGTGAGGCTCATCGGTTTTTGCTCGGAAGAAGAGAAGCTACTCGTCTATGAATTCCTCCCAAACACAAGCCTAGACAAAATTTTGTTTGGTACGATCCTCCTCCAACTTCTTAATTTTCTGAAAACAAAGCTTTTAATCAGATGCTAACGGATGTATTATCGAAGAGCTCCTTTTAGTGTCCATGTCATTTCCTTTTACTGTAATATTGCTAATGAACTCATTCAACCACGGTGAAGCAGATCCCACAAAATGTGGTCAACTAAACTGGGAAAGGCGCTACAAGATCATCGAAGGGATTGCAAGAGGACTTCTCTACCTTCATGAGGATTCCCGCCTAAGGATTATTCATCGAGATCTAAAACCCGGTAATATCCTGCTAGATCAGCACATGAACCCCAAGATATCTGACTTTGGTCTTTCAAAGCTGTTGGTCGACCAAGACAGATCAGAAGAGAGTGCTAGCCGAATAGTTGGAACAAAGTGAGTCAAAATTTTGAATTCATTTTGTTGAAAAGCTCCTCCGTTGTTGTCCCCTGTTCATCTGTGGCATCGTGCAGCGGATACATTGCTCCAGAGTATGCTTTGCATCGGCACGTCTCGGACAAATCAGATGTGTACAGCTACGGAGTGTTGGTGCTTGAGATTATAACTGGTCGAAGAATCAGCGAGTTTCGTGGATCAGGTCATCGCGCAAACCTGCAGAGCTATGTAAGCATTTCCTCTCTTCACTCGACACTGAGATCGTGGCAATCTGTGATCGATGACTGATTGATGATTCTAATGCATATTGGCGACTGTACGCCTTAAACAGGCATGGAAGTACTGGAACACAGGGAAGGCGTTGCAGATAGTGGATCAAAACTTAAGTGGCAGGTTTCAAAGGGAAGAAGCTTTGCCTTGCATACGCACGGCGTTACTGTGCGTTCAAGAAAACCCCTCGAAGAGACCCACCATGGCATCGGTTGTTCTCATGCTAAGCAGTTCCTCGATGACTACTCTATCTCCTTCTGCTCCTGGGTTTCTCATTGAGACAAGTGGAACCACTGATTCAAATGAATCCACAGGAAATAGGTCTCCAGAAATCAAGAACGAGAGAGAAGGCAGGTCAACGTCAATAAATGAAGTCTCAATTACTGTATTGGAACCTCGACAATAGACATTCACAGATCTTGCTTCATGTTGAAACACGGTAGCTGGTTTGGCTGGTCGACAATGGAACAGTGTATTCGTTCAGATTAGAAAGTGGAAGTTTGCATTCAATCAATCTATCCTTCCCCACATAAAATGCACGTCATGAAGATGTATCATTTTAAGCTGAGATTCCTGTGCAGATGAAGCAGGCGTCGAGGGATTCAACAGATGATATTGTATCGAAACTTTGGAGTTGTTATAAAAATTCATCCAAACTTTGGAGTTGGAGACAATCTTGATCTCCTGTCATCCCCCCTGCTTGACTTATATACATAAAAATAGATTACAAAATATGATAATTATATGATTTTCTTGATCAATAATAAATATAAAATATACTTCTGAATCATTTTATAATGTAGAAGATCACGTTAAGATAGTAAACCTTATTATTTGATAGAATCATATTAATATATTAACATAATTTTTATGATTTAAAATCATAATGACATATTATCAAAATATTTAGAGAATCACGATAATCTTATCATGATTTATTTTTTTTTAATAATATCCTATCTAACAAAATGCAGAGTGACTGTTGCACTACTAAGCGTCACGGCGACTGTCGACATAGTAGGCCTGGCAAACGGGTTTTCCTGCACACACAATAGCCCAATCTGCATACATCTTAACAGGTCGCTTCCATGGAATTGATTGCCCAAGGCTGGATCTACCATCTCCAAGGCTGATCTTCCTCGCCATTTCTCCCACGTCTGCATCAAAATAAACATATCTACAACTTCATTCTCTGTTTCGAGAAGACTTCAGTGGAAATGCAAAAGCAATCAATATCTGCACTCTACGACCCCACTTGGTTACTTACATAGCTTAGAAGGTCTTCAGTATTTTCAGGACTACAAGCTGTGCTGTTTTTTCTTCCCGTCAAAATCTCCAAAACCAGAACACCGAAGCTGAACACATCTGACTTGATCGAAAATTGGCCATGGATCACATACTCTGGTGCCATGTATCCACTGCAACCAAGTTAAGATTCGTTAGGAAGCACAAATTATAGATTCTGCATGCTGCGAGTACACTAGTCCAGTCAGTCAGGCCGCTCACAATGTTCCCACAACTCGACTCGTCATGCCCTGAGTTTGCTCGCCATCGAAAAGCTTAGCTAAACCGAAATCTGAGATCTTTGGGTTCATATCTGCATCCAACAAGATGTTGCAGGCCTTTAGATCTCGATGTATGATTTTTAGCTGAGATTCCTCGTGCAGGTAAAGCAGGCCCCTAGCGATCCCACAAATGATCTTGTATCGAATTCCCCAAGTTAGTTGTTCGCCTCTTGCAGGATCTGTTGCATGAAAAAGGAATCAAGACGAGGAGAAGACGAGTAACGGATAGCTGCAGTTCTTTTTTAACAATTAGCTGAAGATAAGGAACTCAGAAGACGAATCATGTGTGAAAGGCGAATCACCAAAAAGAAATTTGTCGAGGCTCGTGTTAGGCACGTATTCATAGACGATCATCTTCTCTTCCTCCAAGCAAACTCCCAGAAGCTTTACGAGATTCCGATGCTGGAGCTTAGCAACCAAAGCCAACTCATTTTTAAGCTCTCCAAGTCCTTGCACAGAGTTCAACAGCCGCTTTACTGCTATTACTCGTCCATCTGGTAGCACTCCGTGTACAATGCCTCATGATTAAGAGGATGCGTGCCAAGTGAATTCGAGAACCGAATTGGAAATATGAAGAGCGTATCGTGTCGATATACCTTGTAAACAGCTCCGAAACCACCTTCACCAAGTTTATTTTCCTCCGAGAAGTTGACTGTTGCAACTCGTAGTGTCGATAGATCAAATAGTAGTGATTCGACTTGTGAGGCCTGCTCCGAGTCAGTTGCATCTATTCCAAAGCAGACAATTCCAAGCATGTCACAAATTCTTTTCCTCGGGAACTAGACGATTGCAACGGAGGAGAGAGGAAATCAGGAATAATACAGTCCCTACAAGGTGGCTTCGGTGTCTGCTTCCTCAATCTCTTGAAGCAAGCGTAAATAATGGAGATTAGCAGCACCGCACTCACTGCAGATATCGAAATTGCAAGAATTGTTTTCTTTTTTCCTGCACCGTGATGAAATGTATTAGTAGACACAAAAAAAAGGGGAAAAAATGGTTTATCCACATCTGATTTTGAAATCATTGGACATATGAGGAACACATATGACTGTAAATGTCTTCCGTGTCTCTATCGACAAACTCCGCTGTGGTGCCTAATTGACCAGTTTCTTGAATCTTTGACCCAAAGGACAACTTCTGCACTTTGTTCCCTGCGCGTACAACTTTTACTTCGCCATCATTTATTATTTATTTCCCTACATATTCGAATATGTTCTGTATATATCGTAACAGTGTCACAGGTATATGTATATTGCTATCTATGCATATTTCAGTTAATTTTATGTACAACAATAGTACAAATCCACGAATAACTTTTATATGCTCAAAGATGCTGTTTACATAAAAGAACAATTACTTATGTATAATAAAAGATCGGGATAGAACACTTTAGATGGAAAAGGCAAGAATCTATTATATATATATATATATATATATATATAGAGAAAGAGAGAGAGAGAGAGAGAGATGGAAAGTTGATAAAGCTAAGAGTTCATCGTTACCTTCTTTGCTGGTTGAACCGACAGATGGCCGGGATGCCGGAGCAGAGGCCGGGGTTGTGGCATTCTCCGCAGGCGTTGTTGCATTCGTCGCAGGGGAAATAAGCCGTATGATGGGGTTGCCTTGGAAGAAGAGGCCAGAGTCGTACCTTAAATTGCACCTCACTCCCTGATTCCTAGCTCCCATTCTCGCTATCGGGAGCCCCTGCGACACCCCTTCCAAACACTACCTGCAGTCGCTCGCCGACATGTCCGGCGTGCATTGCGCCAGGGCTTATATAGTTGGAAACGCCAGCGTCACGTTGAACGCCTGCCCAGTCGCGTACCTCTTCGTCGAGTTATACGCCGCCCAATCCGCCGTTCTGTGGAGCAACTCGTTCACCACCTTGTTGAACCGATCTGCTTCGTCGTTTACGGCGATCTCGTTTTCCAAGGCAGCCGTCGGGTCGTTGTCTGAGGTGCTAAGGAACTGCAGGTTGGAAAAGCGGAGGAGGCACTCGTCATACCAAGCCACGGAATCCTTGTCGTAGGCACAAAGCTGGAGGATCTCCACGGCGCCCTTGCTAAGGCAGGAGCTGCAGGTGGTGGCGTTAGTATCACCACGACAAAGGAATCGAATACAGACCAACGTTATCGGGCATTCGGAGCAAATATATGAGATCACAAATCAAGAAAAATATTATAGGGCACTCATCGTTGCATATATACCAACGTTCCCTGCCAAGGAATCGAACGCGGATCGACCTAAAAGCTCTTGGTAGTCGTGCGATGGCATGTGAACCCTCCCAGCAATGACCCACCAGCAATGCTTTCCTTATGGAAGGATAGTCTTCGTTCATCTCGATGTGCTCTGCTGCTTGTGGAAGTCGTGAAAATAGCGATCATGTTAAGAATTAATTTATAGTAATTATCATGAATAGTTATTGTTAGAGCTAACTCGAAGATATTTATCTAAAAAGATAATTTGACAATCCAACAAGTCAATAAAGCGGAAAATAAATAAAAGGAGAGACAAGAACATCAAAACACCAAATTTACATGGTTCGATCAATTGACCTACATCCATGGACGGACGAAGGAGGAGCAAATCACTATTATAAAAGAGGGACAATTACAAACGTCTTAGGAAGATGTTCCTAGGCCATAAAACACCAAAAAATACTAAACAAGAAAAAACCCAAATCTATAAGCCCAAACTATTTAACTGAGTATGGACTTAAACCCAAAGCAAACACTTAAGTTTTTCTTGTGGTGCATCTGACTTCAAAGCTCAGGCCCTTATTTATAGTTTAAACAGGAGATACCAAACTTGTTTTTCCTGATGTGGGACTATGCGGGACTTGCCAAACTAACAAATCTCCACCTTGGCATGTCCCAACATTAACAATTAACAAAACTTGCTCCACCTTCTTCACAAAAGCCCCAACGGGCAATCACCAACAATGAACACCAATCAAGTCCAAGCACTGCTTGAACTTGTAAATCGGAAGAGGCTTCGTAAGCATATCAGCTGGATTGTCCTTCGTATGAATTTTCTGAACAAGGACCTTTCCCTCAACAATAGTATCCCGAATAAAATGAAACTTCACATCGATGTGTTTCGTCCTCTCATGATACATCTGGTCTTTAGTCAAATGAATAGCACTTTGACTATCACAGTAAATTGTAGTAACACCTTGATGTAAACATAATTCGTTGTAAAAACCTCTTAACCATAAGACTTCTTTGATCGCCTCAGTCACTGCCATATATTCTGCCTCTGTAGTAGATAAAGCCACGATAGGTTGTAAGGAAGCTTTCCAACTAACTGCACAACCATCAATGCAAAATACATAACCTATCAAAGATCTTTGTTTATCAAGATCCGCAGCATAATCAGAGTCGACGAAACCAACCAAAGTGTCACGATTTTTCCCAAACTCCAAACAAGCATCTGAAGTCCCTTGCAAGTATCTGAGAATCCACTTCACAGCCTGCCAATGTGTTTTACCCGGGCGAGACATATATCTACTAACCACACTGACTGCTTGTGAAATATCTGGACGAGTACAAACCATTGCATACATAATACTGCCGATGACACTAGAATATGGAACGTGTACCATATATTGTTCCTCTTCAACTGACTGTGGTGACTGAGCAGCAGATAACCGAAAATGGTTAGCAAGAGGAGTACTTACTGGCTTAGCGTTTTTCATACCAAACCTCTCCAAGACTTTCTTGAGGTAATTTTTCTGGGCTAGAAATAATTTTCCAACTCGTTCTCTTTTGATCTCCATGCCAAGAATTTTCTTAGCTGCTCTTAAATCTTTCATTTCAAATTCACTACTTAGCTACATTTTCAAAGTGTGAATTTCTGACAAATTCTTAGCTGCAATAAGCATGTCATCAACATAAAGTAACAAATACACAAAAGAGCCATCAATTAACTTTCGAAAGTAGACACAGCTATCATACTTGCTCCTCGTGTAACCATGACTCAACATAAAAGAATCAAACCTCTTATAGCATTGTCTTGGAGACTGCTTCAATCCATACAAAGATTTCTTTAACAAACAAACATGATCTTCCTTACCGTCAACTTCAAATTCATGAGGTTGCTCCATGTAAATTTGTTCTTCAAGTTCACCATGTAAGAAAGCTGTCTTAACATCAAGTTGCTCCAATTCCAAATCATACATGGCAACTAAAGTAAACAAAACACGAATAGAGTTATGTTTAACAACAGGTGAAAATACTTCATTAAAATCAACATCATGTACCTGATTATAGCCCTTTGCAACCAATCGTGCTTTGTACCTTGCATCTTCAACCCCTGGAATACCTTCCTTCCTTTTGAAGACCCATTTGCATCCCACAATTTTCTTATCCGAAGGCGGCTTTACAAGATCCCAAGTTCTATTCTGATGAAGAGATTCAATTTCTTCATTCATCGCAATCAACCACTTAGCGAAATTTTCACAAGAAACTGCATCTGAGTAGAAAGTAAGTTCACCAACTTCACTTGTTTCTTCTACAACAGACAAAGCATATGTAACCAAATTTGCATATCTTTGTGGTGGTCGAATATCTCTCCGTGGTCTATCCTTGGCTATGGAATATTGCTCTTCCTCTGGATCATCTTCGTCAGTAGACTCAGGACAATCTACTGGCATTCTTTGAGTAGAAGAGTTCGACTGAAAAGAATCTGAACTACCAATCTCAAGCTCCACCTGCTTCTGTGCACTATCATTTGTACAAATAGTAGATTCCTTTTTGGAAGATAACATAGACAATTCATCAAAAGTAACATCTCTACTGATTACAAATTTTGGGGATTTGGGATCAGAACACCATAATCTGTATCCTTTCACCCTAGAAGCATACCCAAGGAAAATGCACTTTTTAGCTCAAGGTTCTAATTTTCCTTCATTTACATGCATGTATGCTGGACACCCAAAAATTTTTAAATTAGAGTAATCAGCAGGAGTACCTGACCAAACTTCCTCCGGAGTTTAAAGTTAAGTGCTGCAAAAGGAGCGCGGTTGACAACGTAACAGGCCATATTAATCGCTCTGCCTTTGTTAAGGTTTCATCCTAACAGTGCGATGTCGAACAATTCCTTCATTTTTACAGAATTCATCAAAAGTAACATCTCTACTGATTACAAATTTTGGGGATTTGGGATCAGAACACCATAATCTGTATCCTTTCACCCTAGAAGCATACCCAAGGAAAATGCACTTTTTAGCTCAAGGTTCTAATTTTCCTTCATTTACATGCATGTATGCTGGACACCCAAAAATTTTTAAATTAGAGTAATCAGCAGGAGTACCTGACCAAACTTCCTCCGGAGTTTTAAAGTTAAGTGCTGCAAAAGGAGCGCGGTTGACAACGTAACAGGCCATATTAATCGTCTCTGCCCAAAAGTCCTTTGTCAACCCTGCATTTGAGATCATACACCTTGCTCTCTCCAAGAGTGTTCTGTTTATATGTTCGGCCATACCATTTTGTTAAGGTTTCATCCTAACAGTGCGATGTCGAACAATTCCTTCATTTTTACAGAATTCATCAAAGTCACCTTCACAAAACTCCATGTCATTATCTGTTCAAAGCCGCTTAATCTGTCTACATGTTTGCTTCTTAATCAAAGACTTCCATTGTTTAAAGGTTAGAAAAACATCATTTTTATGCTTCAGAAAATAAACCCAAACTTTCCTGGAATAATCGTCAATGAAAGTCAACATATACCTGGCACCACCCTTAGACTGAACACGAGCTGGACCCCAAAGGTCTGAATGAATATAGTCAATAGTACCTTTCGTTTTGTGAACTGCCGGAGAATTGAAGCTGACTCTTTTCTGCTTTCCAAAAATGCAGTGTTCATAAAAATCTAATGGCTCAATACTCTGTCCACAAAGCAGACCCCTTTTGCTCAATATGCTCAAACATTTTCGCTCATATGACCCAAACGCATATGCCATAATTTGGTGATGTCAGAATCAGACATTGATGATGATGACGAGATTGCAACCGAGCTTGTGACAGTAGTTCCCTGTAAAATATACAAGCTACCAGACCTACAAGCTTTCATAACAACAAGGGCACTTCTAGAAACTTTCATAACTCCACATTCAGCTGTGTATTTACACCCAAGAGCCTCTAGGGTGCCTAAAGAGATGATATTCTTTTTTAAATCAGGAACATGTCTAACATTAGTGAGCGTCCTCACAATACCATCATGCATTTTAATTCTAATTGTGCCTTTACCAACAACATCACATGCGGCATTATTGCCCATCAAAACAATTCGACCATTACAAGATTCATATGTGAAAACAAATCCCTATTGGGACACATGTGATAAGAACAACCCGAATCTAAAATCCATTCATTTTTAGACCTTGTCCTATCATTAGTAGCAAAGAAAATATTTCCAGCATTCTCATCAGCTGCTACACTAGCTTCAGCGGACTCAGTAGTTTTCTCAACACTTTTTACCTTTTGCTTTAATTTATTTTTCAATTTAAAGCAATCAACTTTAATGTGCCCCATTTTATGGCAATATCTACACTCCAAATTTCTATGTCTGGATTTAGATCTACTACTATCAAATTCTCTTTTATCCATTCTACCCCTGACAATCAGACCCTCAGCCTGATTCTCTTTACTTTCCCCAGTGATATCCCTGTCTATCTGCTCCTTAGATTTTAATGCAGATTTAATTTCCTGATACGAAATTGTTTCTTTTCCATAAATCATAGTATCACGGAAATACTTAAAGGATTGGAGAAGAGAACACAAAAGTAACAGGGCCTTATCCTCGTCATCAATTTTTGCATCTATATTCTCCAAATCCATAACTAAGGAATCGAACTTATCAAGATGTGAGAGTATAGATGTACCTTCAGTCATCCGAAGCATATACAAACTCTGCTTCAAGTAGAGACGATTCTCCACTGTCCTCTTCATATACAAAACTTTAAGTTTGTCCCACATGCTCTTAGCCGTAGTCTCCATAGCTACCTTCCGTAAAACCTCATCAGAGAGATTTAGGATGATGCTTGATCGGGCCTTCTTATCCATACCCGCAAGATCTTCCTTTGTTGTACCATCTGGAATGTTCTCTGCTCCTTGTAGTGCCAAATCAACTCCGTCTTGAACTAGAATGGTCTCCATCTTAAGTTGCCACATGCCGAAGTTGACATTTATGTCGAATTTCTCGACGACGATCTTTGTTATTGTCATCGTTGCCAAAAGATCCCGAAACCAGGCTTTGATACCAGTTTGTTAGAGCTAGCCCCAGGAAATTTACCTAAAAAGGTAATTTGGCAATCCAACAAGACAATAAAGCGGAAAACAAATAAAAGGAGAGACAAGAACACCAAAACACCAAATTTACGTGGTTCGGTCAATTGACCTACATCCACGGACGAAGGAGGAGCAAATCACTATTATAAAAGAGGGACAATTACAAACGCATTAGGAAGATGTTCCTAGGTCATAAAACACCAGAAAATACTAAACAAGAAAAAACCCAAATCTATAAGCCCAAACTATTTAACTGAGTATGGACTTAAACCCAAAGCAAACACTTAGGTTTTTCTTGTGGTGCATCTAACTTCAAAGCTCAGGCCCTTATTTATAGTTTAAACAGGAGATACCAAACTTGTTTTTCCTGATGTGGGACTATGTGGGACTTGCCAAACTAACAATTATAGACATATATTAAGAAGTAACTCATGATCTAGAAGTTATATGATAGTTTCTATACCTAATTCAATTTGATGGAAATGAGATAGTTATCACTAAACCCTATAATTAGAACCATAGTTTATAAGGCAAGATAAGGAGAATATGCTTGGGAATATCTTGTAAATGTTTTATGTCAATCCTCTTATTTTAAATACTACATCGGTTTTTTTAATCGAAAAGATTCTTTTTACTTGCATTATAGTATTATGTTTTTATCGTTTCCTTGCTCCTCCATCCCCAACATTTGTGGTATCAAAGCTAAGTTTCAATCTGAACTGGACATTATGACTTTCAATGGCAATTCCATGTCTCAACCTCTTATTCTCATCTTCTTGGGCAAATGAAATTTTAGAGTATCAAGATGAAAACTCTATTAAAGTCTCAAGATCTTTGGAACTTAATAGAAAATGGATATGCAGATCCAGATGAAGAAATCATGTTGAGAGAGAATAGAAAGAAATACTCAAATGTATTACTCTTCATTCAACAAGCTGTACATGAGACAATCTTATCTGGTATTGTAGCAACGACAATCTCAAAGCAAGCTTGGTTGATACTTCAAAATGAATTTCAAGGCTCATCAAGGGTGATTACGGTAAAACTTCAAACCCTTCATTATGAGTTCGAAATTTTATTCATGAAAAGCAATGAATTGATGCAAGATTTTCTTTCTCGAGTAATTAAAATTGTTAGTTAAATAAAATCTTATGGTAAACATATTTCTAATTATATAATTGTTGTAAAAATTTTGAGAAGTTTAACTTCAAAATTTGATCATGTTGTTGCCGCAATTGAGGAGTTATAAGATTTATCTATATTTTCATTTGATGAACTAATGGGTTCCTTAAAAGCACATGAAGCAAGATTGACTAGGTCACTTGAGAAAAGTGAAGAAAAAATATTTCATGTTAAGAGAGAGTCTTCTACTTCAAAAGAAGACAAAAAATCAACATGAAGAGGATGTGTCAGAGGAGGATTTCGTGGTAGAGGAAATAGAAGAGGAAGAGGAAGAGAATACTTTGATGGGCATGATGAACAAATGTAATCAAATTATGATCAAAAAAATTATAAGAGTGGAATTCAATGTCACTATTGTAAAAAATTTGGCCGGTACATTGCTAAAAAAGAGAAAAAGCAAATAAGCTACGTGGAGAAAAATGAGGAAAATAGTAAGTTGTTTATGACTCATTCACAAGTTAATGATATTTGGTTTCTGAATATTGAATATTCTAATCATATGTTAGGTATAAAATCAATTATTAGATATATTAATGAAATTCATAAGTTGGAAGTTAGACTTGGAGATAAAAAACAAATTCAAGTGGAAGGGAAAAGAACAATTAAGATGAAAAAAAATCAAGGGAAGGTAAAATACCTTGATAATATTTTCTTTGTTCCTAATTTATTGCATAACTTGTTGAGTGTTGGCTAATCGATAGATGATGAATATTCAGTTATATTTGATTATGGTTCATGCATTGTTAAAGATAAAAAAATCTGATTTGATTACGGTAAATATTTACATGACGCAAAACAAGATATTTACACTTGATGTTTCAAATATTGAAAAATATGTTTTTGTCGTAACTCAAAAGAATGAGTCTAATTTATGGCATTTAAGATATGGACACTTTAATATTAAGGGTTTAAGTTGTTAAATAAAAAATGAATGATTTTCAGATTGCCTAAAATTAATACACTTGTGTATGTGAAGGATGTATTTATGACAAACAAAGTAAAAAACTATTTCCTGTTGGAAAAGCATGGAGAGCATCTAATTGTCTTGAATTAATTTATGTTGACTTATGTGGACCTATGAATACAAAATCATCTAGTGGAAGTTAATATTTTCTATTGTTTACTAATGATTATAGTCGCATGAGTTGGGTATATTTTTTGAAACTGAAATATAAAATATTTGATAATTTTTAAAAATTCAAGGTACTTGTAGAAAGACAATGTAGTATATACATAAAGACACTTCGAATAGATAGAGTTAATGAATTTTTATCTAATGAGTTTAATTCTTTTTACGAAGAAAATGATATTCGTAGAGAATTGATAACACCATATACATCAGAGTAAAATAATGTAGCTGAACGTAAGAATCGAACTATCGTTGAAATGACAAGAAGTTTGCTTAAAAGAAAACACCTTTCAAATCAGTTTTGGGCAGAAGCAGTTGCAACAGCAGTTTATTTATTGAATATTTCACCAACAAAGGTTGTTATAAATCAAACTCTATTTGAAGCTTGGTATGGTATGAAATCAAGTATAAGTCATCTAAGAATTTTTAGTTGTATTGCTTATGCTTTGGTGAATTCATAAAATCATCACAAGTTTGATGAAAAATATGAAAAATACATCTTAATTGGTTATTTCTTATAATTCAAAGTATATCAATTATATAATCCTGTTAGTGGCAAAGTTATTATTAACAGAAATGTTGTGTTTGATAAAAGAGCAAGTTGGAATTGAGAGATCAATAAAGGTGGAATACAAATTCAGATTCCAACAAAACTAGACACTCCACAGAATCAAATGACAGATCCTACTCCAACAAGTTCATCGTCAACCTCACCGTTCAAATTTTGATTCCTCAGATGAAACCTTTCCAAGAAATTTCATATCACTAATAGAAATTTATGACTTAACATTTGTTTTGTTTATTTCAGATCCTATAACTTTTGATGATGCAATTGAAAAAAAGAAATGGTGAAAAATAATTAAAGAGAAAATCAAATCAATTGAGAAGAATGAAACTTGGGAGCTAATAGATCTACTGAAAGAGAAGAAAGCTATTAGATTAAAATGGGTGTTCAAGATAAAGTTTAATGCAGATGGAAGTATCCAAAAGCATAAGGCTCGGCTTGTAGCGGATATTCACAGTAACAATGTATTGATTTTAATGATACTTTTTCTCTAGTTATTAGATTCAAAATCGTGAGAACTTTCTTGGCTTTAGCTACTCACATGAGTTGGCATGTTTATTAATTTGATGAAAAATTTATATTTTTAAATGGTGATTTACATAAGAGCATTAATGAACCTACTCTTTATCTAAATGGTATTGGAATGTTTATCAACTTGTAATACCTTGTTACTCATAGCAACAAAGTATTGGCATGTTTATCAATTCATTAAAATAGATTTCAGAGGAGCATTAATGAACCTACTCTTTATCTAAAGAAGTAAGGTGAATATAATATTCTAATGGTTTACTTTTATGTTGATAATATTATATATATGGATTCATCTAACTCTTTTATAACAGAATTTAAAAAATATATGATGAATAAGTTTGAAATGTCAGATCTAGGCCTACTGACGTATTTTCTTAGGTTGGAAGTAAAGCAATAATCAGATGACTTCTTGTCAAGCAATATAACTTAGAAGACTTCTTGAAGATCTTCATCAAGAATAAAAAGAAATAATAGAAATATTTTATGATAGCAAAGCCACAATTGTAATGATGAAGAATCTAATATTTCATGGAAGAACGAAGCATATAGAGATATGATATCATTTTATCTTGGATCTTGTAGTAAGTGGAACCATAGCAATAAAGTATTGTGGAACAGATGAACAAGTTACATATATCATCACCAAGTCGTTTCTAATTCAAAAGTATATTTATTTCGTGTCACAAATCTGTATATGTAACTATGAATCAAGAGGGAGTATTGAGAGTTGATTCATAGTAGTTATCTAGATAGTTACCATGTTCTAGATAATTATAAACATGTGTTAAGAAGTGGTCCATGATCTAAAAGTTATAAGGCAATTTCTATACCTAACTCAATCACATGGAATGAGGTAGTTATCACTATATCCTATAAATAAAATCATAGTTCATGATTAATACATTTGAGAATATCTTGTAAGTGTTCTATGTCAATCTTCTTGTTTTAAATACTACATCGATTTTTTTGATTGAAATGATTCTTTTTATTTATATCATAATATTTTGTTTTTATCGTTTCATTACTCCTTTACTCCTTTGTCCTCAAAAGATCCCTCCCCTGCGTTCCTTCTCCGTGAGGAATCCAGATGATCTTATAAACGCTGCATCTCTCCGATGTGCAAAGGCTCGAAGAGCCGCTCGTCATGCCAAGAGAACAGGCAATGGTGTTGCCATGGAGCCTTAGTAGTTCGTTGCCGTCGGCCAAGCATCTGGGGTGTTTCTTCGGGAGTTTTCTGGCCTTTGTTCTGACCAATTC
The DNA here is from genome assembly GCA_004837865.1 of Musa balbisiana. Taxonomy (NCBI): domain Eukaryota; kingdom Viridiplantae; phylum Streptophyta; class Magnoliopsida; order Zingiberales; family Musaceae; genus Musa; species Musa balbisiana. Next base: position 8,001,126 of record CM017196.1, on the reverse strand, counting down.
CCTGTGCTCCTCGAAGCGAGCAGGAGACTTTTGCTTGTTGTGGACCTTCAGCACCCTCTTAATCCGTCGGCAACTGCGCTCGACCTTCGACCAGCCTGTCCTGCATATTATTTCTACTATCTTCCTGGAGAAGTCGCCTTCCACGAGTTCACTGACTAGATATGGAAGAGAATCGCAGTCAAGTCAGAGATATCTTCTTCGAGAAAAGATGGTGATGCGAGAAAGAAATGAAAATAATTCTAGGAAACATGAAAAATCGTCAACCCGCTGGGTTTCAAGCCATGAAATAGGATCAACATAATCCGTGCATGCTTGGACAGATGGTGTGCCTCCGAACTCTCCCGCTTCACAAACTTCTCCCCAAATTTTTGGCAGGTCACAGCAGCAGAGGACTTCTTCAGATCTGTCTGATGAGAGAACCTTGGTGTTGAAGCAGCATGGTGAACATGATTTCCAAGCCAAGCAGTAGCGAGAGATGAAGCATTTCCGGTTGGAGTGCTGTTGGCTCTTCTACAAGAAGGGTTATACGGGAGCAGAGCAGAGAATAGAGCCGTCTTGCCTCACCCTCATGGCAGGCTTCATATCCAGTACGTATCCTTGGCTCACGCCTGGACTGGTTGACAATGACCTCGTGGGCGAGTGGGTTTAGGAACTCGCTACTCCCTACGGACCTTGGACTGCAACTTGGTGGCTTCTCAAGGTGCTTCTTGCTCCCATGGATGACATCTCTGAGGTTGGCGATGAATCTCGAGCACCGAGACCATTCTGCTTTCCTTGTCAAGAGGGATCCAGGGTGGCTCCTGGCCTTCCGATCATGAACCTCTGATGGCTCGGGCCTGAAGTAGAGAGATCTCTTCAAGGCAAACCAAACCGTTGGCGTCTTCTTGTCCACCTCCTCCCTTTTTTTCGTCCTTTTTTCACCTTCACTTCAATATTGCTTCATGGCCGCTTCTATTTCCACCATTGACGCTGTACTCTCGATTCACTTCAATATTGGTTCATGGCTGCTTCTAATTATTATCGATAGAACGACGGCACTCGATGGAATAATGTCAGATGATCTGCCAAAGAACCCAACATATGGCTCAAACCTTTTTGGTTTACCATTAAGCCGAGAAAGCCCAAAAGGCTCTTCTGTTGTGAATGCGATGTACCCTAGAATGTGTCGCGGTGCTTGAAACGGCAGCCAACATGGGGTCATCATCCCATCGGAGGTGGCCTGTGCGATTGCCTGTCCGCTTGCTTTCGAGTGGCTTGACACGCACAAACTCCCAGAACGAGCTGCCCTGATAACGATGATATGAAGCCAAATGATCTTGCATGCCCGCAGTCGTCCCTGCTTGGCAGAACATGAACCCGAATGAGCACTTGCATCACAAAACCAGCTTCTTAAATTAAGATATCATCTTTATACCTTCAGAAACAATTGTGGCACAAAAAATAAACAAACAACACACCGTTTAGTTCATATTTGAGTGTTGTCGTATTAAAAAAGAAAAACAATTTAGACTGATTGGAGGTAAATTTTATTTGAGGACAGGAAAATATCTATATCTCGCATCTAACTTCAATTTGAGAGTACAGTAGAAGATATCTGTATTTCATATTTTGATTTCTTAATTCCTACTAAAGACTATGCCGATGATTTATTCGCCAAAACGTGTTTGTTAGTCAAGTCTTTGCTTCCATGAAAGAAGATACTTTGAATGAACGAAATAGAAATTTAATTTACTAAAACATTCATTTTCTTTCTTGTAAAACATATATCTACACTACGGAAGCTATTTTATTAACGTCAAATCCAATTTTGGATCAGGTCTCATTGGTGCCATTTCCTCCTATCTTTTGTGACGAAAAGAGAAAAAGGATTGGATTTTGATGGAGATATCAGAGGATCTTTATTAATATGCCTATGTAATTATTTTTTTTTCTATTAAAAAAATCAATACTATAGACACCCTATCGATTAAAAATAATTAGGAGATACATTTTAGAGGACACATTTATAATGATATATTTGTTCAAAAGTTCATGCATCTCTTGGCTGTGTTGGTTATAAAATGAATAAATAAAGTTCATTTTCAATATCCCTCTTAAAATATTTTTTTTTAAAAAAAAACATGTATTCATAGCAAACTATTCAATTTGAAAAATAATTATGAACTTAGGTACTTGTATAAGTATCGGCATCTCGATGTTTCGATTTGTCGGAGGAGATACAAAACAATCCTTTATAGAATATTCACACATAATTATATTTTCTCTACAAATACTTAATATCATAAATCTCTTTTTATTTATAAGGAGTAAGAGACACATTCTAAATGTCACATTTGCTACATATACCTATTCAAAAATTCATGTACGTGTAATCCTCGTCAATATGAATTGATTGTTGATATGCTGATTTCACTCATTTATGTGCCTTATGAATTAGGTGTTCAATTATTACTATCAATTTGATAAAATAATTGACTTACTAACTTATTAGGTCTGCACTTATGGAGCCCTCATAAATCGATTTAGCTCTTTATTCATTTTTGATATAAGACTAAACTAAAATGTTGCACATCAGACTATTGAAACATTTCAACATGCCTTCTTCGTTCAAGTTGGCCATTTCGTTTACTTTGGTGGTGCAGATGTCATCTTCCTGAAACATGCCCGTCATAGAAAATGTTCTCTCATAAGCCGAGACTCTTCATCTGATTAATGAGCTTCAGTGATAACGTTAGTCCACTTAATTTATTACATTTAATTATAGATAGGTAAAAGATGAATATTAAGACGTGTATAAACACGCTTAACTTACAAACAACGCGGATAAACTCCCACATCTGTGCGAATTGATCATTGAGTCCATATTAAAATATTCTACTTTTGTCATCATCTAATGTCTTCTTATTTCAACATGAATGATCTTAGGGTTCTCATATTAAAATACTTTTGACTTAGTTTCTACGTGATTTGGATGCTTCCATATAAAGAAAAAAATAATGGTAAACTGACCTAACACAATATATATGATGTATTGATGATTTGATTCGATAATAAATGAAATAATAGGAACATGTTGCTATTTTTCGGTTTGGATTAGGTAATATAATTTTGCACCAAAACAAAAAGGAAATAAGAGGTCCACACCATCCATACGTCACATATAATTTGACTCGTAATTTAAAATATTTAAGTTTTTGTATTCCATTCATATTTAGAAGGAAGGGATATAACGAAATTTTTGATCGGATCTTTTCACTTGATAAACTTCAAGAGGGACCAAGCGATATAGCTTATTTTTAATAGTAATTTTGTTATGACTTGAGTTTGATGGGTTAACTGATCTATCAATTTTATTTAATTTAAATTATTTATCAAAATAATTAAATTAAAATTGATAGTAGTATAACACTCAATCTTAATATTGTCCAATTTTGATATAAAATTAATCAGAATATTACAAACTTGATCGAACCAAACCCTCATAATTTTATGTTTTATACATATATATATATATATATATATATATATATATATATATATATATATATATATATGTATATGTATATATGTATATATATGTATATATGTATATATGTGTATATATGTATATATATATCCTAATCAAATTGAATTAGATATATTATTATTTAATTTTTAATATAATACAAGAGTTAATATCAAATCTGATGTATATTAATATTAATTAGTTTAACTTAGACTCATGGGATAAGATCTCCCGAGCATCTTAGTAAGCATACCTGCAATAATGGTCGTCCTCATTTGCACAACGAAATGAAGTGAAAAGTGAAAATTGGAGCTCACAAACATGATTTCACTGGTCAGCTTTTCCCTCACACAGCCAAAATCAACAGAACTCCCATTGCCAGACCCACGGCAAGATTCGCGCACTGCTTGCAACAGCGAGCTGCAGATTGCATGGAAGGCGCAACGCCTGGCGCGTGACTCATCGGTGGGAATGAAGCCGAAGGGGCTCTCGATGGTGCAACCATGGGAGGCTCGGAAGGCGAGTGAGATGTTGACATGGGCGCTGCAGGAGGATAGTGGTGTTTCGGCGGTGGAGCTCCCACGGCCGTGGAGATGATGTCAACATCGAGCTTCATCCCCGCTGCACAGTGGCCCGGCACCCCGCAAATGAAGTATCTCTTGCCGGGGGCCGAAAGCTTGATCGCAGTGTTGCCGCCGGTGTAGGACTCCACTGGAGTGGTTGCAGAGCATGCGTCGTAGGCTGCCTTTGTCACCTCCAGCACGTCATGGGATGATGTATACGTGAAAACTGCGGAGACGAATGAAACCTTGTTACAGAGACTACGAATTAATTGGCTTCATCAAATTGGATATCGTCTTATACAGAAAGCTAGACGCGCCATGTTGTTGGTTGCGAACTTACTTAGGCTGTCTCCAGGAGTAAATCTCTTGGTTGATGCCCATGCCTGCAAGTCCGTGATTGTATTCCATCCTCCATTCGGCCCTCCGACTGTGTACCTTGTGGCGATGGCTACATGAAGGAGAGCTGCTACCGTTACGATTGCTGCAACTGCTCGTGTTGCCGCCATCTTTGCCTCGTAGGAATCGGACGCCAAGAAAGACGATATAAATAGGCGCTGCAAACAGAAAGACTTTTGTAGAAGCACTTTAAACATGTTGGTACGTGTACTTTTGATTTTAAATCATTTTAATTAGGTCATATTGGTATGTGGTGGACATGTCCTAAAGGTATGAACAGAACACTCTTCCAAATTACTGCATCATGCTTATTTAAACATGTTGATTGCCAAATTCAAACAAGATGTTGGAATGCAACTCCGACATGGAAGCAACCGTCCAATGCAAAGTAACGTGGTAGGCATTACACTTCTGGTGCCTTTTTTTAATTTGATTATTCTACGTAGAACCCATCTACATGTTGACCTCATTCATGCTAGTTGTTAGGAGATAATTAATCACATTGACTTCTCTTTTTGCATTTTGGTTGATGATTCTTCTTCCTCTTCGGAAGACTGGTTGTTTGATGGACAAAAAATAAACTAAGATCACTAAAATTTTCATGGAATTGTTGCTTTCCTGCGTCAGTAAAGCTTTATCACTGAAATGATTGAAATTATATATCTAATCTGAAATCAGAGACAATGTGAGAGGAGGAATATCGAGGCATTAGCGGCCCAAATCACCTATATTTTTTTTTAGATTTGGGCCCAAATATGGATCGACTCAATCAGCCCAACTCAATTTGCAACAGTCCAAAGTATGCTGTATTAGATAAAATAACAAGCAAATTCGAAAGGCAATAGCCAGCTAGCTATTATCTCTTCTTGTGATGAAAAGATGATCATAGTCGATATGTCGGATAAAATAATAAAATTATGAGTCACATGATTGACTTCAACATATGGGTTTGACTGTCATATCCGAAATGACACCTCCTGCCAAGGGTTCTTAGTTACGTGCTATGCCTGTGCAAAAAGTGCTCACTCTGTCTCTCTGTGCCAAAATCTATCCGCAGAAAAATGTATGTCGACATATCTTACAATATATAAATCTGAATCTTGACCAGATTTAGGTATGAAAAAGGAAGAAACTTAATCGGAAACTGCCACAACAGTAAAATTTACAAGTTAAGATGATTGTTGCTTAATTGCACCTTAGTGGAGGGGAGAGTATGCTTGGAATGCAAGCGAGATTGTTCCATTAATCTCTTCTTTTTCAAATTTAATTATGTTTTTCCTCCCTCTTTATTTCTTGGTCAGGAAAAAGATGCCTTGATACTCGCCCAAAAGACACGCAAGGAAGAAACAAGTATTTTGCCGCGTGCATTAAATGGTTGTTTTGCCGAAATCATCTCTTGCTGGGGAGTCTTCGTTCGATAAGAAACTGCAGTGTTGTTCATCCGCGTCATTGCGTCCTACGCGTGGAAACAAAGTCAACAAGACTCGCATCACTTCAATCACAGGAATCCTCCTCCTCTTGTCCCTTTGACTCGGATCCCTCTACATTTGAACCGCAACACCAACGAAGGGGCCGTTCAAAGGAACAACGAGCCATTGTCACGTATTCTTCGGTCGCCTAACTTTATATGACCATCATTGTCATGAAATAAATTTCTCTGAACGTAACTTTTCATGGACCAATTCCACCCCACTGAGTATATCATTTGTGTGCAACGTTTTCTAGTGTGTATTACACGGTACTACAATGAGACAAACTACGGCGACTATCCAAATTAAACTTAGCTCCGAATATACTATATATAGTCAGCTACGTCTCTCTATGCATCCAAATTAAACAAACAACGGAGGACAACCAGTTGCATGATGCATTCCTGGAATTACCTCCGGATACTTGCGGAGCTACTCTTCCTCCTCTCCGTCTATAACGCACGCCACACTGTATCATGGGAAAGGTGTCCAACAGACTCCAACTTCACCACCAACAGCACCTACCATTCCAACCTCAACCTCCTCTTCCCGTCCCTCACCTCGGCCACCGTCTCCTCCGGCTACGCCAACAGATCAGAAGGAAGTTCCCCAGACCAAGTCTTCGGCCTGGCACTTTGCCAACTCGACGTGTCTCAAGACAAATGCCAAGCTTGCCTCGCCACCGCCGTCGACACCCTCCGCAGTAGCTGCCCGTCCGCAAAAGATGCGGCCACTTGGGGAGATCACTGCTTCCTTGCTTACTCCAACACAACTTTCTCGAACGATAGCGATAAATCATCCTTTTACCAAATCTTATACAACGTAGGAGAAGTTTCGGAGACGTCGAGATTCGTGGATCTGGTGGGGGAATTGATGAATGCCCTCATCAACTGGGCTTCCTACAAGACCGACAGCATGTTCGCCATTGGAGAAGCCAACTTTACGAGCTTCACCAAAGTGTATGGATTGGTGCAGTGCACCAGGGATCAGTCTGATGATGACTGCTTTCAGTGTCTTCGGCAGTCGTTGGCTTTAATGCAGAGTTGTTGCTGGAAAAACCAGGGGGGGGTGGTGTTGAAGTACAGGTGCTTCTTGAGGTACGAGACCTATTCATACTATAATATGTCTGTCCCGACATCTCCACTGCCTCCGCTGTCATCTGCATTCTCTTCAGCACCTCCGCCTGGAGCTACAGCCAATCCACCGCCTCCGCCTGATGTGGTGGACTCCAACTCTTCGTCATCATCAGCGAGAGATGCAGGCAAGTTACAGTACATAATTAAATTATGTACCTGCATTAAATTACAAACGATTCATCCATATTTTCCTACCAATCGTTGCAAGTTGTACACAATTAAAATTTAATTATAAGAAGACGGAAATATTCATCAGATGTTGTTTATCGTTTTAATTCAGGAAAAAAACAGAACTCTAAAATAGTAGTGGCTGTCGTCATCCCCATCCTCGGTGCTGTGATGCTTGTCGCAGCGCTTTTGATTTTTTTGTGGAGGACGAAAATATTTGCCAGAAAGTCGAGTATGTAAATTTATTTGACTCCATCTATCTTTTTTGTTTCTTATTCATTTAAATGTTCAAAATTTACCAAAACCAATTCATTTTTTTATTTTAACAAAAAAAATTATATAACGATCAGATGTTGGAGGAGCGAAAAGTGAAAAGGCAAACTCTCTGTTATTTGATTTCGAGACACTGAAGGTTGCAACCAATAACTTCTCGGACGCAAACAAGCTTGGAGAAGGGGGGTTTGGACCAGTTTATAAGGTCAAACATATGGTTAAAGCCCAGTGATTTATCCTTTTTTGCAGTAAACAATGCGCACTTTATGTCTACGTTTAATTACAACAGTGCTTCATCTTACCCAAAATATGGAACAGGGCGTACTATCTGATGGCCAGGAAGTAGCTGTGAAAAGACTCGCAAGAAGCTCACAGCAAGGATTTGCAGAGCTAAGAAACGAGGTTGCTTTTGTTGCTAAGCTTCAGCACAGAAATCTTGTGAGGCTCATCGGTTTTTGCTCGGAAGAAGAGAAACTACTCGTCTATGAATTCCTCCCAAACACAAGCCTAGACAAAATTTTGTTTGGTACGATCCTCCTCCAACTTCTTAATTTTCTGAAAACAAATCTTTTAATCAGATGCTAACGGATGTATTATCGAAGAGCTCCTATTAGTGTCCATGTCATTTCCTTTTACTGTAAGATTGCTAATGAACTCATTCAACCACGGTGAAGCAGATCCCACAAAATGTGGTCAACTAAACTGGGAAAGGCGCTACAAGATCATCGAAGGGATTGCAAGAGGACTTCTCTACCTTCATGAGGATTCCCGCCTAAGGATTATTCATCGAGATCTAAAACCCGGTAATATCCTGCTAGATCAGCACATGAACCCCAAGATATCTGACTTTGGTCTTTCAAAGCTGTTGGTCGACCAACACAGATCAAAAGAAAGTGCTAGCCGAATAGTTGGAACAAAGTGAGTCAAAAACTTTGAATTCGTTTTGTTGAAAAGCTCCTCCGTTGTTGTCCCCCTGTTCATCTGTGGCATTGTGCAGCGGATACATTGCTCCAGAGTATGCTTTGCATCGGCACTTCTCGGACAAATCAGATGTGTACAGCTATGGAGTGTTGGTGCTTGAGATTATAACTGGTCGAAGAATCAGCGAGTTTCGTGGATCAGGTCATCGCGCAAACCTGCAGAGCTATGTAAGCATTTCCTCTCTTCACTCGACACTGAGATCGTGGCAATCTGTGATCGATGACTGATTGATGATTCTAATGCATATTGGTGACTGTACGCGTTAAACAGGCATGGAAGTACTGGAACAAAGGGAAGGCGTTGCAGATAGTGGATCAAAACTTATGTGGCAGGTTTCAAAGGGAAGAAGCTTTGCGATGCATACGCACGGCGTTACTGTGCGTTCAAGAAAACCCCTCGAAGAGACCCACCATAGCATCGGTTGTTCTCATGCTGAGCAGTTCCTCGATGACTACTCCATCTCTTTCTGCTCCTGGGTTTCTCATTGAGAGAAGTGGAACCACTGATTCAAATGAATCCACAGGAAATAGGTCTCCAGAAATCAAGAACGAGAGAGAAGGCAGGTCAACGTCAATAAATGAAGTCTCAATTACTGTATTGGAACCTCGACAATAGACAGTGCTTCATGTTGAAACACAGCAGCTGATTTGGTTGGTCGACAATGGAACAATGTATTCGTTGAGATTAGAAAGTGAAACTTTCGATAGCATTAGCTCTCTCAGTATCTAAATTGAAGTTTGCATTCAATCTATCCTTCCCCACATAAAATGCACGTCTTGAAGATGTATCATTTTAAGCTGAGATTCCTGTGCAGATGAAGCAGGCGTCGAGGGATTCAACAGATGATATTGTATCGAAACTTTGGAGTTGGAGACAATCTTGATCTCCTGTCATCCTCCCTGCTTGAGTGCCTATAATATTGCGATGCCTTCTGCTTATGTATATATTGGAGTTATTGGAGTTAGAAGTTTTCTTTTGTGCCACTATTTTTTACATAAAATGTGAAAAAAATAATTAACTTAAATTTTTATTGATAGTGAGTATGAACTTATATACATATATATACATATATATATATATATATATATATATATATATATTACAAAATACAATAATTATATGATTTTCTCGATCAATAATAAATATAAAATATACTTCTAAATCATTTTATGATGTAGAAGATCGATAGTAAAACTTATTATTTGATAGAATCATGTTAATATATTATCATATTTTTTATGATTGAAAATCATAATGACATATTATCAAAATATTTAGAGAATCATGATAATCTTATCATGATTTATTTTTTTAATAATATCCTATCTAACAAAATGCAGGTGGTGAAGGAGCTTGCAGAGTGACTGTTGCACTACTAAGCATCACAGCGACTGTCGACATGGTAGGCCTGGCAAACGGGTTTTCCTGCACACACAATAGCCCAATCTGCATACATCTTAACAGGTCGCTCCCATGGAATTGATTGCCCAAGGCTGGATCTACCATCTCCAAGGCTGATCCTCCTCGCCATTTCTCCCATGTCTGCATCAAATAAAACATATCTACAAGTTCATTCTCTGCCTCGAAAAGACTTCCGTGGAAATGCAAAAGCAATCAATATCTGCACTCTACGACCCCACTTGGTTACTTACATAGCTTAGAAGGTCTTCAGTATTTTCAGGATTACAAGCTGTGCTGTTTTTTCTTCCCGTCAAAATCTCCAAAACCAGAACACCGAAGCTGAACACATCTGACTTGATCGAAAATTGGCCATGGATCACATACTCTGGTGCCATGTATCCACTGCAACCAAGTTAAGATTCGTTAGGAAGCACAAATTATAGATTCTGCATGCTGCGAGTACACTAGTCCAGTCAGTCAGGCCACTCACAATGTTCCCACAACTCGACTCGTCATGCCCTGAGTTTGCTCGCCATCGAAAAGCTTAGCTAACCCGAAATCTGAGATCTTTGGGTTCATATCTGCATCCAACAAGATATTGCAGGCCTTTAGATCTCGATGTATGATTTTTAGCTGAGATTCCTCGTGCAGATAAAGCAGGCCCCTAGCGATCCCACAAATGATCTTGTATCGAATTCCCCAACTTAGTTGTTCGCCTCTTGCAGGATCTGTTGCATGAAAAAGGAATTAAGACGAGGAGAAGACGAGTAATGGATAGCTGCAGTTCTTTTTTTAACAATTAGCTGAAGATAAGGAACTCAGAAGACGAATCATATGTGAAAGGCGAATCACCAAAAAGAAATTTGTCGAGGCTCGTGTTAGGCACGTATTCATAGACGATCATCTTCTCTTCCTCCAAGCAAACTCCCAGAAGCTTTACGAGATTCCGGTGCTGGAGCTTAGCAACCAAAGCCAACTCATTTTTAAGCTCTCCAAGTCCTTGCCCAGAGTTCAACAGCCGTTTCACCGCTATTACTCGTCCGTCCGGTAGCACTCCCTGAACAATGCCTCATGATTAAGAGGAAGAATGGAACAAGAGGATGCATGCCAAGTGAATTCGAGAACCGAATTGGAAATATGAAGAGCGTATCGTGTCGATATACCTTGTAAACAGCTCCGAAACCACCTTCACCGAGTTTATTTTCGTCCGAGAAGTTGACTGTTGCAACTCTTAGTGTCGATAGATCGAATAGTAGTGATTCGACTTGTGTGACCTGCTCCGAGTCAGTTGCATCTATTACAAAGCAGACAATTCCAAGCATGTCACAAATGGTTTTCCTTGAGAGCTAGCCGATTGCAATGGAGGAGAGAGGAAATCAGGAATAATACAGTCCCTTACAAGGTGGCTTCGGTGTCTGCTTCCTCAATCTCTTGAAGCAAGCGTAAATAATGGAGATTAGCAGCATCGCACTCACTGCAGATATCGAAATTGCAAGAATTGTTTTCTTTTTACCTGCACCGTGATGAAATGTATTAGTAGACACAAAAAAAAAAGGGAAAAAAATGGTTTATCCACATCTGATTTTGAAATCATTGGACATATGAGGAACACATATGACTGTAAATGTCTTCCGTGTCTCTGTCGACAAACTCCGCTGTGGTGCCTAATCGACCAGTTTCTTGAATCTTTGACCCAAAGGACAGCTTCTGCACTTTATTCCCTGCGCGTACAACTTTTACTTTGCCCATCATCTGTTTCCCTACATATTCGAATATGTTCTGTATATATCGTAACAGTGTCGTAGTTATATGTATATGGCTATCTATGCATATTTCAGTTAATTTTATGTACAACAACAGTACACATACTCGAATAACTTTTATATGCTCAAACATGCTGTTTGCATAAAAGAACAATTACTTATGTATAATAAAAGATCGGGATAGAACACTTCAGATGGAAAAGGCAAGAACCCATTATATATATAGTTGGAAAGTTGATAATGCTAAGAGTTCATCGTTACCTTCTTTGCTGGTTGAACCGACAGATGGCCGGGATGCCGGAGCAGAGGCCGGAGTTGTGGCATTATCCACAGGCGTTGTTGCATTCGTCGCAGGGGAAATAAGCCGTATGATGGGGTTGCCTTGGAAGAAGAGGCTAGACTCGTACCTTAAATTGCACCTCACTCCCTGATTCCTAGCTCCCATTCTTGCCATCGGGAGCCCCTGCGACACCCCTTCCAAACACTGCCTGCAGTCGCTCGCCGACATGTCCGGCGTGCATTGCGCCAGGGCATATATAGTTGGAAACGCCAGCGTCACGTTGAACGCCTGCCCAGTCGCGTACCTCTTCGTCGAGTTATACGCCGCCCAATCTGCCGTGCTGTCGAGCAACTCGTTCACCACCTTGTTGAACCGATCCGCTTCGTCGTTTACGGCGATCTCGTTTTCCAAGGCAGCCGTCGGGTCGTTGTCTGAGGTGCTGAGGAACTGCAAGTTGGAAAAGCGGAGGAGGCACTCGTCATACCAAACCACGGCATCCTTGTCGTAGGCACAGAGCTGGAGGATCTCGACCGCGCCGTTGCTGAGGCAGGAGCTGCAGGTGGTGGCGTTAGTATCACCACGACAAAGGACGAGGCCTTGAACTTGGTTGGGTATCCGTCCGATGGTGTCGGTGAAGAAGCCAGGAGCGGAACCGTTGGAGACGAGGGAGGAGAGGAGGAGGCTGAGGTTGGACTCATACGTGCTGTTGGCAGTAAAGTTGCCGGCACTTGTGCTGCAAACTTGCCACGTGAAGGCAACGGTCGGAGAGGGGACGGAGAGGAGGATGAGGTAGAGGACCAGAAACTGGGTGGAGCTAATCGAGGGAAACATGGTGGTACTCGTTGCTGTAGGACTTCTTGTTGCATCAAATATGGCAACGTCTCTTTTTATTGACTCGGCTCAGGAGAATTCAGAAAGACTGAATCAATCTTAACTACCCTTTTGTGTCTGTAAACGATGTAGTTCAAATCTGTTGGATATATTCACTAGAGAAAGTCTCCGGGACAGTAATGTTTTTATTTTATTTCACTTATTATATATATTTTTTCTTTATTGAGGTACTCATCTTCCATGACAGAATTAATTTCCTACTCTTCCAGAGTGGATCAAAAAAATCTTTCGTCAAACCCCGCAACTTTAGTTGACTAAGTCTGGACTACGGAGGCACATGCACCGCAGTTGACAAGATTAGGAAGAAGAAGAAGAAGAAGAAGAAGAAGAAGGTGTAAAATAACAGCAACTTGCTGGGGCATAAAACCCAAGTTTGCGCTCAAAACTTTTATTTGATCTCCAACGCAACACCGTCGCAACTTCTCAAAGTTGTTCAAAGGTCCAGTCGTACTTACTTCCAGGAAGCAGAGAACGACCTTTTGGATTAACAACATGAATATATTACTCATGAAAGCATCAGTCGAAAGTTTATTAGGCGGACGGAATAATGCAGGCAGCTGATAGCAGTCGTCGTCAACGTCAACATTAAAATAAACCGTGTTAGAGTCATCGGTATGCATGAGCAACATCCCACGGTGGAAACGAGTTCATTCAACTTGTAAACAGAAAAAGGTGTCTTCAAATTCCGGAATAAGAAATCACACCATTTCCACAGCTAACTTTGTGCTTTCTTTCTCGCTTTAACAATATCATCTTGTACAAACACGATTTCCGACGTCAGATTGATCTTGAGAAAGGCCATGCCTGTTTAATAAAAGAAATTTCTGAATCAGAATCGCAAGCATTAGCATTGGGAAAAGTGAAATTAGAAGATCAGTACGGTTCTTGCTTAATTGCATCTCCCTCCCTCTCTGAGAACAATGGATGTCTTCGGAAGTTTTACGGCTGTCGTTGCTTAATTGCATTCTGATATCTTCTTTCTTTTTTTGCGTTCCTCCCTCCCATCTGTGGCAACACGCCAATCCACCTCCGAAGGATATCATTTTGGATCCGTTTGGGTCAGAGTCAATGGGTAATTAACTTTTCTTGGAGTCTACACCGCTGCGAATTAGACATGTGCGCATACGACCAGGAAACAGAACTCTGCCCTATTTTTAGTTTGGTCTTCAGAAAAAAGAAAAAAAAGTTCAGTTTTCGAAATTATATGTAGCATGAATTTATTTATAAATGACTTTTGATGTTTCAATATGAATTATAAATTATTAAGATCCCTAAAATCATTTTTTTTTGTCATTAGTCACCATCACCTTCTTATATAAATTATTTTATGATAACATTTATTAGGCGATATTCCTGGATGGACATGTTAATCATCATAGGACTAGGAACAAATTTTTATTAAACCAAAATTTTATTTCTTTTTATCATGTTAATGCAGAATTTGAATGCTCAATCCAGATATAGATTTGGAGTTAATCGAGGTTCTTTCAACATTCATTATGATAAGGAATATTTCGGTATCACTCCATAGTGATAGTCAACAGTTATATTGGAATCAACGTGATGTCTCGGAGTCGATGTGGCGCACATGCGTGATGCGACCTCAAAGCAACGCAACGGACTCGGGAACAACGCATAGTCGTGATCGAGATTATACCAAGTAGCCCCACGTGACGCAAAACCATAACAATTGGCATGTGTTGTTCGAGGTAGACGAACTAGTCACCTAGAGTGTCAGTAGTTATTAACAACCTACTTACGATCGACTAATGGGGAGAGATATAAATACCAACCCTCTAGCCAACGTCAAAGGGGTGGATCTCGAATACTCAACACTACCACAAAAAAACGATTTAATTTTCGGAGGGGTCGAGCTGGGAATCCCTCTCTCGATATCGACCTATTATGCAATGACCTAAAGCTGGAGGTAATCCCAACTTCTCCCAGGGTTGAACCAAGAGACACTCACCATCACTTTGACCTCACCCTAATTTTTTGCCTCAAAACACCTACGTAGATGCCCTAGCATGATAGAAATTGAACTAAGCCGAACTCCCAAGCCACAGCATAAAGGACCATAACACGTTTGACTCTGAAGTGTTGAATTCATCTGACTCTAAGGAGATCGAACCCTGTAGAGTTGCAACGGGAGTATTGTCGACAAATACTGTTTCGATGCTTAAGTTAGGGAGGATTCTGATCAATGACTTGAATAACATTAGGAAAAGATGAGAATGAGCATACTTGATAAGTCCCTTTTATAGTAGGTTCCTTGAACGATTATTTTTATCTTAAATTATGATTATGCAGGGTGATTGCGGAGGTATCAATCATATGCCGACCTTTTATTGGCCATGTGTGACAATCATGTGTAACACTGAAGTGACAATCACATGATACTGAGGTGCCAATGTGGTTGACATCTCATTTGCTTGGGCTCTTGTTCTACGATTATAACTCGATTTGAACTTGGTCGATTACATAATACTCATCCGCCGATGCGATCGATATATCAATGTCCTTGGGCGCTTGTTCTGTGATTAGAACTCGATTTCACAACATTGGAAATGACATACATTCTCGATCAGACACACCAATGCATTAATGCCATCATTTCCCTCT
Organism: Musa balbisiana; assembly: GCA_004837865.1. Lineage (NCBI taxonomy): Eukaryota > Viridiplantae > Streptophyta > Magnoliopsida > Zingiberales > Musaceae > Musa > Musa balbisiana. The sequence goes on along the minus strand of CM017196.1, from coordinate 7,985,678 downwards.
TAAAATGCAAGTCATGCAGGAGCATGCAGAGAGGCAATTCCAGCGTTCAACATCACAACTATTATCGACATAGTTGGCCTATTCGACGAATTTTGCCGAACATACTTCTATGAGCACACAATTTAGTAAGGCCACTCGCAAAATTAAGCTATATATGTTAACAATCAAAATTTAGCTCTATGATTGGGTAATTCGCTTGTGCGACAATGACACCAAAAAATAGGAATAAGAATCCTTACATTCACATGCGTACGTGGCTATGTGGCTGAAGAAATATTAACATTGTCCTTCCATTTCTATCGAGGTTCCATTTCTGTGATTGAAACTTCGTTTGATGACATTGGACATGACTTACTTCCTCGGTCAGATGTACCGATTGGATGATTGGAGTTACTCGGATTGAAGTTTGCATTCCTGCCACCATTTCCCAGATAAAATCCAGGCCGTGAAGGAGCTCGGAGAGAGACAGTCTCACTATTTAGCATCACAACCACTGTTGACATAGTTGGCCTATCATTCGGCTTTTCTTGAACGCATAATAGCCCAATATGCATGTATCTTAATAGGTCGCTTCGTTGGTAGTGAGCACCCAAGGTTGGATCTACGATCTCTAACGCCGATCCTCCCCTCCATTTCTCCCATGTCTGCATCGAAGAAAATATAATTCCAAATTCATTCTTTTATGTGATTATTCTGTTTGGAAAATACTTCAGTAGAAATGCAAAAGCAATCAATGTGATCTGTGACTCCACTTGGCTACTTACATAGCTTAGAAGGACTTCGATAACCTCGGGATTATAGGAACCGCTGCTTTTTCTCCCAGTCAAAATCTCCAAAACCAAAACACCGAAGCCGAATACATCTGATTTGATCGAATACTTGCCATGCATCACATATTCTGGTGCCATATATCCGCTGCAACCAAAAGTAAGATTGGTCAAGGCACGCAAAGAGTATATAGCTTCCTTCCGCTCTGAGAACACAATTTAGATAGTCCACTCACAAAGTGCCCACAACCCGATTGGTGGTGGCTTGAGTCTGGTCAACGTCAAAAAGCTTTGCAAAACCAAAATCTGTGATCTTGGGGTTCATTTCTGCATCTAACAAGATGTTGCTGGCTTTTATGTCCCGATGTACGATTTTTAGTTGAGATTCCTCGTGCAGATAGAGCAGTCCTCGAGCGATCCCATGTATGATCTTGTGTCGAGTTCCCCAGTTTAGTTGTTTGCCTCTTACAGGATCTGTTGCATGCAAAAGGAATTAAGACAAACATATTCCGTTAAGAGTGTAGGAAGTAAATATGAGAAAGGCGAATCATCACCAAAAAGAAAGTTGTCGAGGCTTGTGTTAGGCACGTATTCATAGACAATCATCTTCTCTTCCTCCAAGCAAACTCCCAGAAGCTTTACAAGATTTCGATGCCGGAGCTTAGCGACCAAAACCAACTCATTTTTAAGCTCTCCAAGTCCGTGCCCAGAGTTCAGCAGCCTCTTCACTGCGATTTCTCGTCCATCTGGGAGCACTCCCTGTACAATATCTCATGATTAAGAGGAAGAATGGAACAAGACGATCCATGTGAAGTGAATTCAGCATATCGAATTGTACCTTGTAAACTGCTCCGAAACCACCTTCTCCAAGTTTATTTTCTTCCGAGAAGTTGGCTGTTGCAGCTCGTAGTGCAGAAATATGAAATAGTAATGAATCAACTTGTGTGGCCTGCTCCGATTCAGTCCCATCTATGACAAACCAGACAATTTCGAGCATGTTACACATGGTTTTCCACAGGCACCAGCGGATTGAAATGAAGGAAACAACACATGAAAAATGATCCGAGTCACTTACAAGGTGATTTCGATGTCTGCTTCCTCAGTCTCCTGTAGCAAATGTAAATAATGGGGATTAGCAGTACTGCGCTCACCCCAGATATCGAAATTGCTACAATTGTTTTCTTTTTTCCTGCACCGTTGTGAAATGTATTAGTAGACAAAAAAGGAAAAAGGAAAAAAAAATTGCTATCCATGTGTGATTTTGAAAGCATTGGACATATGGGAAATACAAATGACCGGAAATGTTTTCTGTGTCTTTCTCGAATCTTTTACTGCAATTATGTTCTGTTTATATCGTAACAGTGTCGCAATTACATGTATATTGTTATCGATGCATATTTCAATTAGTTTTATGTATGACAATAGTACAAATCCATGAATACCTTTTATATGCTGAAAGTTAAAGATGGTGTTTGCATAAAAGAACAGTTAATTATACATAACAAAAGATTGGGATCGACAACTTTATGGAAAAGGCAAGAATCTATGTTTCCAATGCAATTTATATAGTTGGAAAGTTGATGACGCTCGGTGTTCGTCATTACCTTCTTTGCTGGTTGAACCGACAGATGGCTGCGATGCTGGAGCAGAGGCCGGAGTTGTGGTATTCTCCGCAGGCGTTGTTCCATTCGTCACTGCGGAAACAAGCCTTATGATGGGGTTGCCTTCGAAGAAGGGGCCAACTTTGTACCTTAAATTGCACCTCACTCCCAGATTATCAGCTATCAATCTCCCCATCGGGAGACCCTGTGACACTCCCTCCAAGCATTGCCTGCAGTCACTCGCCGACATGTCCGGAGTGCATTGTGCCAGGCCATATATATTTGGAAACGCGTGCGTCGCGTTGATCGCCAGCCCAGTCGCATACCTCTTCGTCGAGTTGTACGCCGCCCAATCCGCCGTACTGTTCATCAACTCGTTCACCACCTTGTTGAACCGATCCGTTTCGTCGTACACTTGGTACTCGCTTGCCACGGCCATCTCCGGATCGTTGTCTAAGGTGCCGAGGAACTGCAGGTTGGAATAGCGGAGGTGGCAGTCGTCATACCAAACCACAGCATCCTTGTCGTTGGCACAGAGCTGGAGAATCTCCACACCGGCGGTGCTGAGGCAGGAACTGCATGTGGTGGCCTTTGTGTCACCACGACAAAGGACGAGGCCTTGAACTTGGTTGGGCATCCGTCCGACGGTGTCGGTGAAGAAGCCAGAAGCGGAACCATTTGAGATGAGGGAGGAGAGGAGGAGGTTGAGGTTGGACTCGTACGTGCTGTTGGCGGTAAATTTGCCGGCACTTGTGCTGCAGACTTGTGTGGCAGCGGCGGGAGAGGAAAGGAAGAGGAGGGTGATCAGGTAGAAGAGCAGAGATGGGGTGGAGCTCATCGAGGCAACCAGAGTAGTTGTCTTTGGTTACTGCGTGCTGTAGTAGCAGCATCAAAGATGGCAACACCTCTCTTTTTGTTGTATACACAGCTCAAACGGCCAAATATTCATCACAAAGAGTTTCTGGGACGATAATCTTTCCTGTACATGTAAGGATTCTATATATTGTTGTTTTAATTTATAATTTTTTTTCTTTATTGAGGTATTCATCTTTCTGCACAAAATTTTATTCTCATTAAATTCAATTTCCCAATCATGTTTTACATATATACACAATACGGAGGCAGGTGCACAGCAATTTCCCAAGACTAGCTGCAACGCATTCATATACGATGGCAACTTGCTGGGGCATCAAGCCTAAGTTTGAGCTCAAATTTTTTCTTTGATCTCCAACGCGACTCCGCTGAAACTTCTCGACGTGGTATTAAAAGGTCCACTGGGTACTTGCTTCAGGTCCCAGAAAGGAACCTCTTGCATCAGCAACTTGAATATATATTAGTATTGACCGATGCAGGAAGCTGATAGCAGTCATCGTTGACGGCAACATTAAAATCAACCGCGTTAGGAGTCATTGGTAGGCAGCGAGTCTTCTAGTCTTGGAGGATGATGAGTCTCTACATCCGGTACACACGAGTGAATCATACCGGAAGAAATTACAAAACCTGTAATTGTAGACCATAAATTTCAAATGAGTGAATCATATTATTAGAAAAGACATTAACTAATCGGTGTACTGACCAAGAAATATGATTCACTCTTTTTTTTTTTTAATAATATCTAATTTTCTAATAATAATATGGAAACCAATGGGCGTCTATGGTTAGAATGGAAGGGATGCATCTATCATAGAAATGGATGCTCATGCAACTTGTTGGACTATTCTATTATGTGTTGATTGGACTAGATGTGTGTGTGTGTTTTTTTTTTGTATACTGTTCAATTGTATTTGCCTCGTCTACCCTCTGTACTCTACGGCTGGAGATATAAATAAAAAATAAAAAGATTTCTATTGGCAATCCTTTTTATTATCTATAATTTTATTTTATTTTTTATATTTCTAATATACCCCTCTATAAAAGGACGTAAATGTTCTTATCATCTTTTCCTTTTTCCCTTCTCCTAATTACAAGCATGATAATGGAAGTAAATGTCTTCGTAATCATCTTCTTTTGATTGAAAAGAAGATAATAGATAAATGATCATTCAAGACGAGATGATAATTTTCTTACGTCTAATTATGTTTAAAACCATCGATTATACTAAAAAATTCTATAAGTTGTTGGATCAAATAATACTCAAGAACAACTTATTACAAGATATATCGAGATAGAGTGAAAATGCAACAATTATAATGGTTATTTGATGCTTATCAATTAGCATTAAAAGTTAAAGCAAGATTTTCTTATGAGTTTTGATTAGAGATGAAATGAAAATGCAACAACTATAATGGTTATGTGATGCTTATCAATTAGCATTAAAAGTTAAAACAAGATTTGCTAAAAGTGAAGTAAAGAGATATTATAATGTTCCTTTGTATTCCTCTTCTCGAGATGATTATGTATTTCTTTTTTATTCAAAAACTAGTGAAATAATAAAAAATATATTTAAACTAACTTCAGACGATAATCTAATTAGTCACTTTTGTACTTGCATCAAATATAAATAAGTAGGCTACTTACTATAAGTGTCCAAATAAATAAACTAATACATGAGTCAACTTTGATTAATATAAAGATGCCAATGAACAATTAAAAGGTATTAGAAAATTAAGATATGATGAATAGTCGATGAGGTTTATTAAGAAATTGTACGCGACTTGGTAATCCGTAGAACTTGGATGGGTATCCATCCATCCAACGGTGTCCGTGAAGAAGTCAGAAGCGAAACCGTTGGAGACGAGGGAGGAGACGAGGAGGTTGAAGTTGGACTCATACGTGTTGTTGGCAGTAAGGTTGACGGCACTTGTAATTCAGACTTGCCAGGTGAAGGCAAGGGTGGGCGAGGGACCGAAGAGGAGGAGGATGAGGTAGAAGAGCAAAAACTGGGTGGAACTGATCCGGGAAACATCTTTGGTTACCCCGTGCTGTGGGGTTCGTAGCTTCAAATATGCCAATACGTCCTATTTTAGAGACTCAGCTCAACTAGAAATCATGTAGTCTCCATTCTCAGTTAGCCATTTGTGTACCAAAAAGAACACCACCAAACATGATTGGGGAATATCAATCCTAGAGATTTACTTGTACGGAACACCACCAAACACAATATTTTGGTATAATTTCGTCAATATAATTTCTCAACTGGTGCCGTTTTCCTTGACTTGTCAAAGCTTGTCTACGCCCGCAACTCACTCTGGTTGGCTATGTCTGGACCACCGAGGCACGTTCATGGCAATTGACAAGACTGAAGGCAAAATGGTTAAATGAAGACTGGATTCAACGCATGCTGTCAGCAACTTGCACGGTCCATGGCAATTGATAAGACTAGGAAAAGAAGAAGATTTATTATAAACATGAAGACCGGATACGATGCATGCCATCAGCTACTCGTACGACGTTTTATGCACTAACAATTTGAATATACAACGTGCGAAAGCACCACTTGAATCTCCATTAGGTGGAGTACTCAATAATACAGCTCGCTGATAGCCGCCATCGTTGACGTCTCTAAAGCAAATCCCGCTAGAATCATTCTTATGGAGCTAAGACTGATGGTGAGTCTAAATCCCACGGCATAAAGGAGTTCATTTATCTACTTAAGTCCAGGATAACAAATAACAATTTGGCCACATGGTTGCAGACGCTAATTTTGTGCATCACATAGTTTGGACGCACCTAAAATTCTAATGATTATTTGATATGTTCATTCTCTCTCGTTTATTGATTGTTCTTAAGCTTTTACTTTACCCTCCTTTTCATGGCGCTTCCTGCGTCGAGTAGGCGATCAAAACAGATATCCATGTCACGTTTTAGCTTTGACGAAGGAATGGAAACCAAGAAAATCTCTTACCAAGTCTTCGAAGCTTGGAGCGGAAATGGTGTGGATTCGATGGGTAGAATGGAAGCGATGCATCTTCCTTCCAAGATGACGCTCGTGGTGGATAAACTCGTTATGCTTTTATATGTTGACTGGAGTGTCATTATTTTTATGCTGTTTGAATGTATTGGGATTAATTACATAATTAGTTATCTTTATATTATAATCTCTATAATTTAAAAAATTATATTGATATCCTTATAATTAAAAAAAAGAAACATCTAGATGTATTTATTATAATATTATTGGTCTTACCAATGGAAACATAAAAATATATAGAGAAAAATGTAATTTAAATATTTCAGTTAGTAATGACAGATGACATCGATGATGACGAACAATAATATTGTTGGAACCATGAGTGATTATTGTGGATGAGAAAATCAATAATGAGAGGTAAGGATCGCTCGATATCTATATCAGTATCGATGTAAATGCAATACGACGTTACTCGACAATTGTATTAGCGCCAATAAAGATTATGATTTCAGAACTATTCTTATGCAATTTGATTCTAACTCTCAAAATTTAAAAATCAGAATTGCTAGTTTGGAAGCCAAAATTAGATCTAATGGTACAACCTTGTAATTACATATTATAATAATGTAACATAAAACAAGGATAATATTTATTACATTTTCACGCATCGGGTGACCCTTGTGCTTGAAGAAGATTTAACATTGCCCTTCTATTTCTATCGTGATTCTTGTTCTGATATTGAAACTTGGTTTACTGACATTGTAACAACCCTATCACTGTTCCCCAGATAAAATGCAGGTTGTGAAGGAGCTCGGAGAGAGACAGTTTCACTGTTGAGCAACACAACTATCGTTGACATAGTTGGCCTATCAGATGGATTTTCCTGAACACATAATAGCCCAATTTGCACGCATCTTAACAGGTCGCTTTGTTGGTAGTGACCACCCAAGGCTGGATCGACTATCTCCAAGACTGACCCGTCTTGCCATTTCTCCCATGTCTGTGCAAAGAAAAAGATGACTTGAAACTCAACTCAAACGCATCACAAAAGTTGGAATAGACTTGGGTAGTAATGCAAAACCAATCGATGTGATTTGTGACTCCACTTGGCTACTTACATAGCTTAGAAGGACTTCAGTAACTTCTGGATTATAGGAATCATTGCTTTTTCTTCCTGTCAAAATCTCCAAAACCAGAACACCGAAGCTGAATACGTCTGACTTGATCGAAAACTTGCCTCGCATCACGTACTCCGGAGCCATGTATCCACTGCAGTGGAATTAAGATTGGTTAGGTAACGCAAATGATAGGAACACCATTCGACCAGTCCACTCACAAGGTTCCCATGACTCGATTGGTGGTGCCTTGAGTCTGGTCAATGTCGAAAAGCTTCGCTAAGCCGAAATCTGAGATCTTGGGGTTCATATCTGCATCTAACAAGATGTTGCTGGCTTTTAAATCTCGATGTATGATCTTTAGTTGAGATTCCTCGTGCAGATAAAGCAGGCCTCTAGCGATTCCACAAATGATCTTGTATCGAATTCCCCAAGTCAGCTGTTTGCCTCTTACAGCATCTGCTTCATAAAAAAGGAATCGAGGCAAAGCTTTTACTTCCAAACATAATCATAAAGGTTTTAGTTTCTTTTTTCTCTTTTCTTTTTTTTGAACTGCAGATAAGTAACAAAGAAAATGAGTAAAAAAATAATAATTTAATCGAAGTTCTAAAGAAAGCACATTAAGAGCGTGAATTACCAAACAGAAATTTGTCCAGGCTTGCATTAGGCACGTATTCATACACAATCATCGTCTCTTCCTCCAAGCAAACGCCCAGAAGTTTTACAAGATTCCTGTGCTGGAGCTTAGCAACCAAAAGCAGCTCATTTTTAAGCTCTCCAAGTCCTTGCCCAGAGTTCAGCAGCCTCTTGACCGCTATTACTCGTCCGTCCGGCAGTAGTCCCTGCACAATACTTCATGATCAAGCGGAAGAATGGAAACAAGGGGATACTGAATTGGAAATAGGAGGAGAATATGGTGCGGATGTACCTTGTAAACTGCACCGAAACCACCTTCTCCGAGTTTATTCGCTTCGGCGAAGTTGACTGTTGCAACTCGAAGTGTTGGTAGACGAAATAGTAATGACTCGGTTACTTGTGTGGCCTGCTCCGAATCAGTTTGATCTATGACAAATTAAGCAGACGATGTCAAGAACGTTAATTACAAATGGTTTCCCACAAGCACTAGCCGATTGCAACGAAGGAGACGGGACATCAGGAACAGTTGAGTCACTCACAAGGTGATTTCGCTGCCCGATTCCTCGATCTCCTGTACCAAGTGCAAAATATGGAGATTAGCAGTATTGCGCTCACTGCGGATACCGAAATTGCTATAGTTGTTTTCTTCGTTTTTCCTGCACCATTGTGAATTGTATTAGCGGACACGCCAAAAACCCTTTGTTACGATAGCCATTCTTTTGCAGCACGGGTTATTCGATTTGCCCTGTCTTGATCGTATGTTGAATGGTGGATCAGACCAAGTGGTATACTTTCCTAGGCTCTAATAGAATGAACGAGTCGCCTATTTGCCATGGATCTATGTATATAATTAATTAATTAATTACTTAATTGGAAATTTGATTGTGCTAAGGGTGCATCTTTACCTTCTTTCTCGGTTGGACCGACGGCAGGATGGGATGTTGGAGCAGAGGCCGGAGTTGTGGCATTCTCCTCAGGCGTTGTTGCATTCGTCACAGGGGAAATAAGCCGTATGATGGGGTTGCCTTGGTAGAAGAGGCTAGACTCGTACCTTAAGTTGCACCTCACTCCCTGATTCCTAGCTCCCATTCTCGCCATCGGGAGCCCCTGCAACACCGTTTCCAAACAATGCCTGCAGTCACTCGCCGACATGTCCGGCGTGCATTGCGCCAGGGCATATATAGTTGGAAACGCCGCCGTCACGTTGAACGCCTGCCCAGTCGCGTACCTCTTCGTCGAGTTATACGCCGCCCAATCAGCCGTGCTGTCGAGCAACTCGTTCACCACCTTGTTGAACCGATCCGCTTCGTCGTTTACCTGGTTCGTGTTTACCAAGGCAACCGTCGGCTCGTTGTCTGAGGTGCTGAGGAACTGCAGGTTGGAAAAGCGAAGGAGGCATTCGTCGTACCAAACCACGGCATCCTTGTCGTAGGCACAGATCTGGCGAATCTCCACCTCGCCGTTGCTAAGGCAGGAACCGCACGTGGTGGCGTTAGTATCGCCACGACAAAGGACGAGGCCTTGAACTCGGTTGGGTATCCGTCCCACGGTGCCGGTAGAGAAGCCAGAACCGGAACCATTCGAGACGAGGGAGGAGAGGAGGAGGTTGAGGTTGGACTCGTAGGTGCTGTTGTCAGTAAAGTTGCCGCCCCTTGTGCTGCAGATTTGCCACCGGTAGGCAACTGTTCGAGAGGGGACGAAGAGGAGGATGAGGTAGAAGAGCAGAAATTGGGTGGAGCTGATCGAGGGAAGCATGGTGGGAGTGCTCTTCGGACTTGTGGTAGCATCAAATATGGAATCGGACATCTACTTACCGACGACTAGAGTACAAGTCGCATAGTCTGCTTCAATCATAGATAGCGTTTTCTATGCGTAAAAGATGAAAACGAAACCAATTGCGTGGTCTGTTGTTTTTTGTTTTTGTTTTTTTTTTGAAAATCGAACGCAAATCTAAAATTATGGATCGATGTCATTGTGTTTAAAAGTTAGATGACAGTTGATTTTAATTTTTATGTTTAACAATCTTCCTCGTGTGTTGTGTTGGTGACATATGGCTTAAATCCATATGGAAATTAATATTTTTTTTCTAAGTTTGAGGAGCCAAACAGGATTTGAATTAAGATCTTTGGTTCTGATGTCATCTTAAATAATTTGATTAGGCGATCAGAAAAACCTCAAAGTTAGGCTTAACGTATGTGAGTGATGGTGTGTGTACTCAATGAATACTAATGCTACATAAAAAAATAATTTTAATTAAATACTGAGAAAGAGTGACAGATACACACTTGTTGTTCTGATACCATCTAAATTTTTTGATCGATATCATTTCTCTACAAGGCTAATCTCATATATAAAAGCTTACTTTGTGTCTCGTTTTCTTGTTTATTAAGAAGGAATACAAATGACCAAAGTTATCAAACATCTTTCCTGTTGCAGTTTTATATATTATTATATTTTTTTAATCAATTTTTTTTATTTAGGTATTCATCTGTGGTGACAAAATTATGGTCCCATTAAATTCAATTTTCTAATCATGGATTATAGATATTATTTTAAAATTTTAAATAATGATTTTCTCGACAAGATGACATCAAAGCTCGTCTAAACCCGCAACTCAGGTGCAAATTGACAAGATTAGGAAGAAGAAGGTTCAGTATGAACATAAAGACTTGCTATAGCGCATGTGTAACACTTTTGTTTGATCTCCAACCCAACAAATTGGTCATATTAAATGACCATCTTACTTACTTACGGAACCATAAAAGGACATTGACCACCAACTATTTGAATATATTATTTGTGAAAGTTCATTAGGTACGAACTGAATAATGCAGCAATCTGATAGCAACCCGTCATCGTTGACTTCAACATGAGAATAACCCGCTTCTCCAAGTCATTATTATTATTATTATTATTATTATTATTAATATATATATATATACTTATGGATAAAAAATACTATTAGAGGGGTGGATAATTTGGACCAGCAATTTATGGTCTATAGGATATCTCATTCACGAGATTCTTTTAGGTGCTGTTAAATTCGGATAGTATATTTTCTTTCGTTGAATGACTATTCTCAAGCATTTATTTTGTGCCCATTGTTATTTCATTGTTTCAGTGCGTCCTTTCGCTGTAGTGTGATCATGAATGTTGACGCATGTTATTTTTGTCCGAGCACTGCGGCGGCATCCATTTCACAATCTAGCTTTCACGAAGGGGAATGGAAACCGAGAAAAGCTCCAACCAATCAAAACCTTGGAACGGACATCTACGGTCTTGGTGTGGATAACTAGGAAGCGAGGCGTCTGCGTGATGGAGACAGCACATCATGCACAACTTGTTGGACTGTGTCTTTATTTGTTGACTGGACTATATATATATATATATATATATATATATATATATATATATATATATATCTCGTTCACCTTTTGTACTTTGAATCAAAAATAGTGGATGGCCATTTGTGTTCATCGATTATTGGTGGTGCCATAATTGATCAAGTCCTACATAAGTCTCTTTCAAGGAAAGAAAGAAACAAAGCCGCCAATGTCGACTTTATAATAGTAGACTTTATAATAGTAACACCTTATAATTTGATCCTGTCCCAGTTCTGTTCTAAAGGGTACCTTGTAACCAGCAAATCTTAACGACGATGGCTAGCTATTTGTTTACATAAGTCTCGCCTTCTGTCCAATAAAATAGCAGAAAATGATGAATAGCGTTGTCACAACAGTCCGAAATCTTAAGATTCACGATAATATTAAAGATATTATTAACAAATATTTAAGTCAGTCATTTTATTACGTTTGTTCCACTTATTACTATTGTTACTTTATACCTCATCATTCCTTACGGGTATTACTAGAAGGAGGGCCGAGACTTGCACAATGACCGAACAAACTTGCTCTTGATTCGTGCACTTTGATCATGTGCCCTTGGCTCCCCTACGAGAGGGAGTACTGATAAAGTCATTTAGTCTCATATTGGTTGAGGAATATGAAAACCAAGGGCTCATAAGTTTGTCAGGTCTTTTTTACCCTTAAAGGTGTTTTTTGGAGCTTACATGCTCCGAATGGATAAAACCGTGCGAGTATGCCCATCGCCCAAAGCGGAGAATTCTTCGCGAGCCTACGAGCCGCACCAATGACGATCAAATGGTCCCGGAGAGAGCACTGAGAAGATCATTTAATCCCACATTGGTTGGAATATGAAAATCAAGGGCTCATAAGTCTGTCAGATCTCCCTTATCTTTTCATGTGCTCTGAAAGGACAAAATTGTGCGGGTACCATGTTCAAAACGAATAATTCCTCGTGAGCTTATAAGCTGCACCAATGGTCGACCAATCAAATTATTCCTTATCAAGACAATATTATAACTTCTATTAAGTTTTATACTCTAATAAGTCTCTTTTTTTCTAGTAAGTTACCTTGGGTTTTTTTTTCACTTTTTTAATATGATCAATAATGTTTCTTCGTACAATCGCTAATCTCATATCATTCTTATTCAGATTGAAACATTGATCTCATCCAACAATCCAAACATTTTTTTCCACTCAGACCTTATGGGGTATTTCCTCAATGGTGTATGATGAATAACAAGTTACCTCATCCATCCAACTACCTCATGATGTGTCATACATAAGAGAATTCACATGTTTGGTTTTAGTATTTTTTATTTTAAATTCTTTTCATCCAACACATCCTAGAGATGTCATAGACCCTATACTTATTTCTCCGATGATTATTAGATCCAAAATTCACACCATTAAACTAAATAATTTTTTTATAAAATAATCTCAAATTTTTATTTTTGAGTCTTCTACTATTAATTAAGTCTTAAAAATTCTTGAATAATAAGTAATAATATTTGAATAATATAATGCTTTATTACATAATAGTATATGGGACTTAGTCTCATCCTATTTAAGTCCAAATCTTATAGGATGCAAATAGATTTTTCGTACCAAACGAAATCTCGATGGTCCATTAAGAAGTATAAAGCAACTCGTTGAAAAGAAATTTCATTAATGTCTAGGCCTTAAATATCATGACACCTTTACCCTAGTTGTGAAGCCAAAAATAATTCATATTATTTTATATTTTTTTGTCTAATAATTGAGGACTTCGATATTCAAACATCAATAATGTATTTCTTTATGATCATATTTTTAATAATATATTTATATGACAACCTCTAGGTTTTATTAATCATAATCTTTCTCAACATATTTATAAGTTGCATAAGGTTTTTTACGGTAATAAACTAGTATTTAGTCTTAGTTGGATTTTATAAATCTCAATTTGATAATTTATTATTTATTTATTCTTATGAATGTATAATCATATTTTTACTAGTTTATGTGAATGATTTAATTATTTTCAGTAATAAACTAGTATAATTAATCAGTTTATTCAATAACTTAGAAATAAGTTTTCTATCAAAGATCTTATATCTCTTTGCTATTTTCTTAGTGTTCAAGTCATCTACATGGTAAATGATTTATTTTTTTCTCAATAGAAGTATAGTCATCTACATACTTTGAAGCCAATATTATTATTATGACAATATCTACAAATGATTTTCTTACCCTATTTGACAATGTTAATCTCAACAATATTATTACTATGACAATATCTACAAGTTATTAGTAGTATACAGTATTTGATATTCATGTATTCAGATATTACATATGTAGTGAATAAATTATCTTAATTTATACATAAGTATACTTTTAACTACTAGACAATTGTTAAACGTCTTCTCTGGTACTTAAAAGGCACTATTGATCATAGTTTATTTCTTTGAAAGGATTTTTCTTTATTACTTCATACATTTTTGGATGCTTAGGTAAATAATAATGATGACAAGACATCTACTAGTACTTATATCATATTTCTTGGTCATAAGCCAATCTCTTGAAAGTTTCAAGAAACAATAGTTTATAACAATATTGAGCAACTACTTATATAACTATTGAATTTTGTTGGATTTAATCATTGCTATATGAAATATTTATCATAATCTCTTACCCTCTATCTATATATTATGATAATATCAAAATAACATTTATATGCTAATCTTGTCGATTGAAGCACATAACCATCAATTTTTACTTTGCTCATGATAAAATTCAAAATAGTAAGCTCATCTTTGAGTTAATTTGCAAATGTGCTTACCAAGTATTTGTCTTGCAAGCAATTCTTTCTACTTCGGTTTAAGATCTATGTTTCTAATAAGAATACTATGATATATTAGAAAAGATATTATTGAAAAAATAAATCATGATAAGATTATCATAAACCTTGACATTATATTATCATGATTTTAAGTCACAAAAATTATGATAATATATTATCATGATTTTGTGATCTCTTACGTAAATGATTTACATGAATATTTTACATTTATTATTGATTAAAAAATAACATGAATTCTTACTCGTTATCAATAAAAAAATTAAATAATTTATTTCTTTCCAACGTTGTCATGGTAAAAATTAAAAAAAATCTGATGAGCAAGATCAGATAGGTGTCAAGGATTCATAATGAAATTTTGAACAACTCTACCGTCTTTTAATCAGATATTATAAGAACGTCCACAATGAAGGAAATCCAACAAACTATAGTCAATTAAGCTGGGAAAAGACAAGACGACTATCCAAGGAGTTGCAAGAGCACTTATTTACGTTGAAAGGGATTTCTCCTTAAAATTATTCATGGAAGTGTGAAACCTTAAGATATGAGACTTTGGTGATGAAGACAGATCACGAATAGATAAGATAGAATTAAGTGAGAACTTTGAATTGCTGTTGTTGGAAATCTTTTTTTTTTTTTTTTGACTAATCAAAATCACTAGAAGCTTCTTTCGTGTATATCTTTTTTTCGTCCAAGATTAAGTTTGATTTGCTTAGACACTATAAAATTGAAACGCTCACTTGTTCAACTTTAACATTGTGCAGGATCGGTACCTCTAAGATGACCCAAATATGTGTTAAGATTTGTATCTATTTTCATATTCCTTCTGGAAACTAAATTACTTGAAAAACGAAAAAAAAAAACAACTATAGAAAGAAACAATTGTATATTACAATAGTATTATATAAATATCTTATATATGTTTAGGATACAGTGAAAGAGAAAAATTCTCATCTATGTGACTTTAAAAACACTTTAAGTACTCGTAGTATTTTTTTTTTTAGTGGATCCAGAAAGGTTGAAAAAAAAATTCTCATCTATGTGACTTTAATCTTGGATTTAAATTAACTCAAGAGAGAAAATTATTTTTTATATTTTGTTAATTACATATAGTGAAGTATTTAGATTTTCTTTACGTCATAAGTAACGAGTGTTTATGTTACTATCAAGCTAATTTACGTAATCACAAAATCAAATCAGGTTGTTTATGATCCGAAGTCTGCCCGACAAGAACCCGAGTTTATTCGCTATGTCAGATGTGGCGGGATCTAGTAGTAGAGTTTATTAGGAAAAAAATACTTAAGCACTTCATTAAAAACACATCAATATCGATAACTCAACCTATTGGAGCAAAAAAGATATTAGTAATTATAATTCAAAATAAAACAACATAATCGTCAGCTGTAAAATAAAATTCATGCCTCATATAATTTTCAAAATTAAAGTCACAATCATAATATCCATAATGTCATTGTACATGTTGTGAGACACTCATATATTGCATGATTGTACCTTACCTGGTTTGCAAGAAAATGTTCACTTTAGTTTTTATGATTTTACAGGTCATCCTCGGTTCTAGAGAATAAAACTAAGATCTCAAATCTAGAAAGGTAAAACCAATAGCTTAGCTGACTGACTTTTAGCTATTTTAGTTTAAGCGTGCTGATTTAGTCAAATAGTAATCATGAGATTTAGATATGGACACATCACATAAAGCTGGCTAGACTCCGGCAAGAGTCATGATCATGGAGATTGTCCACAAGATGAGTATGTATCTTTGTTTCGGAGTCAACAAGCAAATCCAAGATGCCAAGAGAGAGAGAGAGAGAGAGAGAGAGAGAAATCATGATTCAAGCACATGATTGATACACGTTACCTCTGATGCTGTGCTCCCCATAATTAATTATCGATCGAGTGCATCCGCAAATCTGAATTATCACTCAAAAATTCAAACGTAAAATAGTGTCTGGACGTCCTTTTGGACTTCTCGGTTGCTTGGCTTGCGTCCTGCTAACACTCCTTGCTGCTGAAGCTGATGAGAAGACCATATCGTAAGAAACATAAAAGGGATCAGGAACAAGAATTATATTCGCACACACATATACCTTTGTGTTTCGAGAAATATTATGAGTGCCCTTTTTGTTAGTTTCTTTCTATCTAGGCTGTTGATCTGTGACTGAAACTTGGGTTGATGACGCCGGAAGTGGTTTACTTTCTCCGTCACATACAACAATTGCAATTGTGGCATCGTTGGCACTGAACTCTACATTCACGTCCTCCTTTTCCACATAAAATGCAGGTCGCCCAGGTGCTTGGAGAAAGGCAACTCCACTGTTTAGCATCGTAATTACTGTTGACATCGTCGGTCTATCATATGGATTTTCCTGCACACACAACAGCCCAATCTGCATGCATCTTAACAGGTCGCTTCCTTGGTAGAGACCATCCAAGGCTGGATCGACCATCTCCAAGGCTGATCCACCTCGCCATTTCTCCCATGTCTGTCTCAAACATAAGTTATTCAGAGATCCATTCTTTTGCGATCTAATTCTATCTGAACGAAAAGTACGTATGCCAATAAACACACCACACAAGTTCAAAAGGAATAGATTTTTGTTTTTTTTGTGATTTATGAGTCCGCTTGACTACTTACATAGCTGAGAAGGCTTTCGCGATATTCAGAATTATAGGAATTGCTGTTTTTGGTTCCAGTCAAAATCTCCAAAACCAAAATGCCGAAACTGAAAACGTCCGACCTGACCGAGAACTTGCCATGCTTCACATACTCTGGTGCCATGTATCCACTGCGGTAGAATTAAGATCGGTCAAGAGACACAAAGAAGAGCTACTGCTGTGAGTACACAATTGAGTCGGGCCACTCACAAAGTTCCCACGACTCGCTTCGTGGTATCTTGAGTTTGGTCCGCATCAAACAGCTTTGCTATACCAAAATCTGAGATCTTTGGGTTCATAGCCGCATCCAACAAGATATTACTGGCTTTTAAGTCCCGATGTATGATTTTTAGCTGAGATTCCTCGTGCAGGTAACGCAGGCCTTGAGCAATTCCACGAATGATCCTGTATCGAGCTCCCCAACGTAGTTGGTCGCTTCTTTTAGGATCTATTGCATCAAAAAAGGATTTAAGACGAACCTTTTAGTTCTAAGCTAATTAAAAAGGTTTAGTTTTTCCGACGAGAAGTAAAAGTGTGGAAGGCGCATCACCGAAGAGAAATTTGTCCAGGCTTCTATTGGGCACATATTCATACACAATCATCTTCTCTTCCTCCAAGCAAACTCCCAGAAGTCTTACGAGATTCCGATGCTGGAGCTTAGCAACCAACAGCAGCTCATTTTGCAGCTCTCCGAGTCCTCGTCCAGCGTTCAACAGTTTCTTGACTGCTATTTCTCGTCCATCGGGTAGCTGTCCCTGCGCGGCGTCTAACCATGGTTAGGAAGCAGAACAGAGCAAGCGAGTGTAACCCGAGACTGCGAAGTTAACTCAGAAAAAAGAAGGTCGTGTAGTCGAACCTTGTAGACTGCTCCGAAACCCCCTTCTCCAAGTTTATTCTCTTCAGAGAAGTTGGCCGTTGCAAGTCGTAGCGTACATAGATCAAACAGCAGTGACTCAACACCAGTGATCAGCTCCGGGACAGTTTCATCTATGAAGGGGCACACAGTTTCAATCTGGCTGATTGCAGTGAATGAAACACGACATTAGAAGCACTTGTGTGACTTACAAGCTGATTGTACTATCCGCTTCCTCGTCTTCCAGTAGCAAATGTAAATAAGGGAGAGTATAAATAGAGCTGTAAATGCAGGTATCGCGATTACTAAAGCTGTTGTTGCTGCTGCCTTCTTCTTTCCTGCACCGAGAAATGACCGTGAATTCATAGTTCCATGTCCCGATGGTTACGATGATTTTGCACTCATGTGAGATAAGGTGTCGGCGGATTTCCTCTGAGATCCATTTATAAGAACGAATAGGAAACGGTTCGTTTTCCTTTGAGGTCAATAAAAAAATCATTTGCTATGGTCATCTAAAATTCTCATGTCAGCGATGGCTACGGAGGTGTTCACATTTGAACATGGAAGGAGGACTAATGGGCAGACTGCCCCCATCTTAAAAGAAGATAATATCGAATATTTATCTACATAAATAACTAGAAATCGTGATCAAATGAGATGAGCAGATTGAAATCTAATTTGTCTTACTTGGATCAATGGTAAATATCGAGAAAGATCGATGCCTTCGAATCAGTACGGTTTGCTGTTACCGAAACCAGATTGTGATGCGACCGAATTTTAATTCGAAAAACTAATTTATAATTAGGATGGATTTTGTCCTACAACGAATGCAAAGAACATATAATTGGGAAAAATTGAGCTTTGTGTGTGTGTGTGTGTGTGTGTGCAGCTAATATGATAGCACGATATGTTCTTTAATTACCTTCGCTTCCGTCGGACGGGAGTTGTGTCGCATCCTCCAACGGAGCCGTAAGCTTCACCATGGAGGGAATTCGGTAGAAGGAGGACAACTCATACCTAATGATGCACCTCACTCCGATCACCCTCGCTCCTTGCTTTCCCACCATATCCGTCGGCAGTGGGTCGAACAGCGACTGCAGGCACTGGCTGCAGTCGCTCGGTGACAGGTCCGGAGTGCACTCCACCATCACATATATGGTGGGGAACTCCGACGTGAAGTTGCTAATCTCCCCTGTGGCGAACCTCTTCGTGGAATTCGCCGCCCAATCGGTGGCGCTGCTCAGCAGCAGATGCAAAAGCTGGCTGAGACGAGCAACTTGGGTGACGCTGCTGGAGTTGTACTTGGGCACCTGCTGGTTGTCGGTGGAGTACAGGAAGTTCTGGCTGGAGAAGCGGAGGAGGCAGTAGTCGTAGTAAATCATGGCGCCCTTGTTGTAGGGGCAGATCTGTTGGATGTCTAGGCTGGCTTTGTCGAGGCAGGCGCGGCACTCGCTGGCGTTGGCATCTCCCCGGCAGAGGGAGACGCCGTACACTTTGTCAGGGACTTGTCCCACTGCCTCCTTCAGGAAGCCGGAAACTGAACCTTTAGAGGGGAGGGTGGAGAGGTAGAGTTTTAGGTTGGACTGATACGTGCTGTTATCGGCAAAGCTACCGGACGTGTCGCAGATTTGGTCCAAATTTTGGGCGCCGGTGAGGGAGGAATGGCAGAGGATGAGGAGGACGAACGCAAGGAGGGGGAATAGGGAGGAGGAGGAGGAGACGATAGCGGGGAACATGGCGATGATGCTCTGCGGCATCGTGAATCAACGAGACTATATAGATCAATAAGGTCGTATCCTTCCTTTTGCTTTGCTACAATGATTGGTTGTATGAAACAGCATCGTTGGTCCGATTATTAACTCACTTTTGATAGAGAGTGATAATTACCCTTTTATTGAGGATATATACATAACATATTCGTAACCGCCAACATTCATGTGGTGATTAAGTTCTGCTTATATGGTTTCTATCGACAAATGGGCACATTTTAATAGGCCGTTGATTCGGTCAAAATCAGGTTCACCTTTGACTGCTGAGTTCCTCCTACTAATCTACGCAATCGATGCCGTAGCACTATCATTTGTGTTAAGAAAATGCAATGTGATAGAATAAAGTAATAAAGATCCAAAGTTGATGGTGGAAAATTCTGCGATACACGTCAACATAGAAGTTCTGTTCACGATTTCTTCTTTTTCAATCTTTCGATCCCAATCTCTCACCTGCTACAAAATCTTGCGCCATATCTATATATAAAGAGAGCTTGTTAACTTAATTTATTATGGCACTGACTCTGTCTGAACTCTTATAAGCAAATCATCGTAAATATAAATTTTAATTTATCTTCTGACATTCTCCCTTACATTAAAATTTGAAAAATAATAAAAAATTGATGTAATCTCATCAAAAAAATTAATACGTCTTAAATTAATATTACCAATTTTAACTATTAGCAGCATCTTCAATGAATTTTCAATAATCAATAGCTTATCTCACTTTGCAGATTCTTTTACAAGAGAAGCTAAAGGTAATTTCTAATTTATAGTGAGAATAAAAATTATTTACTCTATTTGTTTGTTATAAGCCAAAATTTTACAACTATTGTAGATAGCATGACACAACTTTCAAAACTTATATTGAATGTTACAAGTAGTGATTATATCAAAGATAATTACGTCAAATATAATTCATACATTTTAAATTTTAATTCAGGATAGGATGTCAGAGATAAATCAAACCGTTTTGTTCGAGTGCATTTCCCATTGGAAATTATCCCTATATGCCATCACTTTGTAAGATCTCCCATATTTAGATTAGAAAAAAAAAAAGGAATTATGGCAATGAATATTTTTTAGTTATTAGTAATTAGTAACTCATTTTTCTTCTCTCTTATTATTTATCATTTTAATTTAAACATAATAAATTTGACCCTAAGCATTGTTGTAGACTAGATTTTAATGAACTTATCCGTGGATCGAATGATATGTAATCGAAGACACTTTTGTGGAAAAATATAATGAATTAATTTTAATGAAAAGAAAATGAGAGCACTGTAATTGGGAGCAAGTAAAACAAAAAAAAAAAGAAGAAGGGAAGTTTGACTCTCTTAGAGGATATTTATGGAAATATAAATATCATATGAATTGTTCAAATATGGATAATGGAGCATAACTTCCAAACTTGTGGAGAAAACTACGTGTGGAACTCACACTAAAGGAGAGTTTCATAATATTATTTCTTTCGAAAGTTCAAGTTAAAGAAATGACCTTTGATGTATGGTCTCTGATTCACTGCTAGATGGGAGATAGAGATTGAGAGCGACTGAGAAGAAAGAGTGATAAATAAAACCGTTGGACTGATTAGTGCATATTATATTTCTGCTAGTTGTATTTCTACCGTCAGCGTTGGTTAATGTCTAGTTGGAGAAGTTGCCGTTTTGGACCGTTGGTTGTTGCGGCCACTGTTTGACTTTGCTTGCGGGACTTACATACATAATTTAATTTGACTTATAGAAAAAATAAAATCTGTTTAAAACTGTAGCATACATAATTTAATTTGACCAGCAACTCTATATGCACCGATTGCACACATCAGAAGCTGTCGCCTATATCCGATCAATAACTGCAAAGCATGACACTTTGGATGTCTCAGTCATCTAGATGATCCTCACCTTTCTTCTTATCGATCTCAGCTAATTGCATGCCACCAGGTGGGAACAATTCTCTATCAAACTGGACCTTTTTCTCTATTCTTATCTGAAATTTAACAGCGCGCATGATCCCAACTGCCATTACTTGTCCAATTTGATGGAGACAATCAAGCACCGTACTTTGTGTGCTACAAGTGCATCTTAAGACCTTGCTTTCTGGGCAAGCAAACCCATCGTCCCTTCCGTATAACCTTTTTCACGCCAAGAGCATATCCTCTTTCTTTGCTTGTAGTGATAATAAAATATCTCCGCCGAGCAGAGGAAACGCATGCCCTCGAGAAGATTGGGGTTTGGAGCGTCGGATTGGGCATGGATTGGAGTTGGGTTGAGCCCATTGAAGAATAAAACTCGGTAACTTTATATTCATGATGGATTTGCTGCTTCCGTTAGTAGTGGCATGATTCTAATCTCATGAAGTATGAACTTAATCTACAACATAGTTGAAAAAGATAGATGCAAGAGGATGCATACGCACAAACTCAACAGATGATTCCTGATAAAGGTTTAATGCTACAGATCTTAGAAATAGATGGGGCACTTGATGTTCTTGGACTCCGGCAGCATACTTCCATCCGAGCCCACCACCAGGTCGCACTCCACATGCAAATGATGGTGGTGGGTGTCCCATGTCTTCACCTTGAACCGGATGGTCGAGTTGAGCTCGAGCCGCAGCTCGGCGCGGCCGGCCGCCGCCTCCGCCGACAATTGCGACGATAACGTGCCCCCAGCCTCGATCGCCGCCCCACTCAGCTGCCCAGTTATCAGCGTGGTGTTCTTCGGAGGCTGAAAGAAGGGGAACATGACCGGCCCGGACCCCACCACCCGGTCCTTGTAGTAGACCGAACCGAACATGGCATCGTAATAAATGCCAATTTTCGCGTTTGGGTTCCGGTCCGTCACATTGAAGGAAATGGGTGAGCCGGATAGACCGGCCCGGGTGGCGACACCGGGGGCAGCGAACGCGACGAGATGGAATTGGGGTCGATGAGGACGGAGGCTGAGCCAGAGAATGAAGACGATGATGCCTGCAACGAGGACGAGGGTAAGAAGAATGGAGCAGAGGCACTTAGCGAACCGGCTCGTCAGGCTTTCACGAATCCGGTGCGAACTTAATCGGGGTCGACGGTGAGGGTTGGACCGGGTTTGCGTGGGGAGGCCGGGTGACGAATGCATGGTGGACATGGTTACCGATGAACTGGGTGAATGCATTTGAGCGAGCTGTGATTGAGATCTTATAGGGAGGGTACAGAGGTGGTGGCTGGATTCACAAGGCACGGTGATTGATAGAAAACTGTGTTTTCTATTTGGAAGCTCTTTTGGCTGGGCGAAGAAAGGAATATACTTGCATGAACGATCGTGGAAATCTGAGCTCCGAACTAATCCAAAATGGACTAAAATTTTTAGTTTGTAATGCTGGAAAGTTTTTGCTTTCTGTGCTTTATTGGCTGGAGGAACAGAATCTCCACAGAGCTTAAATGTCAGCTAACCTCGGCACCAATTGGTGCATAAAACAAAGCTCGGACTTGTTAGTAGTCTATTGCTCCTCGTGATACGACATGATTATTAAAACTAAGATTTTTCATTAGCTTTGTGATTATTGCAACAAAGCTTTCCATTGTTCATCTAAATCGATTTCATAACTTTAGATTAAGGGAAAAAAGAACTTTCTTTATATTAACTGTCAGAGCACATATGCTGCGCAGTGGTTATGTTTGAGAACAATAAAATCTTAGTTTTAATTAATTATATTAAGAGTGCTTATATATTTATTTATAATTTCTATTAGATTTTTTTTTATTTTTATCTATCTCTTCTCGTATCACTAAGAGGATATGTTTAGATATAATAATAATAATAATAATAATAATAATAATAATAATAATAAAAAGAACCTAGCTTACTTATTTACCTATGTATACACAATAGGAGCTTCTAAGTTGTGTACAATGTGATTTTCGATTTCTTTTTTTCTTTCTTCATGTAAAGTTTATCGAAGATTAGCACCACAAAAGGGATGAAAAGGACATATCAATAATGCATATTGAGATTTAAATATGTATGAAAACAAAATTTATGATTTATCATTTTGGCTACGGGATTATTATATCATCACTATTCGTTTACTTTTCGTGAGATCTTCATTTTTTTTAAGCACAAAAATCTTATGAAATCATTGAAATACCTAAGCATGTTCTCATGCAATCGTCACTGTATCAGAAAAATGAGATGGACTCTGAAAGAACACCGCTATCGTTTTAAGCGGAATGATCTTATGATAAACAACAATGAGGTGGCCTTCACACAGCTGAAAAGCCACCGGATAATTTTCTTATGAAGATACTATACACAGAGATAGGCACCTTAGAATCTTTATTTTGTTAGTCTGTGCAATAACTGTCCAGGGAAATGGATATGTGGGAGCTGAATCTGCTACCTCAAGCACTTGATTAAGATTCTATATGAAGGAAAGATCAGAGATGGCACGCCCACACATTGGAAGTACGCAGATATCACCTATAACCCAAGTCAAACGTGTTAGGTTTTTGGCATGATGTCATAAGATTCCACCTTCAAGTAATTCTTACAAAGTCCTGTCAAGAAACTCTGTTTCCTCATCATTAAAAAATCCAGAAACATCCAAAGGTTTTCTGATGGGAGTAATTTCTTATGAAAGTTGACTTGCTACAAAAAAACATGTCTTTAACTGCAAGGGTATATAGATTTGAAAGTTTGATTGCTTTAAGATAGATAAATGGGATTAAAAAAATTGTGGAAGTTGACATGTCTTGTGTACAAGACTTTTTGATCAACACTGTAATCATTTTTCCAGGCTATCCATAATTTATTTATTACTATTAGAGTTTTATGTGTACGCTATTATTATTATTATTTGGTGTTTCACACGTTATCGATGTAGCTTAACCTCACAATATAACAGGCAGTTGCTCCCACCAAACTGGATAGATAGCTCAAGTAAGGAGAAGCCAAAGAAAACATGGTGCTCGGTGATTGTCATACTCCCTTTCCCGCAATGCTTCATGGCTTGAACTCCCCGAAGGGCAAACTCATCCTTATCGAAGTCCTGGTTCTGTTGGGGACTGTCCTTCTGTTTCTGCTGATCATCTTCGGTTCGTTCCGGCGCCGGTCCAGCAACACCGTCATCCAAGCCGTCGTCTGGGTTGCATACACGTGCTCCACCTACTTGGTGGTCTACACCGTTGGACTAATGCAATCCTCTGGCTTCAAGAATGGATTGCTTGTCCTTGGTACTCGGAAGCGCCATCTCCATTTCAGCTTATGGCCTTGAAGACAATGAAAATTGGAAGAAGAATTTTGCAGAACATATGATGTACGTATCTATTATTGGTGGCTTGGTGGGCACATATGTCCAGCTCACCCACTCCAGCTTCAAAATCCCGGTTATTGTACTTTCGATTCTGACGGCTGCCAGAGTGGGTCAACGGACAGATGCATTTCGAATGGCCACAAACGGGCGGAAGAAAAGCAAATTAATCGCAGACTACAAGAAATACGAGCCCGAATTGACGCCTCAAGATGAACCCGATCGCACGAACATGAGAGGATACAATTATCTGGTTTATGGAGAAGATCGAGTTGATCATATCTGTGAAGCTCCTGACTTACTCCGAAAAGAAATAACTGATCATCGGGTTATCACCGTCAACAAAATCTGGCGGTGCACTGGAAGTCTGCTGAACTCGAGCGGAGATCCGGAAGGGCGCTTGAAAGACATTTGTCTCTCATTTGCCCTGTTCAAGCTAATTCGGCGTAGATTTTCTGGCTATCAACTTGCTGAGAGCAGCCTCCAAAAGACCCGGGACTTTGTAACTCGGGGATTGCTGTCCAACGATGATGATGCTCATGAAAGAGCCTTCAGGGTGATCGAGGTAGAGCTGGCTTTCCTTCATGATTATTTCTATACAAAGTATCCTTTGATATTTGTTGGTGAGAAATTCATGCTAGCCATGTCAGCTACACTTCTGATATTTCTATGTTGGTCCGGAGTGTCAGTCATCAAGTATTATCTATCCCCTACCACTTACTTCAACCTTATCACAATCGGAAAGAAGAGCTTCGATGCAATTTTCACCTTGATAATTGTAGCAGCCATTGCTTTGCTGGAACTGTTCCAGATCTTCCTCTATATGTGCTCGGAGTGGGCCAAAGTATCTCTCGTTTGTAGATACGTTGCTCATCCTTCATGGCATGATAAGCCATGGATCACAGAATTGATAAAGTATCTTTGCCACCTAAAAGTTTTCGACAGGGTTTTGCAGAATAAGCTGGGTCAGTTTTCGCTTCTTGAACAGTGTGATTATAAGCCAACAGCTAAGAACAAGTTATATAACATGGCATGTGAAATTGTTGGGAAGGCCAGAGCTGGCCGAAAACAAAGCAAGCGATTAAAGCTGCCAAGGGAGGTAAAGAAAGCAGTCATACGTTGGCTCAAACTCAACCATGACGCCCTGCCGACAAACGGAATTTCGTCTCTGCAACGAAATGGAGTGTGCGCACACCTTTCATGGGCATGCAATCTTGAAACTCACGCGCAGGTAATATTGGTTTGGCATATAGCCACTTCTCTGTGTGAGATCCACGGATCCCGAGTGGAACGCACAAAGGTTACTTCGATGGAGATGAAGGATAACCAAATAGTTGCTAACAGCTTATCGCGATATTGTGCATACTTGGTAGGTTTTGTTCCAGATCTTCTACCGGACAATAGTTTTGTAGCTCAGTTGATCTTTGATAACGCAGTAAAGGAAGCTTCCTCGCTACTCAGGACATTCTACTTGGACCAAAGGTTTCGAAGTATGATGAACCTAAGTGACACTTCTCAGACTGTCGTTTGTAGGGGTGCGAGACTGGGAAAGCAGTTGATAGACATGGAGACGCCAGAGATGCGATGGAAGGTGATGGCGGAATTTTGGGTGGAGATGATCCTGTTCCTTGCTCCATCAGACAATGCAAAAGCTCATGCGGAGGGTCTTGCAAGAGGTGGGGAGTTCATCACGCATCTGTGGGCGTTACTTTCCCATGCAGGCATACTTGGAAGAGGCCCCAGCGTCATACTCTAGTTGATTGTTCGATGCATTCAGCATTCTCCTGTGTGTGGGTGTGTCAGTAAGCGCTAGTTTGTGTGTGCTAGCGGTGCGGTGCATGTGCCGGTGTGCGTGTCTGTTAGCGCTAGTTTGTGTGTGCCAGCGCGTTTATGTGCCCGTGTGCGTGTGCATGTGCGAGTGTTACTTGCGTGCATTGCGTGCGTGCGCGGTAAAGACGGTTTTCGTTCTTTTAGCAAGTGTGTTCGTCTATCGGTGGTGATCTAAGACGTACTCGTGTGAAGTGAATGCAGCGTCATTCGACCAATCTCGTACTTGTGGATTGTGTCTGCACATTGATGTTCATGCGTGTGGAACAATTTTACTTGGCGTTATTATATGAGTTTCCTTTTGTAAATACCATATGAATTCAGAACTAATGGAAAATTTTAGCTATCCTCCTAAATATGAATAATGAAGCAACTTCCATTTTCCATTTAAGTTTAAAAAATTATATACTGACCAATTAGGAATTATGTTAATGTAATTGATGTTGAAATATTATGATCCAATTAATAAAATGAAAATATGGTTTTAATCCAATAAATATATTTTATTATTTTCGGAATCTAGGAATGGATTTAGCAGTTGGAATGTCAATTTTATCAGCCTTAGGTTGGATGCATTGATCTGTCAGATAATAGATACATTATTTTGACATGTGAAACAAACATAATTCTCTTTTCCTAAGCTCATTTAAGTGAAACTTCTCTATCAATCATTCAATTAATCAGATGAGTTAGATGTGTAAGTTTTAGAGTTTTACGAATATCCCATTTTATAATATCTATTATGTCTATATATTAGATATTTAGAGTTATTGTATATCTATTATGTCTATATATTAGATACTTAGAGTTATTGTATATCCCCTTTTAGATGTTTAGAGCTATTACGTCTATACATTGTATGGTTCATGCGATTATAGGGGTGTTGGTTCTAGTTATAATCGTTACTACTTTACACTAAATCTATGATTGTATATTTTTCTGACACCTAACACTAATCGAGAAAGAACCTGATCTATGAGTTAACATATGTATTACATAGGATTCGCTATTACTGACATGCCACTCCATGATACTTAAGATTACTTATGTTGCTGAAGTATAGGTCACGTGATTCTATTGTATCGCCATAAGAGTTGAGATATAATTCAAACTTTTAGTGAATGTAAAATTTTGTCCGAGATGAGATTTAGAAAAAAAAATTTCTTCATTTCTTTTTTAAGTAAAGTCATATAGAGTTGGTTGAATCAAAATAAATTTTATAGATTTGAGACTATAGGTTTGTTTAGGGATGATAACACTATTAGTTTACTTGGTTTGCGGTATGTGACCGAAGAAATAGTTTTTATTATGAGATTGTTATTATTTTTTGTGGTGATTATGTCTATATATTAGATATTTAGAGTTATTGTATATCTATTATGTCTATATATTAGATATTTAGAGTTATTGTATATCTATTATGTCTATATATTAGATATTTAGAGTTATTGTATATCTATTATGTCTATATATTAGATATTTAGAGTTATTGTATATCTATTATGTCTATATATTAGATATTTAGAGTTATTGTATATCTATTATGTCTATATATTAGATATTTAGAGTTATTGTATATCTATTATGTCTATATATTAGATATTTAGAGTTATTGTATATCTATTATGTCTATATATTAGATATTTAGAGTTATTGTATATCCCCTTTTAGATGTTTAGAGCTATTACGTCTATACATTGTATGGTTCATGCGATTATAGGGGTGTTGGTTCTAGTTATAATCGTTACTACTTTACACTAAATCTATGATTGTATATTTTTCTGACACCTAACACTAATCGAGAAAGAACCTGATCTATGAGTTAACATATGTATTACATAGGATTCGCTATTACTGACATGCCACTCCATGATACTTAAGATTTACTTATGTGGTGCTGAAGGTTAGGTCACGTGATTCTATTGTATCGCCATAAGAGTTGAGATATGAATTCAAACTTGTTAGGTGAATTAAAATTTGTCCGAGGAGGAGATTAGAAATAAAAATTCTTCATTTCTTTTTAAGTGAAAGTCATATAGAGTTGGGTGAATCAAAATAAATTATTATAGAGTTTGAGACTATAGGGTTTGTTGTAAGGGATGATAATGTCACTATTATTTTACTTGGTTGTCGGTATGTGACCGAGAGAAATAGTTTTATTATGAGATTGTTATTATTTTTTGTGTGATGCAGACTACAAGGTAACATGCTATACCTAAAATGTAAATTGATACTGATTCAAGAATAATTTGATTTGAATTATGAGTCTATATATATTGATTATTAGATTATGTGATTCTATTTAATTAGGTAAAATAAATTATAGATATAATTGAGTTGGTTTCATTCTTTTTTGCAGGAGTCGACATGCATAGCTAGGAAAAATGAGGTGCATTTGACCTATAGTATACATAATTTGATTTGATTTGCAAGTCTATATGCATCAATTATTAAATTATATGATTTTATTTAGTTATGTAAAATATATTATAGATAAGAATAAGTTGGCTTCATTCTTATTTGTGAGAATCGACATACATGAATAGAAAGAATGAGGCATATTTGACTTATAGCATACATAATTTGATGTGACTTATAATCATGTAAGATATATTATAGATATGATTGAGTTAGCTTCATTGTTTTTTTGTGAGGGTCAACATAAATGGCTAAGAAAAATGATATCTATTTGACCTATAACATTTGTAATTTGATTTGATTTATGAGTATATATGTATCAATTTAAATTATATGGTTCTATTTATTAGGTATGATAAATTATAGATATGATTGAGTTGGTTTCGTTTTTTTTTTTGCAAGAGTCAACATGCATGGTTAGGAAAATTGAGGCTCATTCGACTTGTAACATATATAATTTGATTTGATTTGTAAGTCTATTTGCATCCATTATTAAATTATATAATTTTATTCAATTATATAAAATATATTATAGATAAGATAAGTTAGCTTGGTTTTTATTTGTGGGAGTCCATATGTGGATTGGAAAAATGAGGCACATTCGATCGATAGCATATATTATTTGATTTGACTTACAAGTATATATATATAGATTGTTAAATTTTATGGTCTTATTTAAAAAGATAAGATATATTATATATATGATTGAGTTAGTTTTATTGTTATTCGTGGGAGTCGAGATACATGGCTAAGAAAAATGATACTCGTTCTACTTGTAACATACATAATTTGATTTGATTTACGAGTATATATGCATCAATTATTAAATTATATGGTTCTATTTAATTAGCTAAGATAAATTATAAATATGATTAAGTTAGCTTCGTTCTTTTTTTTTTTTGTAGAAGTTGACATGCACGACCAAGAAAAATGATATTCATTCGACCTATAGTATATATAATTTGATTTAACTTATAAACCTATATGCATCAATTGTTAAATTATAAGATTTTATTTAATTATATAAAATATATTATAGATAGATTGAGTTGGCTTCATTCTTATTTACGGGTGTCGACATACATAGGAAAAATGAGGTCGACTTGTAGCATACATAATTTGATTTGACATATAAGTCTATATACATTGATTATTAAATTATGTGGTCCTATTTAATCGGGTAAGATACATTATAGATATGATTGAGTTAGCTTCTTTGTTGTTTGTGGAAGCCGACATGGGAAAAATGATTCCAATTTGACTTATAGCATCCGTAATTTGATTTGAATTATGAGTCTATATACATCGATTATTAGATTATGCGATACAATTTAATTAGGTAAAATAAATTATAGATATGATTGAGTTGGTTTCGTTCTTTTTTGCAGGAGTCGACATGCATGGCTAGGAAAAATGAGGTGCATTTGACCTATAGTATACATAATTTGATTTGATTTACAAGTCTATATGCATCGATTATTAAATTATATAATTTTATTTAGTTCTGTAAAATAGATTATAGATAAGAATAAGTTGGCTTCATTCTTATTTGTGGGAGTCGACATACATGAATAAAAAAAATGAGGCATATTCGACTTATAACATACATATTTGATATGACTTATAATCATGTAAGATATATTATAGATATGATTGAGTTCGCTTTATTATTTGTTATGAGAGTTAACATAAATGGCTAAGAAAAATGATACCCATTCGACTTATAACATTTGTAATTTGATTTAATTTATAAGTATATATGTATCAATTATTAAATTATATGGTTCTATCTAATTAGGTAAGATAAATTATAGATATGATTGAGTTGGTTTCGTTTTTTTACAGGAGTCGACATGCATGGTTAGGAAAATTGAGGCTCATTCGACTTGTATATATATATAATTTAATTTGATTTGTAAGTCTATATGCATCAATTATTAAATTATATAATTTTATTTAATTATATAAAATATATTATAGATAAGAATAAGTTGGCTTGGTTGGGAGTCGACATATGTGGATCGGAAAAATGAGGCACATTTGATCGATAGCATACATAATTTGATTTTACTTACAAGTCTATATATATCGATTGTTAAATTTTGTGGTCTTATTTAAAAAGATAAGATATATTATATATGATTGAGTTAGCTTTATTGTTATTTGTGGGAGTCCACATACATGGCTAGGAAAAATGATACTCATTCTACTTGTAACATACCTAATTTGATTTCACCTACAAGTATATATGCATCAATTATTAAATTATATGATTCTATTTAATTAGCTAAGATAAATTATAAATATGATTATTTAGCTTCGTTCTTTTTTTTAGAAGTTGACATGCATGGCCAAGAAAAATGATATTCATTCGATCTATAGTATATATAATTTGATTTGACTTGCAAACCTATATGCATCAATTGTTAAATTATAAGATTTTATTTAATTATATAAAATATATTATAGATAAGATTGAGTTGGCTTCATTCTTATTTACGGGTGTCGACATACATAGAAAAAATGAGGTCGACTTGTAGCATACATAATTTGATTTGACATATAAGTCTATATATGTCAATTGTTAAATTATGTGGTCCTATTTAATCGGGTAAGATATATTATAGATATGATTGAGTTAGCTTTTTGTTGTATTTGGGAGTCGACATGCATGGTTAGGAAAAATGATGCCCATTTGACTTGTAGCATACGTAATTTGATTTGAATTATGAGTCTTTATACATCCATTATTAGATTATATGATTTTATTTAATTAGGTAAAATAAATTATAGATATGATTGAGTTTTTTCATTCTTTTTTGCGGGAGTCACATGCATGATTAGGAAAAATTAGGTTCATTCGACCTGTAATATACATAATTTGATTGATTTAGCAAGTCTATATGCATCGATTATTAAATTATAATTTTATTTAGTTATGTAAATATATTATAGATAAGAATAAGTTGGCTTCATTCTTATTTGTGGAGTCGACATACATGAATAAAAGAAATGAGGCTATTCGACTTATAACATACATAATTTGATATGACTTATAATCATGTAAGATATATTATAGATATGATTGAGTTCGCTTTAATTAGTTTGTTATGAGAGGTAACATAAATGGCTAAGAAAATGATACCCATCGACTTATAACATTTGTAATTTGATTTAATTATAAGTATATATGTATCAATTATTAAATTATATGGTTCTATCTAATTAGGTAAGATAAATTATAGATATTGATTGAGTTGTTCGTTTTTTTTTTTTGACAGGAGTCAGACATGCATGGTTAGGAAAATTGAGGCTCATTCGACTTGTAATATATATTAATTTGATTTGATTTACAAGTCTATATGCATCAATTATTAAATTATATAATTTTATTTAATTATATAAAATATATTATAGATAAGAATAAGTTGGCTTGGTTGGGAGTCGACATATGTGGATCGGAAAAATGAGGCACATTTGATCGATAGCATACATAATTTGATTTTACTTACAAGTCTATATATATCGATTGTTAAATTTTGTGGTCTTATTTAAAAAGATAAGATATATTATAGATATGATTGAGTTAGCTTTATTGTTATTTGTGGGAGTCCACATACATGGCTAGGAAAAATGATACTCATTCTACTTGTAACATACCTAATTTGATTTCACCTACAAGTATATATGCATCAATTATTAAATTATATGATTCTATTTAATTAGCTAAGATAAATTATAAATATGATTAATTTAGCTTCGTTCTTTTTTTTTTTTTGTAGAAGTTGACATGCATGGCCAAGAAAAATGATATTCATTCGACCTATAGTATATATAATTTGATTTGACTTACAAGTATATATATAGATTGTTAAATTTTATGGTCTTATTTAAAAAGATAAGATATATTATATATATGATTGAGTTAGTTTTATTGTTATTCGTGGGAGTCGAGATACATGGCTAAGAAAAATGATACTCGTTCTACTTGTAACATACATAATTTGATTTGATTTACGAGTATATATGCATCAATTATTAAATTATATGGTTCTATTTAATTAGCTAAGATAAATTATAAATATGATTAAGTTAGCTTCGTTCTTTTTTTTTTTTTTTGTAGAAGTTGACATGCACGACCAAGAAAAATGATATTCATTCGACCTATAGTATATATAATTTGATTTAACTTATAAACCTATATGCATCAATTGTTAAATTATAAGATTTTATTTAATTATATAAAATATATTATAGATAAGATTGAGTTGGCTTCATTCTTATTTACGGGTGTCGACATACATAGGAAAAATGAGGTCGACTTGTAGCATACATAATTTGATTTGACATATAAGTCTATATACATTGATTATTAAATTATGTGGTCCTATTTAATCGGGTAAGATACATTATAGATATGATTGAGTTAGCTTCTTTGTTGTTTGTGGAAGCCGACATGGGAAAAATGATTCCAATTTGACTTATAGCATCCGTAATTTGATTTGAATTATGAGTCTATATACATCGATTATTAGATTATGCGATACAATTTAATTAGGTAAAATAAATTATAGATATGATTGAGTTGGTTTCGTTCTTTTTTGCAGGAGTCGACATGCATGGCTAGGAAAAATGAGGTGCATTTGACCTATAGTATACATAATTTGATTTGATTTACAAGTCTATATGCATCGATTATTAAATTATATAATTTTATTTAGTTCTGTAAAATATATTATAGATAAGAATAAGTTGGCTTCATTCTTATTTGTGGGAGTCGACATACATGAATAAAAAAAATGAGGCATATTCGACTTATAACATACATAATTTGATATGACTTATAATCATGTAAGATATATTATAGATATGATTGAGTTCGCTTTATTATTTGTTATGAGAGTTAACATAAATGGCTAAGAAAAATGATACCCATTCGACTTATAACATTTGTAATTTGATTTAATTTATAAGTATATATGTATCAATTATTAAATTATATGGTTCTATCTAATTAGGTAAGATAAATTATAGATATGATTGAGTTGGTTTCGTTTTTTTTACAGGAGTCGACATGCATGGTTAGGAAAATTGAGGCTCATTCGACTTGTAATATATATATAATTTAATTTGATTTGTAAGTCTATATGCATCAATTATTAAATTATATAATTTTATTTAATTATATAAAATATATTATAGATAAGAATAAGTTGGCTTGGTTGGGAGTCGACATATGTGGATCGGAAAAATGAGGCACATTTGATCGATAGCATACATAATTTGATTTTACTTACAAGTCTATATATATCGATTGTTAAATTTTGTGGTCTTATTTAAAAAGATAAGATATATTATATATATGATTGAGTTAGCTTTATTGTTATTTGTGGGAGTCCACATACATGGCTAGGAAAAATGATACTCATTCTACTTGTAACATACCTAATTTGATTTCACCTACAAGTATATATGCATCAATTATTAAATTATATGATTCTATTTAATTAGCTAAGATAAATTATAAATATGATTAATTTAGCTTCGTTCTTTTTTTTTAGAAGTTGACATGCATGGCCAAGAAAAATGATATTCATTCGATCTATAGTATATATAATTTGATTTGACTTGCAAACCTATATGCATCAATTGTTAAATTATAAGATTTTATTTAATTATATAAATATATTATAGATAAGATTGAGTTGGCTTCATTCTTATTTACGGGTGTCGACATACATAGAAAAAATGAGGTCGACTTGTAGCATACATAATTTGATTTGATTTACAAGTATATATGCATCAATTATTAAATTATATAATTTTATTTAATTAGGTAAAATAAATTATAGATATGATTGAGTTAGCTTTTTTGTTGTATTTGGGAGTCGACATGCATGGCTAGGAAAAATGATACTCATTCGACTTGTAACATATATAATTTGATTTGACTTACAAGTTTATATGCATCAATTATTAAATTATATGATTTTATTTAATTATATAAAATATATTATAGATAAGAATAAGTTGGCTTCGTTCTCTTTTGCGGGAGTCGACATGCATGGCTAGGAAAAATGAGGCCCATTCGATTTATAGCATACATAATTTGATTTGATTTACAAGTATATATGTATCAACTATTAAATTATATGATTTTATTTAATTATATAAAATATATTATAGATAAGAATAAGTTGGCTTCATTCTTATTTACGGGGTCGACATACATAGGAAAAATGAGGCCCATTCGATTTATAGCATACATAATTTGATTTGACATATAAGTCTATATATGTCAATTGTTAAATTATGTGGTCCTATTTAATCGGGTAAGATATATTATAGATATGATTGAGTTAGCTTTTTTTGTTGTATTTGGGAGTCGACATGCATGGTTAGGAAAAATGATGCCCATTTGACTTGTAGCATACGTAATTTGATTTGAATTATGAGTCTTTATACATCCATTATTAGATTATATGATTTTATTTAATTAGGTAAAATAAATTATAGATATGATTGAGTTTTTTTCATTCTTTTTTGCGGGAGTCACATGCATGATTAGGAAAAATTAGGTTCATTCGACCTGTAATATACATAATTTGATTTGATTTGCAAGTCTATATGCATTGATTATTAAATTATATAATTTTATTTAATTATATAAAATATATTATAGATAAGAATAAGTTGGCTTCATTCTTATTTATGGGAATCGATGTAAATGGATAGGAAAAATGAGGCCCATTCGATTTATAGCATACATAATTTGTTTGACTTACAAATCTATATATATCGATTGTTAAATAATGTGATTCTATTTAATTAGGTAAGATCTATTATGGATATGATTGAATTGACTTCATTGTTTTTTTTTTAAGAGTTGACATGCATGACTAATAAAAATGATATCTATTCGACCTATAACATATATAATTTGATTTGATTTACAAGTATATATGTATCAACTATTAAATTATATGATTTTATCTAATTAAGTAAGATAAATTATAAATATAATTGAGTTAGCTTCATTCTTTTTTACAGGAATCAACATGCATGACTAGGAAAAATGACATTTATTCGACCTATAATATATATATAATTTGATTTGACTTATAAATTTATATGCACTTATTGTTGAATTATATGATTTTATCTAATTATATAAAATATATTATACATAAGATTTGGTTGGCTTTGTTCTTATTTACGGGGTCGACATACATAGGAAAAATGAGGCCCATTCAATCTATAACATACGTAATTTCATTTGCCCTACAAGTCAATATACCTCAATTATTAAATTATGTGGTCCTATTTAATCACGTAAGATATTATAGATATGATTGAGTTAGTTTTGTTGTTATTTGTAGGAGTCAACATGCATGGATAGGAAAAATGATACCCATTCGACTGGTAGTATACGTAATTTGATTTGACTTACAAGTTTATATGCATCAATTGTTAAATTATATGATTCTATTTAATTAGATGAAATAAATTATAGATATAATTGAGTTGGCTTCGTTCTCTTTTGCGGGAGTCGACATGCATGGCTAGGAAAAATGATACTCATTCGACTTGTAACATATATAATTTGATTTAATTTGTATATCTATATGCATCGATTATTAAATTATATGATTTTATTTAATTATATAAAATATATTATACATATGAATAAGTTGGCTTCGTTATTATTTGTGGGAGTCGACATATATAGATAGGAAAAATGAGGCCAATTTGATTGATAGCATACATAATTTGATTGGACTTACAAGTCTATATGTTCTGATTGTTAAATTTTGTGGTCCTATTTAATCAGGTAAAATATATTATAGATATGATTAAGTTAGCTTCATGGTTGTTTGTGAGAATCTACATGTATAGCTAGGAAAAATGATACCAATTCGATCTGGAACATACGTAATTTGATTTTACTTACGAGTATATATGCATCAATTATTAAATTATATGATTTTATTTAATTAGGTAAGATAAATTATAGATATGGTTGAATTAGCTTCGTTCTTTTTTGCAGGAGTCGACACGGATGGCTAAGAAAAATAACACTCATTTGACATATAATACACGTAATTTGATTTGATTTACAAATTTATATGCATTGATTGTTAAATTATATAACTCTATTTAATTAGGTAAGATATAATATAGATTTAGTTGGATTCTAATTACGATTAGTGATCAATAAAAAGAAAATCAACTTATGATGAGATTCATTAGAAGATGATGAAAGAAATTTTTTCTAATCATCATCGTAGACCCTTATGTCTCACCTATAAAAGGTGGTGACCTCTAACCGATGAACTACCAAAATTTAGATTACAATATATTCTCAATCTCCATTCTTAGTCTCTATTCCTTATATAACGATATCATTGTTTCTTTCGGATCAATCGAGTATTTATACATCAGAAAAAATATGTTCCGAATGAAATCTAAAGGTACGCAATCATAGTCTTTAATATATGATTATTTGATTTCGATTTCTAATATTAAAATTTTTCGCATGATAACATAACTATAATTTTTATTCTTAAAATTGATATTAGAATCTATTTCAAAATTAAAATCTTAAATTTATTTTACATTAGATCTTTATTGTGTTATCGCACTTTGCTTACAAAGGTAGGATGATATGATTTATTTTATTTATCTCGTCCATCTTAAGTGATGAATTTATAGAAAACTGTGTTTTATATTTAGCAGCTTTTTAGGCCGGGCTGGGAAAGGAATGAACTTGCATGAACTATCGTGGAAAGCTAAGCACTGAACTAATCCAAAATGCACTAAAATTTTTTAGTTTGTAATACTGGAAAGTTTTTTCATTTTGTGCTTTATTGGCTGGAGGAACAGAATCTCTACATAGCTTATATGTTAGCTAACCTCGGCACTAATTGGTGCATAAAACAAAGCTCGGACTTATTAGTAGTCTATTGCTCCTCATGCTACGACAAGATTAATTATTAAAACTAAGTTTTTCCATTAGCTTTGTGATTATTACAACAAATCTTTCCATTGTTCATTTAGATCGATTTCATTGCTTTAGATTAAGGGAAAAAAGAACTTTTGTTTACATTAACTGTTATAGCACATATGCTGCGTAGCTTAATATAGGAAAATCCATTTGTTGTGGTTATGCTTGACAACTATAAAATCATAAAGTTGTAGCTATTTGAGATCGATGATCCTTTATCTTCATTGAGATATGTAGCTATATTAAGAGTAATTAATTTTTTTTTCTTTTTCTTCTCGTATCACTAAGGGGATGTGTTTAGATATAATAAAAAAAGAAAGAAAAATAAAGAACCTAGCTTGCTTATTAACCTATGTGTACCAATATGAGCTTCTAAGTTGTATACAGTGTGATCTCAGTTTTCTTTCTTTATTACTTCACCTAAGATTTATCTAAGATTAGCTCCACAAAAGGGATGAAAAAGTTGTGTCAATTATGCATAGTTGAGATTTAAATATGAACAAAAACTAAAATTAAGATTTATCATTCCAAACATGGCTTTGGGACCATTGTGTTGTCACTATTTGTTTACTTCTTGTGAAAACTTCAAAAAAAAAAATTTGAAGCACAAAAATCTTATGGAATCGTTGAAATACCTAAGCATGTTCTTATGGAATCGTCACTGTATCAGAAAAATGAGATGGAGAAACTCTGTTTCCACCTTCAAGTAATTCTTGCAAAGTCCTGACAAGAAACTCTGTTTCCTCATCATTAAAAAATCCAGAAACGTCCAAAGGTTTTCTGATGGGAGTCACTTCCTCATCGTTAATCATTTTTCCAAGATATCCATAATTTATTTATTACTATTAGAGTTTTATGCGTACGATATTATTATTATTGTTATTTGGTGTTTCACACGTTATCGTTGTAGGTTAACCTCACAACATAACAGGCAGTTGCTCCCACCAAACTGGATAGATAGCTCAAGTAAGGAGAAGCCAAAGGAAACATGGCGCTCGGTGATTGTCATACTCCCTTTCCCGCAATTCTTCATGGCTTGAACTCCCCGAGGGGCAAACTCATCCTTATCGAAGCCCTGGTTCTGTTGGGGACCGTCCTTCTGTTTCTGCTGATCATCTTCGGTTCGTTCCGGCGCCGGTCCAGCAACACCGTCATCCAAGCCGTCGTCTGGGTTGCTTACACGTGATCCACCTACTTGGTGATCTACACCATTGGACTAATGCAATCCTATGGCTTCAAGAATGGATTGTTTGCTGTATGGGGCATTTGCTTGTCCTTGGTACTCGGAAGCGCCATCTCCATTTCAGCTTACGGTCTTGAAGACAATGAAAATTGGAAGAAGAATTTTGCAGAACATATGATGTACTTATTTATTATTAGTGGCTTGGTGGGCACATATCTCCAGCTCACCCACTCCAGCTTCAAAATCCCGGTTATTGTACTTTCGATTCTGATGGGTGCCCGAGTAGGTCAACGGACAGATGTATTTCAAGGGGCCACCAAAACAAACGGGCAGAAGAAAAGCAAATTAATCGCAGACTACATGAAATACGAGCCCGAATTGACGCCTCAAGATGAACCCGATCCCACGAACATGAGAGGATACAATTATCTGGTTTATGGAGAAGATCGAGTTGATCATTTCTGTAAAGCTCCCGACTACTTACTCCGAATAGAAATAACTGATCGTCAGGTTATCACCGTCAACAAAATCTGGCGGTGCACTGGAAGTCTGCTGAGCTCGAGCGGAGATCCAGAAGGGCGTTTGAAAGACATTTGTCTTTCGTTTGCCCTGTTCAAGCTAATTCAGCGTAGATTTTCTGGCTATCAACTTGCTGAGAGCAGCCTCCAAAAGACGAGGGACTTCGTGATTCGGGGATTGCTCTCCAACGATGATGATGCTCATGAAAGAGCCTTCAGGGTGATCGAGGTAGAGCTGGCTTTCCTTCATGATTATTTCTATACAAAGTATCCTTTGATATTTGTCAGTGAGAAATTCATGCTAGCCATGTCAGCTACACTTCTGATATTTCTATGTTGGTCCGGAGTTTCAGTCATCAAGTATTATCTATCCCCTACCACTTACTTCAACCTTATCACAATCGGAAAGAAGAGCTTCGATGCAATTTTCACCTTGATAATTGTAGCAGCCATTGCTTTGCTGGAACTGTTCCAGATCTTCCTCTATGTGTGCTCGGAGTGGGCCAAAGTATCTCTCGTTTGTAGATACGTTGCTCATCCTACATGGCATGATAAGCCATGGATCACAGAATTGATAAAGTATCTTTGCCAACTAAAAGTTTTCGATAGGGTTTTGCAGAATAAACTGGGTCAGTATTCGCTTCTTGAACATTGTGACTATGAGCCAAAAGCTAAGAACATGTTATATAACATGACATGTGAAATTGTTGGGAAGACCAGAGCTGGCCAAAAACAAAGCAAGCGATTAAAGCTGCCAAGTGAGGTAAAGAAAGCAGTCGTCCGTTGGCTCAAACTCAACCATGACGCCCTGCCGACAAACGGAATTTCGTCTCTGCAACGAAATGGAGTGTGCGCACAGCTTTCATGGGCATGCAATCTTGAAACTCACGCGCAGGTAATATTGGTTTGGCATATAGCCACTTCTCTGTGTGAGATCCACGGATCCCGAGTGGAACGCACAAAGGTTACTTCGATGGAGATGAAGGATAACCAAGTAGTTGCTAACAGCTTATCGCGATATTGTGCATACTTGGTAGGTTTTGTCCCAGATCTTCTACCGGACAACAGTTTTGTAGCTCAATTGATCTTTGATAACGCAGTGAAGGAAGCTTCCTCGCAGCTCAGGACATTGAAATTGGACCAAAGGTTTCGAAGTATGATGAACCAAAGTGACACTTCTCAGACTGTCGTTTGTAGGGGTGCAAGACTGGGAAAGCAGTTGATAGACATGGAGACGCCAGAGATGCGA
Source organism: Musa balbisiana (assembly GCA_004837865.1). Lineage (NCBI taxonomy): Eukaryota > Viridiplantae > Streptophyta > Magnoliopsida > Zingiberales > Musaceae > Musa > Musa balbisiana. Next base: position 7,944,734 of record CM017196.1, on the reverse strand, counting down.
TGGAAGGTGATGGCGGAATTTTGGGTGGAGATGATCCTGTTCCTTGCTCCATCAGACAATGCAAAAGCTCATGCGGAGGGTCTTGCAAGAGGTGGGGAGTTCATCACGCATCTGTGGGCGTTACTTTCCCATGCAGGCATACTTGGAAGAGGCCCCAGCTGCGTACTTTAGTTGATTGTTCGATGCATTCAGCATTCTCCTGTGTGGGTGTGTGTCAATAAGCGCTAGTTTGTGTCTGCTAGCGCGTGCATGTCTGTAAGCGCTAGTTTGTGTGTGCCAGCGCGTTTATGTGCCCGTGTGCGTGTGCGTGTACATGTGCGAGTGTTACTTGCGTGCATTGCGTGCGTGCGCGGTAAAGACGGTTTTCGTTCTTTTAGCAAGTGTGTTCGTCTGTCGGTGGTGATCTAAGACGTACCCGTGTGAAGTGAATGCAGCGTCATTCGACCAATCTCGTACTTGTGGATTGTGTCTGCACATTGATGTTCATGCGTGTGGAACAATTTTACTTGGCGTTATTATATGAGTTTCCTTTTGTAAATACCATATGAATTCAGAACTAATGGAAAATTTTAGCTATCCTCCTAAATATGAATAACGAAGCAACTTCCATTTTCCATTTAAGTTTAAAAAATTATATACTGACCAATTAGGAATTATGCTAATGTAATTGATGTTGAAATATTATGATCAAATTAATAAAATGAAAATATGGTTTTAATCCAATAAATATATTTTATTATTTTCGGAATCTAGGACTGGATTTAGCATTTGGAATGTCAATTTTATCAGCCTTAGGTTGGATGCAATGATCTGTCAGATAATAGATACATTATTTTGACATGTGAAACAAACAAACATAATTCTCTTCCTTTATTCCCCAAGCAATCCAATAATTACACATCTGCCGCCCAACTACCGTTCCGGTGACACCAGCCAGTTCCAGTTAAATAGGACTTCCGTATATTACGCGGACTTGTACACGAGTGATTGCTGCTCAGTGTAATATGTTTCTTCCATGCAGTTTGCATATCTTTTTGGTCGGTTTTGATTGTCCGATGTAGATGTTTATTCAGATTTAATCTGATCTTTTCCTAAGCTCATTTAAGTGAAACTTCTATATCAATCATTCAATTAATCAGATGAGTTAGATGTGTAAGTTTTAGAGTTTTACGAATATCCCATTTTATAATATCTATTATGTCTATATATTAGATATTTAGAGTTATTGTATATCCCCTTTTAGATGTTTAGAGCTATTACGTCTATATATTGTATGGTTCATGCGATTATAGGGGTGTTGGTTCTGGTTATAATCGTTACTATTTTATACTTATTGCTGACATGCCACTTCATCATACTTAAGATTTACTTATGTGGTGCTGAAGATTAGGTCAGGTGGTTCTATTGTATCGTCATAAGAGTTGAGATATGAATTCAAACTTATTAGATGAATTAAAATTTATCTTAGGAGGAGATTAGAAATAAAAATTCTTCATTTCTTTTTAAGTGAAAGTCATATAGAGTTGGGTGGATCAAAATAAATTATTATAGAGTTTGAGACCATAGGATTTGTTGTAAGGGATGATAATGTCACTATTATTTTACTTGGTTGTAGGTATGTGACCGAGAGATAGTTTTTATTATGAGATTGTTCTTATTTTTTGTGTGATGCAGACTACAAGGTAAAATGCTATACCTAAAATGTAAATTGATACTGATTCAAGAATCATTATGGATGCTTTGTTTAGGCATCATGAAAAAGGATTGGAATTCGGCATCTTGAAAAAGGAAGAAGGATTATAAGCAATGATGTAGTGAGATCAACTAATTTACTTGACTAAACCCTTTGTTTTATTTCATATAAATATAACGAATTACGTGTAGGCACTGATACGCTCTATCGGACACTGATTAGTACTTAACATGTGCAACCTCTTACAACTAAAGCATTCAAGAACCTATTAGTTAACCAAATCACAGTGGCTTATGATCTCCCCTGCATTGCCTGCGAGGACCACAATCTTTCCCATCTTGATTATTGAAGTGACCCACTGATGTTGAACTTGTGTTACTACTTAATTGCTAGTAAAGTAGTTATCTAAAAATTGAAGAAAGATTGTTGAATTTGTGTTGCTGCAGCCATTAACTCCTCACGTCCATTGCGAACACCGAGTCAAAACATGTTTAAAGGTGAAAAAAGGTATGATGTATGGTCTCTGATTGATTTAGTAATAGATGGGAGATAGAGATTGAGAGAAACTGGGAAGAATGAGCGATGGATAAAGCTGCTGGATTTGTTTCCTGTTATCTTGTTTTGAATCCGTCAGCGTTGGTTAATGTTGCGGTTGAAGAAGTTGCTGTTTTGGACCGCGTCCACTGTTGACTCCGTTCTTGTTTGCGGTCGTATGACTTGGAAAAATGAGGCTCATTTCTAAATGTACCATACAAATCGTTTTAGGACGTTGATAAAAAATAGAAAAAAAAATAGAAAAAATCTAGTTATCTATACAAATCGTTTCGGATGATAACATATTTATTAATAGTATATTTATAGATGATATAAAAGATATTTTGAGTGATATTGAAAGCTGCATAATTCTGATATTAATATATTTTAATTCTCACATTATGGTAGAATATATGTTATTCACATGGTTTAAGGTCACATTGGATAACTTGTATATTAAAAATAAACCCGTTGATTAGCTTATGAATCTTCATATAAATCATCCTCACAAAATCAACCAGAATAAGCATCGAGCAAATGTCAATTCGCTTGTGGATTCTCATTGGGTTTGACAACGTTTATTTATAATGTGAAGTCAACAATAGCCAAGCTGTATTATTCATATGGTCTTTTATATAGTGAATCGTAGGTATGTAGTGACCTTAATCAAATTGGCTTAAAGATGACATAGTATGGACAACCTTATTTCCTCTTATGCACAACAAAATAAAATTTATTGACTTAGGCGTAAATATTGTATGCCTACGATAAAGTCCAAATTTGATTATCAATGTCAATTTGGAGCCAACCAAGATTTTAGTTTACATGTTTCTGATTTGTGTCAAAAAAATATTGAATTCCCAAAAACATTGAACTCTATAAAATTATATTAGGATATATCCAATAAAATCTTTCCAATACTTCGTTTAAAGAGTGAGGTGTCAACTAAACGTCAAGATTGCTACAGTTAATTGCATAAAAAACTCATAAATTTTTATTTATGGAGGAATGCATTGAATGACCTTTTTATACTGCAATTTTAAGACCGTTTTAATCATAAATATATATTGATGTTAGAACGATTATGTGCAACTCCGGTTCCTAATTGAATCGTGCTATATTGAATCTTAATATGGATAATAACTATGACATGTTTGATAATGTCCAAAAGATAATACTATGTCAGCCATATGCGATTAAAATACAAAGATATAATATCGTATTATGATATTAGCTACATAATATTAAGATATTAATCATGTAGTATCGAAGTGTTAGTTGGCAAGGTGATGACTACATCACATCATTATTTTTCAATTACTTTTTATTTTTTTAAAATAAAAGGATTAAGGTTTGATTACTAGGAGAAAATTTTTTGCAACCCAACATGTTGAATGAATAAATCATCTTTCATTAGTCGGTCAAGATTGGTATCATATCAACACATAAGTCCAGTGTTACATTTTCGATTCAGGTGGGGATTCAAAATAGATCTGACCCGTTCAAGAGATCAACCGGACTTAACAATAACCTGACCTAATCAATTGGTTGGATCATATTGCATTAGAAATTTCTCAACACGACTCTACACGTTTACATACATAGCAGGATAAAGGCTTCATCCATGGATGGCCCCTCCTATGTGCTATTGCATTAGAAATTGTGTAAACCTGACATAATCAATTGGTTGTAATCGATAGCACTTTTTACATATTGATTCTTGTAAAAATATGAAATAGCTTATTTGGCCTCTTAAAATTTTACATAGCATAGCATGCAGGTCCCTCTTTTAAATTTATAATACATAACATTTATGTAATTATAAATTTTGTAGTAATTTAGATGCTAAACTTAAATTTAGGGGAGTAAATATGAACATCGTTGACTTTGACTTTGTATCGATATTTACACAATTTAACCTAACCTAGAAATGAGTAAGCATCTCAATGAAACCATTTAATATTTGAGGTGTCACGAAATTATTATTGCATTATATTTGTGCTTCTGACACCATTACATAACAACCACAGCATGCATCAAATCATACTGAAGCTCATTATTTAGGCATCGTAAATACGCAAATAGGCAAGAGATTGCTGAGTGGAGCCGTCAATTTTGGTCACCGGATCCAACCAAAAAAATCTTGACTTAGTTTTCGAGGAGAACTCCACGCTTTGACTGGACTTGTTTGAACAGGACAAGCTCAGAATCTTACAAAAATCGTATTTACCCAGGAAATTATAAAGAATTCTTTGGGACATTCAGACTTTTGAGACGAATATTCATGGAGAATCCCCAGGAAATTATAAAACGAGAACACAAGAAAAAAGTACTCTGGAAATATCAACTTATTTATTGAAAGATATGAACTTCGCTGGTAGAGTTCTACCAGTCATACCGAAAAGTATTAGTAGGATACAGAGAGTTACAAAGAATCACAGCAGACTTCACATATGACAAGCTACCAAACCACGAATCACTTGTTCGTACCCTCTAGTTGACAACCGAACATTTCTTCCTGACCTCACCTGCTGAGCCAGTGAGGACACCAACATTCCCCATGTTGATCATGGAGTCCCCGAAGTCCTTGAAGAATTCCGACTCGGAAGCACCGGCATGGCTCAGGACGTATGCCTTTGTCAGGGGATGCTGCAGGAGAGCCTCGTCAGAGTGGAAGACACCTCTGCTCTTGGCTACCAGCTTGTAGTAGCCTGTGTCGAATGTCCTGAAGCTCCCTGGATCCATCTCCACGAAAGTGACGGCGTCGTTGGGTTTGCAGATCGTCCTCAACTTCGCCAGGTAGTACTTGTCGAGTGTGGGATCGATGTCGGTGGGCGTGGCCTTGCCGGTGAAGTTGTAGAGCCTGTCGTTGAAGGATGAGCAGTGCGAGATCCCGATCGTGTGCCCACCTAGTTGGCAAACATGAAAACTTCAGATCTCTGTAGCAAACCATCTGAAGTCCGATCTCTTAAGTTGAAGAGAGAGAGAATGCACCTGATAGAACAACAAGGTCCTTCACGCTCAATCCTTTGGATGCAAACATTGAGATCAACGTAGTGATGTTGGCGGTGGGTGGTGGCAGCTGTTTGGTCTCGTTGGCCATGGACACAAAGCCATCCCTTCGGCCAGTCGGCACAGGCCAATAGGGTCCTTTGCTCTGAGGAAAGATGGCCATCAGCTAAACAAATCCCTTGACGTTTACCGTATATCAGTTATAGAAAAAGGATGAAGGTTATCGTACCAAAACCACCGCATCCCTGGCGATCAAAGCTAGGATATCAGCGCAGGAGACGACCCCGGGGCATGCTTTCTCCAGTTTAGCCTTCACTCTGTCAATGACACCATAGCCTCTGAGTGAGAGGTTGGGATATGCGTCCTTCTCAGCTACATTTCCCTTCGTGGAATTCAACAAGACTGACCCATCACATCCCTAAATGCAGAAAAGTTTAGGCAAAACACATTTCCGACGTTTCGATGGTAGCTCAAATTAGACATTACCCTTACGAAACAATCATGGAAGTGCAACCTCAGGAGAGGACCAGCAAGGCTTGGTGCGACTTTGATGACTTTGGCCATCTCCTCGAACACGATAGCTTCGGCATTAGGACACGCCTTGCTGTAGTAACCAAGACTCAAGCCCTGTTCCTCTGCTGACCCTGCGAGCAGAAGGGAGAGGGCCAAAGAGGCCAAGAGCATCGAGAGAGTCTTAGAGGTCATCTCAGAAAGCAAAGATGGGTTGGCTCTGTGATGCTGAAGCTATGAGGGACTTGGAGCACTTATATAGAGTGAGCCTCATGAGTGCGACAGCTCGCCTCTGCATGGCCACTTGTTTGCTTCTTACTTCATTACTCTACATCTTTCGTTCTTATGATCGGGAATCTTCCAGTTAGATATATCAAGTGGCGTGTAGCGAGTATAGTGAGCAAGGTTCCATAACATTTGTGGAAGGATTGAGGGATGCAAAAGCTAGCTACAGCTTTGGTGATGCTACGATCTAATTTTTTGGATTTTCATGTTCGTTACTATCTGTATGGCTCTTAAGATAACCATGCTACTCATCAGGCAAAATTGACACAAATGAAAAAGATAAACAAATAATTTTTCCCCCTGAACCACGGCTACAGTCCTCGGTCCTCAACCGCATGGGATTCTACATTCTCCTTTTGCAAGGATGATGAGAGACAAAGGACATCAACTGAAGAGCTACTGATCTACCCTCACAGTCACATGGAGCTTTTCCTGCACCCTAAAGAACGACTTGTCTGGACGAACTGGAGGTGTTGGCGATTAACGTAAGCCATTTCATAACTCGGCTGATTTATTTTATTTCAGAAGAAAAAGAAAAGGGAAAAAGAAAGGGAAAAGAGTTCCTCTCATACTCTCTCTCTCTCCAAAAAAGAAAGAAGAATCACGTTCTTCTGTGGATTTCTGAGCCACCTGCCCATATGGTTCCGCTATGCTTCGGTGGTTTTGCCTACGCACAACACTCGCTGTTGCTTTTCTTCCTTACAATTCAGTGTGTCGTGTGGTGTATATGGTTGGTCCTCGACCTGCAGCCACGACGGTGCCGGTCCTTGCGTGGGCCTCGTGAGACTTTGAGGGGCTGGCGGCGGCGCCGGCCTTGTTCGAGTCCGTCGAGGAGGAAGCTTTGAGAGAGTGCCTTCTCCTCTGCTCCGCGCCCTCGTCCATCTCAATCTGCACCAGCCGGCATTCTTCGCTGCAGAACGGCGTGTCCCCTCTGCATCCGACCCTCGCGATATCAGTATCCATCAGTAAGAAGAAGAAGAAGAAGCTAATTACCTGTACATGAAGATGTCGCGGTTGCTGGCGAGGGGCTTGCGGCAGAGGAAGCACGAGTCCAAGAAGTGGTGCGGTGGGCCATCGACGTCGACAGAAAAGAACCTGTACTGGGGCGTCCGAGGCCTCGCCACTCCTCCGGCGGAACTTGGGGGGGAGGGCGGCGCCGGGTTGCGGGGGTGGGCGTTGGGAGGACCCATTCGACCATCACGTCAGACAAAAAAAAAAAAAAGACAACGAGAGGGAAAAAGGACGAAATTATTTTTTAAAAACTAATAAAAAAATATTATTTTTTATTTTTTTTAAAAAAATTAAAAAAATGAGATTAAATGTTTCATAATTATAAGAATCCTAATACTATTTTTTTAAACCAACAGAATACTAATCATAATTAACAATATGACATAATCTATAATTAATCTACTTATCAACTTAAAGATGATAGTACAGGCTGAGCAATATATGATTTCTATGTCTTGCTTGACTAGGTTTTTCTTGCTCTCTCAAAATGCCTAGTAACGTAATTAAAAGGTTGTTGAATTTGTGTTGGCCATTAACTCCTAACATTCATTTTAAACACCGAGTCAAGCAAATCACAGTTGCTTATGATCTCCGCTGCATGCTGCGTGAGGACCACAATCTTTCCCATCTTGATCATTGAAGTGATCCACTGATGTTGAATTTGTGTTAATACTTAATGGCTACTAAAGTAGTAATCTAAAAATTGAAGAAAGATTGTTGAATTTGTGTTGCTGCAGCCATTAACTCCTCACGTCCATTGCAAACACCGAGTCAAAACAGGTTTAAAGGTGAAAAAAGGTGTGATGTATGGTCTCTGATTTAGCAATAGATGGGAGATAGAGATTGGGAAGAACGAGTGATGAATAAAGCTGTTGGATTTGTTAGTGAATATTATATTCCTACTATCTTGTTTTGAATCCGTCAGCGTTGGTTAATGTTGCGGTCGGAGAAGTTGCTGTTTTGGACTGTCAGGTGTTGCGTCCACTGTTGACTCGGCTACGTTCTTGTTTGCGGTCGTCGATATGAATGGCTAGAAAAATAGGCCCAAAATTTGATTTGACTTACAATACACCGATTGCACACGTCAGAAGCTATCGCTTATATTCGATCAATAACTACAAAGCATGACACGTTGGACGTCTGTCATCTAAGGTGATCCTCACCTTTCACGTAAGTAATCTCGGCTAATTGCATACCACCAAGTCGGAACAATTATCTATTAAATTGACATTTTTCTCTTTTCTTATTTGAAGTTTAAGAGCGTTGCCATTACTTATTTAATTTGATGGAGACAACCAATCACCGACTTGGTCAATATTTCATATTATTATAATTATAAAAATAAAATATTTAATTTTATTTATTTTAACATCATCGATTTTATCAAATTATTAATTTATCAATGATAAATTGATCATTTAAATATTAATTAAAAGATTATTGAAAAAGATCATTCGTTTAGGTAGTTATACAATTGGTTTCTTTCCCAAATCAATCTCTTACCATTTTTTTTTTTCTAATTCGATCTCCTAGGATTTAGGACGAAGCTCCTCTACAACATGATAATGTTAAGTCAAGTCATATAAAAATCTAAACTTATTTGAGAAGAGGATTAGAAATGAAAATTCTTTACATTATGTTAGGTGAAAACCAAATGAAGTTAGGTAAATTAAGATAAATTATGTTGGGGGTTTGAAACCATGACCCTAATATTTTTTGCAAGGAATGATAATGTCATAATTATATATATATATATATATATATATATATATATATATATTTTTAGTTATAGGTATATGGCTGAAAAGAATAGCCTCTATTCAGATTTTTTAGTTATAGGTATATGTACATTAAAACTGATTCTAGAATCATTCTGCTACAAGATATTCTGTCACCATGGATAATTTTTGACCCAGATAAGAAAGATTAAAGAGTTGATCCCCTGTTTTGATGACTATAAATGCTCTCATATTTTTATTTTTAGGGAGGGAAACAAATGTAGCTAATTGGTTGGCAACGTATGCACATACAACTAAATCTGTGGGCCGCCTTGAGAGCTTTATTTTATTGGTTCACTGAGATGCAAACGAGCGTGTCCTTCGCCGTTATAGTTACTAAAGTTTTAGTTAACTTATGCATGATTTGGACGGGACCTGTTAAAGCGATTTTTTGTATTTATTATTGTAAATTTATATGTATAATTAACTTGACTTTGCTGCTGCTATTATGATCATTGGGTTGCTAGTGCTAGTCGAAACGGATATTGGGCTGTGTTGGGCCGAGTCAATTTCGCTTTTGACTTAGACGAACTTAAATTGCACAAGGAATTATAGTGGTTAATTTTCCCAGGGTGCCATAGTCTGGTCTTGTAAGGTCTTCTTCTAAATGCTACCTGCTTCAGCAGCTGTATCCAGTTAAAATGATGCAGGCCTTCTATTTATTAACTAGCACAGAAGTTGGATGAGGTCAAATCATAATGCAGGATAAGATCAGTTCATGGATTTCGCCTCAGCATAAAAGGATTTTGATTTTGGAATTCGGCATCTTGAAAAAGGAAGAAGAATTATAAGGAATGATGCAGTTAGATCCACTAATTTACTTGACTAAACCCCTTGTTTTATTTTATATAAATATAATGAATTACGAGTAGGCATTGAGACGCTCATTCGAACAATGATTAGTACTTAACATGTGCAACCTCTTACAACTAAAACATTCAACAACCTATTAGTTAATTAACGCACAGTTCCTAATGATCTCCCTTGCATTGGCCGTGAGGACCCCAACCCTTCCCAACCTGATCATTGACCCGCCAAGGTCAGAGAAGAAGCTGGATTCGGGCGCATGAAACCGAGAATAAACGTACCCTCTGGTCTCCTTGTCCTGGAGAAGAGCCTCATCAGAATGGAACAGTCCCTTTCTCTTAACCACCAAATCGTAGTGCTTGGTGTCAAATCGATACCGTGCTTCCGTGTTTGTCGTCACCCGGACGACATTTGCTTTCTAATGTGATGGATTTTCTGTTTCTTAATTTGCGTTATTTAAAATTTATTATAATATAAATAAAGGATAATTTAAACTTAAATAAATTGATTAGTATGTAAAATAATTAACATTAAAGTAAAAAAAAAGTCTTATGATATTCTCATTACTATTCGAGGAGCGGATAATAATAAAAAAAGAGTATAATTTATAAAAAATCAATTGAGTTTATAAAGGTTATACAAACTCATAAAAAAAAATCTTTATAGTAAAACACTATTTGTATGACAAGAAAGGTTAATGACTATAATATTTATTTAGAAAGGAAAAGAATATTTATTTTGAAAGAAAAAGATATAAGTTGAACTTTATATGTTCAAATAAAATATTATAATTTTTTTTTTAATATTTAGTAGATTGTACATAGTGCTTCAGCTCATATTATTAATAATAGATTAGATTTCATTTTAACTCAAAAAGACCAAAGCAATATACAAATTTTAAAAAATATGATTTATATTTATATTAGTTAGAGAGATAATTTTAAAAATAACATAATACAAATTATATTATAAAAAATAAATGTTGATTTTACTATATGCTTTTTGAGGTCTCTAATCAAGCTTTATAATGATAAAATTTTATCGTATGAGTTGGTATTGTCAAACTCAATTGTAATATTTTCAAAGATACTTTCTGATATATTATAGTAATTTTTTAAAGAATATTAACTACTATAATAGTTCTATATATTATGGGTATAAAATACTTGATAGTTGAATAAAGAATTTAAAAATAACTAATCCACTACTGATCTATTTACTAAGGTCTTACAATCTTAAGTATTTACAGAACATATTCTTATGATTGAGCTCGAGTAACCTATGAAAGATATGATAATGTATAGATTAGACATTATAATTGATATTTTGCTTATGTAATTAAAATTATTTGTTTCTATTATCCTATTGATATTGATGTATGTACATATTATAATTAGATGTGATAATAAGATTGTCTTGACAAGATAATTTTCAATAGTCATTATGGATTATATTAGAAAAGACTAATAGTATTGTGATATATAAATGAGAGTATGACATTAACGATATACAACCGATATGACTCACATGGATAGCCATACTCAATTTAGTATTATTATATTTATTAGTTTATTTTATAAAATTCATGATAATATGTAAAGTATTTTTTAAAATTTTTAGAATCGAATTAAGTAAAATTATTTTTAAATATTTATTTTATTTATATTTTATTTAAACTTTTTAAATATCTTATAAATTAATGGACCAAATAGGAGAATGCTAGATTATATGGTTTTGTTGAATTGAGTCAGATATATTATAGATTTGATTGTATTCTGATTAGGTTATTGACCAATAGAAAAAAAAAGTTTAATTATTATATTTTTTTATTGGGATGACCTTGATGAAAGACACTCGCGTAATTGATTACCTTAAACCTCTACTTTCTCTTATAAATAGATATGATCTTTTAGGAACTTAAGGTATTGAAGATAAATTATTGATTTACTCTTTCCTCTTTAGTTCATATTTTATCATTTATAGTGATGTTAAAAAAGATAGAAAGAAAGAAAAGATAAATTGATCACTTTTGGATGACAATTCATTTATGGATCAAATAAAAGATATTCGATGATATTAAAGGATATATAATTTTGACATTAATATATTTGGATTCTCACATTACCGTAGAATATGTGTTGTTCATATGGTTTATAGAGTTGTGCAAACGTTAGGTCAAATTGGATAGCTTATATATTAAAAGCAACCCTGTTGATTAGCTTATGAATCTTCATATAAATCATCCTGCAGTAGCATGGTAGCAAAGTCACCATGATAGGCATCGAGCAATGTTAATTCACCTGTGGATTTTTATTGGGTTTGGCAACCTCTATTTGCATTTCTACAATAGGGAAGCGTATTTCTTTTATCTAATCTTACGTATGTAATGACCCGTAGTCAAATTGGCTTAAAAATGACATAGCATGGACGACCTTATTTCCTCTTGTGCTCTAACAAGATAAACATTTATTGACTTAAGCTTGAATATTATATACTTCCAATAAAATTAAAATTTAATGTTCAATTCGAATGTCAATTTGGAGCAATTGGAGATTCCATTTTACATCTGTCTTTGATTAGTATAAGGAAATATCAAATCCTCAAAATTACATTCGGATATGTCCAACAAAATCTCCCCATGCCTAAGTTATTAAGTATCAACTAAGTGTTGAGATTACTAGAGTTAAATGCATAAAGAACTCATAAATTCTTATTTATAGAAGAATATATTTGAAGGATTTTTTGTAGTACAATCTTAGGACCATTATACTCATAAATGTATATTGATGTCGGGACCATTATATGTATCTTCTTCTCCAAATGAAATCTTGAATATACAAGATGGATAATAACTATGATATGTTTGGTAATACCCGAAAGATGATGCCAAGCCAGCCAAATGTAATTGAAATACCGAGATATAGCATCGTGGTATTAGCCAAGTAATGTCGAGGTGTCAACAATATAGTACGAAGGTGATGATTAAATAACATTAATTTATCAATCATCTCATTATTTTTCAATCATCTTTTATTTTCTTTAAACAAAACAATTAAGATTTGATTGGATGTCACGGGAGAAAAAATTTGCATGAACCCAACACTTTGAATGAATAAATCATCTTACATTAGTCGGTCTAGATAGGTATCATATCAAAACATTAGTCCAATGTCGCAATTTCGTTTCAAGTGGAAATTCAAAAGAGATCTGAATCGATCATGAGATCAATCGAACTTAACATAAACCTGACCTGATTAATTGGATGGATCGTGTTGTATTAGAAAATTTTCAATCAACTGTACATATATACATACGTATCGGGATAAAAGGTTTTATCCAAGGACGAGCCTCCCATGTGTTATTAGTTAGCATTGACTAAACGAAATGTACTAATCGATAGCACTTTTTACATATTGATTCTTGTAAAAATATGAAATAGCTTATTTGGCCTCTTAAAATTTTACATAGCATAGCATGCAGGTCCCTCTTTTAAATTTATAATACATAACATTTATGTAATTATAAATTTTGTAGTAATTTAGATGCTAAACTTAAATCCAGAGGAGTAAATATGAACATCATTGACTTTGACTTTGTAGCCATATTTACACAATTTTACCCAACGTACAAATGAATAAGCATCTCAATCAGACCATTTAATATTCGCAGTGTCACGAAATTATTATTGCATTATATTTGTGCTTCTGACACATTACATAACAACCACAGCATGCATCAAATCATACCGAAGCTCGTTATTTAGGAATCGTAAATACGCAAATAGGCAAGAGATTGCTGAGTGGAGCCGTCAATTTTGGTCACCGGATCCAACCGAAAGAATCTTGACTTAGGTGTCGAGGAGAACTCCACACTTTGACTGGACTTGTTTGAACAGGACAATCTCAGAATCTTGCAAAAGTCGTACTTACCCAGGAATTATAAAGAATTCTTTGGGACATTCAGACTTTCGAGACATTCATAGAGAATCCCAGGAAGGGACATTCAGACTTTCGAGACATTCATAGAGAATCCCAGGAAATTATAAAACGAGAACACAAGAAAAAAGGACTCTGGAAATATCAACTTATTTATTGAAAGATATGAACTTCGCTGGTAGAGTTCTACCAGTCATACCGAAAAGTATTAGTAGGATACAGAGAGTTACAAAGAATCACAGCAGACTTCACATATGACAAGCTACCAAACCACGAATCACTTGTTCGTACCCTCTAGTTGACAACCGAACATTTCTTCCTGACCTCACCTGCTGAGCCAGTGAGGACACCAACATTCCCCATGTTGATCATGGAATCCCCGAAGTCCTTGAAGAATTCCGACTCGGAAGCACCGGCATGGCTCAGGATGTATGCCTTTGTCAAGGGATGCTGCAGCAGAGCCTCGTCAGAGTGGAAGACACCTCTGCTCTTGGCTACCAGCTTGTAGTAGCCTGTGTCGAATGTCCTGAAGCTCCCTGGATCCATCTCCACGAAAGTGACGGCGTCGTTGGGTTTGCAGATCGTCCTCAACTTCGCCAGGTAGTACTTGTCGAGTGTGGGATCGATGTCGGCGGGCGTGGCCTTGCCGGTGAAGTTGTAGAGCCTGTCGTTGAAGGCTGCGCAGTGCGAGATCCCGATCGTGTGCCCACCTAGTTGGCAAACATGAAAACTTCAGATCTCTGTAGCAAACCATCTGAAGTCCGATCTCTTAAGTTGAAGAGAGAGAGAATGCACCTGATAGAACAACAAGGTCCTTCACGCTCAATCCTTTGGATGCAAACATTGAGATCAACGTAGTGATGTTGGCGGTGGGTGGTGGCAGCTGTTTGGTCTCGTTGGCTATGGACACAAAGCCATCCCTTCGGCCAGTCGGCACAGGCCAATAGGGTCCTTTGCTCTGAGGAAAGATGGCCACCAGCTAAACAAATCCCTTGACGTTTACCGTATATCGGTTATAGAAAAAGGATGAAGGTTATCGTACCAAAACCACCGCATCCCTGGCGACCAAAGCTAGGATATCAGCGCAGGAGACGACCCCGGGGCAAGCTTTCTCCAGTTTAGCCTTCACTCTGTCAATGACACCATAGCCTCTGAGTGAGAGGTTGGGACGTGCGTCCTTCTCAGCTACATTTCCCTTCGTGGAGTTCAACAAGACTGACCCATCACATCCCTGCATGCCGAAAAGTTCAGGCAAAACACATTTTCGACGTTTCGATGATAGCTCAAAGTTGACATTACCCTTACGAAACAATCATGGAAGTGCATCCTCAGGAGAGGACCAGCAAGGCTTGGTGCGACTTTGATGACTTTGGCCATCTCCTCGAACACGATAGATTCGGCATTAGGACACGCCTTGCTGTAGTAACCAAGACTCAAGCCCTGTGCCTCTGCTGACCCTGCGAGCAGAAGGGAGAGGGCCAAAGAGGCCAAGAGCATCGAGAGAGTCTTAGAGGCCATCTCAGAAAGCAAAGATGGGTTGGCTCTGTGATGCTGAAGCTATGAGGGACTTGGAGCACTTATATAGAGTGAGCCCCATGAGTGCTACAGCTAGACTCTGCATGGTCACTTCTTTGCTTCTTACTTCATCACTCTACATCTTTCGTTCTTATGATTGGGAATCTTCCAGTTAGATATATCAAGTGGCGTGTAGCAAGTATAGTGAGCAAGGTTCCATACCATTTGTGGCAGGATTGAGTTGACCATGTTGGGGAAATAGGTTGGCTTTAGCTAATAGTAATTGACTCGTCTGCTACTTTCAGTTCTACATCCTAAAGTTGAGAGAGTCAATTGACCGTGAAGAGTTAACTCTGCATATCTATTTGCACATTCTTTAGAAGTAAAAATCCAACTTGGAAAAAGCATACCATTTTACAGAGATAAGAGCTAAAAGGATCGACAATTAGGTTGCTATGAGAAGCTTGGGAGCTCTGCTCAGATGGAAAAGAAAAAGAGCTACTTTTGCCTTCTCTTCATGCAGCTTGGACAGCAACATTTGGATGTCTAAGTAGTTGTGTCACCATCCATAACATAATGGATCACATGCACCAGAAGTTTCTCCAATCTGAAACAACATGGCCTTTAACTCAATGCCAAGTTAGAAAAACGGAGGACTTCAACTGCTACTTGCATAGTTTTCTGAGTAGGTGAAGATGAGGATTGGAAATAGAATGCTGGTTTATCTCCCAACCCAAGCAACGCCAGATAAGCTGTCCAACAAGAGTCCTTCAGTAGTTACTTGCTTTGAAATAATAAGCTTATAATTTGGATGTGACCCACTGATGACCTACAAAGTATGAGGGATGCAAAAGCTTTGGTGAAGATATGATTTGGCTTTTCATGTTCATTGTTATCTGTATGGCTCTTAAGATAATCATGTTACTTATCGACTGAGAGATGCTGGTACAGCTTGTCTGAGCAATACATGATTTCTATATCCTGCTTGACAAAAAATTTCTTTATCACTCACAATGCCTAGTAAAGTATTTATCTGAAAATTGAAGACAGATTATTGAATTTGTGTTGTTGCAGCCATTAACTCCTCATATCCATTGCAAACACTGAGTCAAAACAAGTTTAAAGTAAAAGAAGAAAAGGAAAGAAAAAGATGCTTTTAGGTTAAAAGAAGTGTGATTTCTACAAATCTCTACTTGGTTTACTAAAAGAGGCAGCATATGCGAGCTGCATCAGACAATGCTTGTATGGACCCAATCACATGTCACCATTGCACTGCAAAAGAAGCACTTCTCTTCATTTACCATTTATTTGAGATCATATGACATATGGCAAATTATATCTAATGCAAATGAACTTACCTAAAGACCTTTGGATTAGACAGGTGTTGCTAAAGACAGAGAGGTAGGTGACACAGGCTGCTAAGAACATGCTGTTGGCCGGTGACATGAGGTGGTTTCTTTCCATCAACCTAACTGCAACACTAGAAGACTGAGACAGTTGTTCCAGATGGCTATCAGACAATACTAAAAATTTAGATGTCGGCAGATCAACTCCAGAAAATTTTACCAAGGTGAGTTTCTTTGCTAGTAACCTCAAGAATTCGCATGTCGTGAAGCTGTCTTTGATTGTTATGTCGCATACTTAAGTATGGAATTCAGGTAAATTTGAGTGAAGTTTTGCATAGTTTAGCTTAATTCAGTTCGATAATTTGGTCAGCGTAGGTCGATTGACTCGCATCCAGTCTAAGCCTGAAAAACCACCAACATTGGTCTAGTTGGATGACACAGAGTTGAGATATCTTCAGTGGCAAATGCCTTGGAGAATTAGACGAATTAAAATTAGATATGTGATCAAGTAAACCAGCAATAATTTAGAGGCCAGAAACTGTCAGACTTTGAATGGAATACTGAGGACGAATAGTTATGTGCATTATGAAAAGCCAAGCAGCTCATTATACTAAATATTTGGGTCAAAGGACACAATGAAGAACATGAAGAAGCACCAAAGTACAACTAAGCCGAAGCTTCGTTCTTCACTTTAAATTTCTTTCAAAGAAGTTGCTTAGCTACTACTCTCTTCCTCTCTCTCAAATAAACTGCTTGACTTCTTTGTATACTCAAAAGGCAGTTTTGCTTGTCCAGCAAAGACATGTTGGGTTATGAAACTTATTAGAAGTAAGAGATTTTATATTATGGCTGGCCATGTGAATATATAGTTGGCTTGGTCTCTATCTATTTCTGTATTATGTTATAATTTTGATTTATGGAGTATTAGTTCTATATTGGGGGAGAATTTAATTAGGGAGTTTCTTGGAAATCTCTTCGATTACAAGGCATGAATGAAAATGATTAAATAAAACATAATAGAAAACATGCTCAACTTTTTACATTTTTAGGCCAAGCATGTATAAAGCATAAACAGCTAATTTATATGAAATTTAGTGAGTAGGAAGAACACTAGCAATAAAATGAAGCCTACCAAGTACTGCACAAACTAAAGGCACAGCACAATCCTCTGGGACTCTTTTCCAGGATCCTTTCATGAACTATTAGCAGCTTCAGAAGAGGTTAAAGCAACAGAGATTTCTCAGATTAGGAGGCTGAAATCATGCTAGACTTCTAATTTAATAAGATCAACATCATATCCTCGTCGGAAGCAAGAAAGTCAAACATTTTTCATAGTTAATCCTCATTAGATATTATGAATTTGTCTCAGCTGACCTGCCTCATAAATTGGCACTTCCTCGCATATGTTGCAAGTTCCACTAATAATGGAGAACATTGAGTAGAAAATTAAGGAGTTGACTTGGAAGGTGCTAAACTAAGGACAAGTTGCACCATCCAATATAATGTATTCGAGACCTCAAATAAGATGACAAAAAAATCAAAATAAAGAAATGATATTTGCTTAATTGTTCTTCTACGTAGTAGTATTCGACTCTGCTGCAGTACGCTTGACATGTCAAACTGAGTATTTCACTATCTTCAACACTCGTCTACCATGAACGAAATATTTTACTGGCTTTTTCATCTCATCTCCTGGTGATAACGAGAAAATTCTAATATGTGCTGAAGTAATTAATTAAAAGATTTTTTGGAACATAATAAGTGCATTTCCGATTCAGATGGGAGCAAAAGTGGAATAGTGCCTGTACATCTATGCTCGATTCCAAGAACGTATGCAACCACAATAACTCATTGATCATCATGGAGCGACTGTCCATGCACTGGATAATTGTTGGCCCAGTGTAGCAGAGGTCAATGAGTTTCCAAAATCTAAGACAGTAGTTGTTTGTTGATGTCGGATGGTCAATTCCATCATTTTCGCTTACATCATTTTCATGAAATAATAGGAAGATAGTACAAGCGATCCAATGGAATTGGAACATTAATGCAATAAGGGTTGACACTTAGAAAGATGCAGATAACATTCTCAAAATCAAATTGAGATTTCTTATAGACTTCCATTCTCTTTCTGCTTCTTCTTATATATGTTTCCGGAGTAGTTGCTCCTTTGACCGCACAAAGCACCCACTGCATGCGAGGAACACCTGTCCGCTCTCCCATAACACTATTCCTGCCAGAGAGAAAGAACCCAAAAATTGGCGAAATAATAATAAGATCAACCCTACCATCTTTGCCTCGTAGTTGGAGTCAACCAATATCTCATCTGTCATTCAAATCTCACTGTTCCTGTTTTGCCCATATGTCCATTTCTGACGCTTGGTGCCACTTCTTGTGTTCATATTGATGAATACTTGTGTCCATATTGAACAGGAACTAGTCATTCTTGGGAAAAAGGAGACAGAAGCTGGGTCATTCCTATCTGATTTCCGCAGCAATCCAGATCTTCCGTAAGTGTTCACCCCTCCTTTTTCCTATATAGGAGGAGAGTGACACAGAATACTCTCCCACTCTCCTTTTGCTTCCTTCCGTTTCGCCATCACCTGTATCATACTCTCCATCGTTTCTTGCAGTAATCTATTCTTCATGTCGTAGCGAGGAAACAAATAGATATCCATAGTGAAGCGATGGCCAAAACCGCGCACTTGGTGAGTACTCATATAGGTACTTCAATCAGCTGCTGTTCCACTGTATTCTGTTGTACCCACTCCCAACTTATTATCACTGCTTCGACTCGTCTACGAAGAGTTCTTTCGGGCTTGGATCGATCCGAGAACTGAAACCGGTTACTTCAGAGAGGGAGACGTTCGACTGCTTCGTTGCTGTTGACATCGATGAGATCTCTCAGCAACTCGTAGCAAACACCAAGGATCATTCCAGTTCAAGCCCACGAGTACTCTTCCTTTTTTCCTGTTCTTTGTCCTCTACGATTTCATGTTGATTTGGTAGAAGATTAATCATGAATGTTTATTGACGATTTAATTCATCGGGATCTGGTTTCTAAAGTTGACGAAGAAGATTCCTTCAAGAAAAGGATCACATGGCAGCGGCGTCGAAAAAGAGAAGAGCAAGACAGTGGAAGGAGAGGAGCATCATGGCGCCGGTGAGTCACGACCCGACTCGGTTCCCGACTCGTCCGGGTTGTGGACGAGTGCGCTCGCCACCGTACTCACGAAACTGATTGGGCTTTGTGCGATGGGTAATCGCGCAGGTGGGCCCGGATGGGCCGAGAAGTCGCGTCTTTCGGTACACGTGGCGATCGAGGGTGAGGCAGTCGGGCTTCCCCGTGCGATGGCTCCGACACCGGATGGAGCGAGGTGGAGGCGAGTCGGCGCTCGGCGTCCAACCTCGCGATGGCTCGACCCGAGCGGACTCGTTATCGTCTTCGCCACCTTGTAAGTTTATGACACCATCTATTTCTATAGAAAAACTAGGGTCTTTTTACGAACGAATGCGATTCTCCCTTTTAATGCTTATTTTAACAGTTTGGTCGCTAATAATCGTTCACTTTTCATGATTTCTAGTATAAACTTAGTCTTCTCCAATGCCAATCTCTTGTAATGATACCAATAATAATAGAGTCATAATTGACAAATTCAGGTTCCCATTAATATGGCCTTAAAACCATGTCGTCATAGTAATGGTAGGTGTCGATGGTGACACATTTCCACGAGTATATGAAATAGTTGGATTACTTGCATAAAACGGCAAGAAGAACGAAGGAAACATTCTTTAACTAAAAATGGGTCCTCCAATGGTGACAATTTGATGCGTGGGGGTCTCGAATCAATGTGCAAAAGGGCGAGAAAGTATGCGACTATGATGCAAATTCAACTTTCTTTTAGTTAAGTTTCTCGGCTTGCATTTCAAGAAAAGAGTTGTTCCATGTCCTTTCCTTTTCCTCCTTTTAATTCCCTTAGGTGTCAAGTCACCCTCAGGAGGGTGAAACCGGGTGATGGTGATGCTAATGGTAGAAACTTGGACTTCAAAGTTCGAATTATTATTATTGATCAGATAGATAGCCTCCAGCTGTACTTTCTTTTGGATAATGTTTGTATCGGTCACATAGATAGCGTTGGTAGCAAGAATTAGAGCTAATAGGAAACATAGTAAAGCAGTAAGAACTGGATTCGGTGATTTAGATTTTCGATGTTTGTTCTCATTTGTGCAGGTCTTGTATGGGAACACTGATACTGCTATACCTCACACTCTCCATGGGCAAGATGAACAGCGGTAATGAAACTGCCAGGTGATGTGATCCTCACCACCACGGGGTGAATTCAGAGCAATATATACTGCTCAAAAGACGGATATTTTTTACTGTGGTCATGCTTTGCATCTTCTCGATCCTACCTTAGAACAAAGACAAAAGAACATGCAGAAGCTGACAAGAATGAGACTTCTTGAGTCGTAGATAGATACATAGATAGAGGTAGCTCAGTCAGCATGTCGTGGGATATCACATTTTCTTTTTTCCACGGATACTTGGTTTGCTTTCCTGAATGCATTGCACTTTGGCTTGTTCTACTACTACGCCGGTTCCTAATCTCGTCGGAAATGCGTGTTGTGGAAGGTATGTGGAGGACTCAAGACACACAATTTGATGCTGATGGCATTGCATGTTGTGAGAGGCATGTGGAGGAGGTTCAAGAAGTTCTAACCCTTCTGATATGCCCAAAAAAGTAGAGAAGAGTAAGAAGGCATGTCGAAGTTATCTAGTATTAATTGATTATTGAATTTAATACCATCAAACTAGCTACAGGAATTGGCAGTAAGGTATGAACCATCAAAGAGAACATGATCTGCACACAGATGAGCCAAAGATCATGTCATGGCACCGAATAGAGTTCTTTCCTTGCCAACAGAAAGCGTATATTTTTGTCTGAACATAGAGAAAGGGTAGGGGATCATACAAAACATAAACAAACTACAGATTTCTAATTCTTTAGATTGAGCCTCTTATTTTAAAATGAGACAGCCCAAAATTGATGCATGCAACAAATATCTGTTCAGAGTGACAGAGAACAATTGCACAACTAAAGCACACAAAAATGAAAAGGGCATTTACAGTAACTTTAGATTCTGTGAGTGTAACAGCTTGTGCACAAGCTAATGCAACTTTGATGTCATAAATTTTCCTTCTCAAAAAGTCCCACAAGAGTGGAAAAAAATGGAAGTATGGCCTAAAAATATATGATTAAGAACCCAAATTAGTTAACCGGAAAAAAATAATAATCATATAATTTGTACTTTCCTACTCACAAGCGATTAGCAAAACACATACCATGAAACGCTAGAAGATATAGGTTTGCATTTTGTTGTATAAAATTTTCATAAGGCAGCACAGATTAACTTTTTTTTTTTTTGGCCTTCTGAACATCTCTCACTTCTTTAAGCAATAGATCTGTAAGGGATGCTTTTGACCCAGTTAGGAGCATCCTCACGTAGCCACTGGGACATGAAATCCGAGTTGCATTTCAATATTTTCAGATTTTTGAGTCAGGTAGGCTGTCGGACAGCGAGTGCAACATTGGACAGCCTTTTATGGTCAATTTCTTGAGAGAGTGGAGTCGATCCATATTTGGATCTACTTAAATTTGAGGCAGCCATGTCTTTATACAAGATTTCAGGTGGACTTTCAGTATCACCGTTTAAGCTTGTGATTCCTATGGCATCACTCAGATGAGCAGAAACAAGATGCAACAGTGGTACGATTTTCATGATTCTATCAGTAGTGACCTTTTCATAAGAAACTTCTTGGGCCTCAGAACTGATTGCTTGGTGTGAGGAATCATCATTTCTTTGTGTAGAATCTGAGGAATTGTTCTCCGAGTTTGCAGAATCCTTAACAACGTTGCGAGGTATCCATTTTCGCACAAATTGAAGAAGAATTTGCCCCTTCTGCGGCACAGATGCCATTAATGACAGCATACTCGTTGCTCTTCTTGTCCAAAGAACCAGAGGAACCAATCCTTTCTCCATGGACAATTCCTTACTGGGGGTCCTTGATTGTTTCCAGAAGTCAAGAGCAACAGGCCTTTGGCACGAACAACGACCACCACTTCCCTGTAGCCCGATCTCCGTTGCAATTTGTCCCGTCAGCGGCATGATGATTGTTGCCACTTGGGTAGCTGACAGAGACCGTGAAGATCTACTGCTTGCTTGCTTCGAGCTGGACTCGGCTGTCGGTAAGCAATTACATATGAACGGCGGACAAGCATGCGATCCAACACCCTCGGCGTGGCCGCCATTGGTTTCGAGCGACAAGTCCAAACCAGTGGCCTGGTTCTTCTGAGAGTTATTCGGTACAGATCTCGGCGAACTTCCATTAGCTGGGGGACCAACTGTTGCTTGAGAACCATCAGCTGAAGGCAGTGAGGGCTGAAGGGTAACTGCTTCCCTGGTTTGCAACGTCGTCCTCGCCGGTCTGGAATCATCTGAAAACGTTGAGCTGGATCTCGCTACCCTCTTGGTCTGCCGCAGCTCCTGTCATCTGCTCAACTTGTTCTTGCAACGCCTTGTAGTGCAGCTCTTATCATCTGCTCAATTTGTTCTTGCAACGCCTTGTAGCGCAGCTCATCGACCAAGTCATCGGCGGCGTAGATGGCATCCCTGAGCTGGATCATTAGATCAGCAGCCAGCCGGGTGGTGGAAGCCTCTTCCCCGCTGTCTTGAGCATAGAAAAATGTAGTGTCTGGAGCTGCTGTTGAAGGCTGGGGAACGGTGGGGGATTCTCGTTCATCAGCTTGGAGGCCAGCCGGTGGAAGGTAGAATGAAGCGTGGGAGGTGCGAACATTCCATACTGCGGTGACGGGTGAAGCAGCCATATGGAGGAGCAGTGACTTCTTTGTCTGGAGCAGGAAGAAGAAGGGGGTGGAAATGGTGGCAGAGCTTGGTGGGCAAAGATGGCCTCTGTCTCCCTGCTTAGGAAGGTAAACAGGGAGGAAAGAGAAGCCCCACTCCCTAAGAAGGTTTTGTAGCGATAACAAAAACCATTAGAGAATGTCCCTAACAGTGTCAATAAAACCCAAATTTACTATCAAAATACACATAACAAGTTCTTGTTAGTTTTATTGGGACATTGGATTGATCAGTGTATTTATGTATGAATGTCATATATATTATTTGATATAATTTCATTTTGTGTTTATAGTTTTGTAACTTGAAAGGTATAGTATTTAAGTATTAATAGGCATGAATTCAAGATTAAATATTGACATGCAAAATAGAGATAGATTTTGGGCCTTCATGAAATTTACAGAAATAAATCATTATTCTAAGAACATAATTTTCACCAACAGTTGTTTCACACCATTATGTCGACCAAGATCTAATATCAGGACAAATAAATTACAAGTTCCCTTCAATCAATCAATAATGTAACAAGACAATTTTTTTGTAATGGGAAACTGCATGTTTGTTTAGTTCCGTCCTAATCCGAGGAAAGAGTCATGAATAGAATAAGAAAAGAAATCTTGACTTAAATTTCTGTCATCCACTACGGATCTGAGTAGGATTGGAGAGAGATCTTGTGATCTTTTGACCTCTTATCTGGTTCCTCTGCATGGCGTCACAACATCACATTGGTCTTCCTCGGAGATAAAAGCTTCGAGATCTTCGATTCGTGAAGAACTTGATGTCTGCTGCTAAACCGAAGATGTCGAGTGGTTTGAAGGCTTAGAATGGGAATTACAATGAAAGCATTCAAGTTTTGAAGTCAGGTGATAATTCGCAAGCTGTTCTTTTTTACTTCAAGTAAGTCTAGCCAAAACTTCGAAGTTTGTGATTGAGTTAAGAAAAGAGAGCCAGGCGTTGCCTGTGGCACCTGCTTCCAGGGATGCTTCATATCATGGTCATATCGAGCCGATGATTCTCTCTTTTGCATATTTGATCCGGCTGATGCATTCATTACTGAATCCAATGCCAATCCAACACCGAGGTCAATGAGGTAACATGTCGAAGGATGCATTGTTTTCTGTGGAACGAAGATTCCACCTACGGTCTTACAAAGTTTGGCAACAATCGCAGATCTCATGTGGTTTTATCTCCTCCTACAAGTGATTATGAGCAGCGACTGAGAAGTTTTGTTTTATTGTATAGTTCCTGCGAAATCTGAAACAGGTTGTGTACGTCCAAATATTTATCGAATACTACCAATTTATTCATGTTGCCTCCTCCCCAAGTAGTACATCTTGAAGGTAGCTCAAGAGGGTTCTACCTCTGTTTCTTCCATTTACAAATGTAACCTATAGATCTATCTGTTTCCTGTCAACTGTTTCGAGGATCAGATGACTGCAACACTTACTCTTTGGACTCTAAACATTTAGCACTCCTCGGGACTATAGTTTGTAGCAATTTTAGATCTATAATTAGTGGCCAAAAAGCTAAAATTGGCACTCGGAGAAAAGAGCTGTGGAGGGAATCGCTTTATGTTTCATCTGCTTCAAGCAAGAAACCTTGTGAGCCCAACCTTGTGGCCCATTCGCCTGACGTCTTGTTGGACTTGTTGTCGGTATTCCCCAAAGCTGAACTTCCTGTAGATGGCCGGCTGTGCGCTGCTCTCGATCACAGTTTCGTTGGAGGGGCACATAAAGTAGGCCACTGAGAACCTCTCTAGGTGTGGGTTCGACATGACCCTGTGCTCCACACTCTTGTATAACCCATTGCTCCATGCCTGCATTCCCATAAAACACCAGGTCTCCGTCTCGGTCTAGTATTTCATGTGTCAAAAGCACCTCGAAACACTTACTTGCAAGAACTATTTTCTCACCTGGAATAGATCGCCGATGTTGATGACGAGCGTGTTAGGATTCGGCCTAACAGTGATCCATCTCCCACCCTTCTTCAACTGCAGCCCGATCACTTCGTCTTGGCACAGGATGGTGAGGAAATCACTGTCAGTGTGAGGAACCAATCCAAACACTTGAGCAGGTATTGGGCATGGCGGATAGCGGTTTAGCCGTAGATAACACATGTTACGTGTGCAGTTTTCCTTCATATATGTGCCATCGCGTCCCAATCCTTCCGCAAGCGTATCGACCAGTTGATTTGCCAGTTGGGCCATCGCCAAAGAAAGTTCTTCTATCACGCACCTGCGTTGCAAGATGGCCATTTGAAGCATTACTGAGGGTGTCATAAGAGATATGCAAAGTAACTTAACAGATGTGGAAATAAACTTAGGGTTCACAAGAGATATACACAGTCAACGGAGAGATCTATGAGGAAATCCAAGCTTAGCAAGAAAACCATGTAATTTGGCTGCAACACATGTCATGTATTATCTATTACTCTGTGATATAAAGAGCATCTTGCGAAGTACCTGATCGTGCTACTTCTTGCTGGCTTGTTTGACGAAGATAAAGGAATATGATACGCCTCCGACCACGACAAGTGCTTCAGGCTGGTCGCCGTGGGTGTCCCCCACCGATAGCTGTCGTCGGAGAAGTCGAGGAGTTTCTCGCTGGTCTTCTGCTTGAACGGTTGACGAAACATCTTAACCTGCTCCTCTCGCAACCTCGCCAAGAGACCGTCGGGTATGCCGTGGCTCACTATCTGGAAGAAGCCCCACTCGGAGGCGGCGGTGACGATATCTTGCTTGCATTGCGCGGCCTCGAGCACGTCGTGTAGCCGGCTGAGATCGATGAGCGGGAGGTCGCAGCACTCCACCACCTCGGTTTCAGTGTCAATGGCTTGTTGTCCGCCGAAGAGGCTCTTGTAGGTGGCTAAGAATGGTGGACTGTGATCCATCACAGGAGCAGTGTGAGCCTGAGGGAAGGAGATGAACTTAGTGCCTAACTAACTCTCACGAAGAAGAAAACCAACAGGCCTTCATGTTTATATAGCCATGAGCTCAGACCTCTGATGTTTAATCCAATGTAGTCTTGCTTTTACTTTTAAGGTAGAATTAATTAAACTCTGTTAAAAATATGACTCTAAATCATACCTTTGAGTTAGGTTTTTGGATAAAATAGCAATAATAACTAATTTAAGATAGTATCGAAGGGAGGGATACTATTTTCGAATATCTATGGCTCACACCTTCAACAAAATTATATCCCCATTTAATTCATGTAAGTCATCCGTCATCTACACGAGCCTTAAAGCCCATGCAGTGAGAAATTTCCTACGAATTCAAAATTCATGTATTGAATTTGAGCCATCTGTCATGCAGGTGTAAGGAGAATGTTAAAAATATAAATGATATCATATCTTATTTACAGGCTTAAGTTCACTACTCAATAGCTAATGCCCTAACGCAGGAATATATGAACCACTATCACATCTTCATCACATAAATGGAAAAGTAAGAAACAGTGTACTCCTCCTGATGACATAAACGGAAATGTAAGAAATGTTAAAAGAAACCCACTTCTAGAATTTCTTCCATGTAGAAAGAAAGAGTATCCTTTCTTGTGGCTTGTCCGGTATGAACAGCATGGCCTCTCTCTTTCTAATGTATTTAACATCAACGTTCCAGAGTTTGCTTTAACATTGGGATGTGGAATTTTTTATCCCTTAAAACTAATAATTGTTTTACTTGAATATATACGGTGTAATTGGAGAGGAGACAAAAAAAAAAGGAAAAAGAAGGCGTAAGATTTTGGGGAATTGGCTTCATCCGCATGGACAAAGCAGCATAAGCATCTCCGTGTTTGGAGGGGGCGGAGGGGCGTGTTTTTGGAGCATGCCCCCCCTCATAATTGTCGACCATCGTTTCTGCCGAACGCTCCACTTCGAGGCTTTCTGCGCCCAGAAGCGACGCAACGCGACGTGGGACTAGAAGCTGCGGCGGTGGACGGACATGACCCATCATGCGACGTCTCTCCTCTTCCCCGACTCCATCGCACATCAGTCTCTCCTCCTTGTATCCTTGCACACCCCCCACACGGCCACGGCCACAAGGTGTGCTGGCCATACTGGCCACATCCCACGTTGCAGCTCTACCTAGTTTGTATTCTTTCGTACATTTGTTTTGTTTTCTACGTTCGAGGAATTGTCACGTTAGGGACATGGATGCTAAAGATCTGGTGAGGGTAATATCCTTCTATGATATCAGTGAGAAACTCACAGCTTTGGTGTAAGAAACGCTATGCTGGTGGTCTTCTCACCTAATCCGAAAACAAAGACGGAAAGTAGGGATTGAAAGAATTCTCACCGGCAATAAAGATTTGGAAATAGTTCTACAACAAGTTTGAACAGGTCGGCAAGAAAAGCCAATGGCTGGGTTGGCACTTCTTTTTCAGCCCAGCCATCGACACTACGGGAATCGTCATTGTCTAGCTAAGAATGAAGACTGGGCATCTCACCCCAGCCATCAACACTACGGTGAAGTCATTATCTAGCTAAGATTAATGAAGCGTTACGCTATATAGGTTCGACTTTACAAGCTTAACAAGGATTCCAGGCGGTGTTGTCTGTCGATGTTGGAGAACTCCGTGTGTGGATCTCACTGCAGCAGGTCATTGAATGACCACATCAATGGGCGGAAACGTTTGTCATGGTGTCCCACGGCACAGGAATAGAAAGGGACAAGAAGTCTACAGTGAGTTGATATTTTTATGATCCAAACTAGTTTTCTCTTTGACAAGGACGACTCCACATGTAGTATCCGAACAAAGAACCCTCTGAGTTACGAAAAATATCACGGAGAATGTAAAGACAAAGGCACTGCATGCGGAGAATTTAGAATAATACCTGACTTAGCTCTCGTGCCTCTGAAACAATTCCCAACACCTCCATTCTTCCCAAGGACACTTGCTTGGCTTCCTTCAACTCACCGAAAGAATACCCTTTTATCTGCTTGGATATGGATCGCGTCGCAGGAATGCACTTGATAAGAGAAGCGAACTACTTACTATAAGATGAGACCGATCGAGAATGCAAAGACTAAACTAACCATGCGAAAAAATTACCTGATTGAGATCTCGCGCTTCCGAAACGATTCCCAACACCTTCATCTTCTTCAGCTTCCTTCGACTCGCCAATGGGATACCCTGGACCTGCTTATATAGAGATTGCACGACGTGTTAGACTCGTGAAAGGGAGCTCCGGTAGCTCTGCGACTAAACGCTGATCCCGCTGACTAGACGCTGAAGAAGTGCCCCACTAACTAAACGCTGAGGGTGTTTGCCCTCTTGCATGGGGAAGGGAGTAATGCCGTCGCGGTCACCCCCACAGAGGCCTTCGACACGCGACGGCCGCGGCTTTAACCCAGAGTTCATGAGGTGATTTCAGTGAGAACGATGGATGCACATGGGCTCAATGAGCAATGATGCGATCGTGTGTGTACGGATTAATGCTCAGGCATTGCACGGATTAATGCTCGTAAATGGTGCTGCTTACTGTTTCAGAAGAACGGTACTCTTCCTACCTACTAAATTGGTCCTTTACTCCCTCATTTACTCATAAGCCCTGCAAAGGACATATATAGGACCCTGCAAAGGACATATATAGGACCCTGCAAAGGACATATATAGGACCCTGCAAAGGACATATATAGGACCCTGCAAAGGACATATATAGGACCCTGCAAAGGACATATATAGGACCCTGCAAAGGACATATATAGGACCCTGCAAAGGACATATATAGGACCCTGCAAAGGACATATATAGGACCCTGCAAAGGACATATATAGGACCCTGCAAAGGACATATATAGGACCCTGCAAAGGACATATATAGGACCCTGCAAAGGACATATATAGGACCCTGCAAAGGACATATATAGGACCCTGCAAAGGACATATATAGGACCCTGCAAAGGACATATATAGGACCCTGCAAAGGACATATATAGGACCCTGCAAAGGACATATATAGGACCCTGCAAAGGACATATATAGGACCCTGCAAAGGACATATATAGGACCCTGCAAAGGACATATATAGGACCCTGCAAAGGACATATATAGGACCCTGCAAAGGACATATATAGGACCCTGCAAAGGACATATATAGGACCCTGCAAAGGACATATATAGGACCCTGCAAAGGACATATATAGGACCCTGCAAAGGACATATATAGGACCCTGCAAAGGACATATATAGGACCCTGCAAAGGACATATATAGGACCCTGCAAAGGACATATATAGGACCCTGCAAAGGACATATATAGGACCCTGCAAAGGACATATATAGGACCCTGCAAAGGACATATATAGGACCCTGCAAAGGACATATATAGGACCCTGCAAAGGACATATATAGGACCCTGCAAAGGACATATATAGGACCCTGCAAAGGACATATATAGGACCCTGCAAAGGACATATATAGGACCCTGCAAAGGACATATATAGGACCCTGCAAAGGACATATATAGGACCCTGCAAAGGACATATATAGGACCCTGCAAAGGACATATATAGGACCCTGCAAAGGACATATATAGGACCCTGCAAAGGACATATATAGGACCCTGCAAAGGACATATATAGGACCCTGCAAAGGACATATATAGGACCCTGCAAAGGACATATATAGGACCCTGCAAAGGACATATATAGGACCCTGCAAAGGACATATATAGGACCCTGCAAAGGACATATATAGGACCCTGCAAAGGACATATATAGGACCCTGCAAAGGACATATATAGGACCCTGCAAAGGACATATATAGGACCCTGCAAAGGACATATATAGGACCCTGCAAAGGACATATATAGGACCCTGCAAAGGACATATATAGGACCCTGCAAAGGACATATATAGGACCCTGCAAAGGACATATATAGGACCCTGCAAAGGACATATATAGGACCCTGCAAAGGACATATATAGGACCCTGCAAAGGACATATATAGGACCCTGCAAAGGACATATATAGGACCCTGCAAAGGACATATATAGGACCCTGCAAAGGACATATATAGGACCCTGCAAAGGACATATATAGGACCCTGCAAAGGACATATATAGGACCCTGCAAAGGACATATATAGGACCCTGCAAAGGACATATATAGGACCCTGCAAAGGACATATATAGGACCCTGCAAAGGACATATATAGGACCCTGCAAAGGACATATATAGGACCCTGCAAAGGACATATATAGGACCCTGCAAAGGACATATATAGGACCCTGCAAAGGACATATATAGGACCCTGCAAAGGACATATATAGGACCCTGCAAAGGACATATATAGGACCCTGCAAAGGACATATATAGGACCCTGCAAAGGACATATATAGGACCCTGCAAAGGACATATATAGGACCCTGCAAAGGACATATATAGGACCCTGCAAAGGACATATATAGGACCCTGCAAAGGACATATATAGGACCCTGCAAAGGACATATATAGGACCCTGCAAAGGACATATATAGGACCCTGCAAAGGACATATATAGGACCCTGCAAAGGACATATATAGGACCCTGCAAAGGACATATATAGGCACGGCACTTGCGCATTGACTCTAATGGGCTTCAGCATTTATTTCTGAAACATCATGTATTTTATCTGCCGTAGTAATTAGAGAAATCCTGACATATCATTCCAAAGTTATTCTCTGGTAAAAAATTCATGTCATTACCATATGGGTTGTATCAAAGAAAACATGAAGTTGTCGGTCAGCAGTTTATGTACTAGCTTTTTCTTTTGTTTTGACAGACGAGTATCGAAGCAATCTAATCACAGAATTAATGCTTGTTTAGGACATTCGATTAAATCTTGGACGTACTTATTAGATGATGTAAACTCTACATTTCTGTTAAGAGAAGAGGACTCAAAAGCGCATGATTATGCGAATAGCATGTACATGGCTGCTCATGATCTACGAAGCCATTCGCACACATTGGTTTGCAATTCATGCATAGCTAAACTATATATTTTCTGACAGAAAAACTATTAACTCAAGGAAACCATTATTATAGAAGTCAATTATGAATACCAGAAAGAAGGGCTTAGAAGTTGCTCTAGCAATCAAATATCTTATTCATAAAATAACTAAATAACATCACAATAAAACATCTAATTTATAAAAACTAGTGGTAATAATAATTGGAAAACTTTCTAGCAATGGAAAAACTAGCATTTCCTACCTTTTTCCATTGATCAATATCCAACGAATATTGGAAATTCAGGTGATGAAATATACGGAAGAAATTTATTGCAGAGGGTTAATTAACAGACTTCTCTAGCAACCTTCACGTGCTCTTGAATCTACCTTTTAATGCGGCTATCACCAAATTTTGCTTCAAACATAGTGTTTATGTGTATATTTGAGGATCAAAGAGAGAGAGAGAGAGAGAGAGAGAGAGAGAGAGAGAGAGAGAGAGAGAGAGAGAGAGAGAGAGAGAGAGGATATTAATCCCACCTAGTCACCTATAAACAATTGCATGTCCTTGCCAAGGACATATATAGGACCCTGCAAAGGACATATATAGGAAACTTCTCCCTGGAATCTTTCAAGTGGAATGGAGGCCATACAAATCGGTACGTTTTAGTTTCAGAATATTATTCCATGTAAGCTAGTATATCTTGGAGCAGTTTAAGTCTTTTTACCTCAATTCCATTGTCTATGAGCTAGCGCGAGACGGATTGGAACTTCCGAGAGTTCTATTGGAATCCACTTGTGGATCCATATCACACTATTCCTGGGAACCTTTGAAAAGCTAACGAGTTTAATCCCCAACTCTTCTAACTTGTTAATGGATATGCCGCCTAAGTTTTGAGGCATGATCGTTTTCAGAGAAATGCTTCAGGCATCACAAGACGACGATAATGCATTATTTACTATTCGTACACCTTCAATGATTAAGGATGATAGGTGAAAACATATATTCATATATGAGGAGAGATTAAAAACAAGAACTAGGAGAATAGTCCAGTATTAATAAATATAGATGTATATTTGAGCCTAGTTCATAATCTATCAAATTAAGTTTTTTTATTGAATTGATGCTTGGCTCAATATATGTTTATCCTGATTTATTTGATTCATTTATCAGTAATAGATTTCTGGTATGGTATCAGAGTCAACATGAGCTTGGTAACAGGAGTTAAGCTTGCGGTCCACTGACCAAATATAATATATATATATATATATATATATCTATTTTTAGATTGAATTGATGTCTGACTCAATATATATTAATCCTAATTAGTTTGACTCAATTATCACTATGAAACATAGGAAGATTAATGTAATCTTTTATATAGAACGCTTGTTTCTATATGCAGAAACATCGTTTGTATGAAAAGTCATAAGCTGAACCAGATAAAAAGTGACAACAAAAGGAAGACATGGCAAAAGCTTAAACTTACTTGGGGAGGTCTGGGAGGCGTTGACTGATCCCTGGAATGAAGCAGTTGAGCAATTCATGTGCTGAAGCTACAGATATAAAGTGTTCAGCCATATCTCTGTGTTGCTTGGGTGTCTGGCTGTTAAAAAGAACACGTTCATCCATAGAATATCAAAGGATATATAGTACACTTGTGCAAAGGGATTGGCAGAGTGTTAGGAATCAGGATCAGAAGAGAAATGAGGACCAAAGAAGTTGATGAAGTGGGGATAGATAGAGCTAAAATGATTATGTCGGATGAAGAAAGATTCAATGAAACAAGAAAAATAAATAGTTTTCTCTAGCCTTCTCCTTCACAAATCACAACCAGCAAGCCACATGCTGCGGTTGAATGGATTGTACCACCTTCATTTCACTCTCTTTCTCTCTGTTGAATCTGTGTATTTTAGTAGCCGTCCATGTCGGCATGATATATATAAGGTTGACCGACTCTCATGTATCAGCGACGCCAAACACCTCTTGCAATGATTGGGAAGGGAAGGAATGGTTGGACTTATAGCTACGTTGACAAGCCACATGCACATAAAGATCCTAATAACTCTGCAGAATCTTCTCTAATGTGGCCCACGCATAGGATGTTAGCATTGTTAAATGGTAATTCAGATTCTATTGTGATTCCTACAACCCTTTCATGGAGTGCCTTTACAATTGCAAGATTTCTTGGTGACCTCCAGATTTGATATAACTCTTGAATCCTCGAGTAGTCACTAAAACGGTAGGAGAATTTGGCTCAAACATGTTCAGTGCAGTGTAGTTGTTTAGTTGTGTTAAAGCATGCATACAGGACAGAATATATTAGTTGGTAGATATATATATATATACACACACACACATACTCATGGGACTTCAATAATACTCATATAATCATAACCTACACAAGATTGGAAGTTCAGGAGAAGAACATCATATCATTAATTTCACTACTGACACGACAAAGAACACTTGGATGCAACCTTTTGGAAGCATTTAATTTTATCTGGAAAGCTATAGAATGGGAACTAGTTTTAGCCTGTCGAAGGCATTTAATCTGATTTGCAGACTCCCACTATGACTGTACCAACAGCTTGCATAAATATTGACAACATCTTGGATCTAACTTCGGCACAAACTGCGACGTTGACCCTTTTCCTTCAGACGTTCAAAGAGCACAAGTAGAGGATAGAGCTCCCGTTAGCGTTGTTGGACGTCGGCATGGCCACAGAAGCTTCGCTGCGTGTCAAACTTATCCATCAGTGTTCAATTTAAGCACGTGGGAGGACATCCGTCGAGTTCTGTAAGATAAAAGGATGGCTCAGATCAGAAACACCGGAAGAAGATGAATGCTTTTTCCCATCTCCCTGTGCCTGAGTTAAGACATAATTATCCGCAGAGGTACAAGACCTTGCAGAAGATTGGCAATACCATAAGGACGATGCCTTCGATCTTACGATACAAATAGTAAGCATGTGAATATGCGCGAGAAGGGTACGTGACATTACATTTGTGCTGACGTTGCTGAATCCCAATCATTCCTTTCCTCCTATTCACAGACACATATCTCGGAAAATATATGATGTCAATGCAACCACGTCATTCACGCATCGCCCCATACAGCCGCCCTAATCATTGAGGACGGGCGTCTTCCACTTCTCTGTGTCTGCTCAATCATCAACCATTACGTCCAAGTCGGTGTTGGGTTGCTTTGTTGGAGTACAATTGTTTGTTCATATGCATGGGCTGTACAACGTGCACACTAGACGCATTGCAGGGAAAGAGAGTTGTTTTCCAAGGGGGTACATTTGTGGCTTCAACAAAAATTCTATGGTTCCTACTGCACTGCACTGGGGAGGATCATTTGGAGAGCAGTAATTTGTCGGTGTAACACATCACGTTAACATTTAAGATGATGATAATAATAAGATCATCACATCAACTTAAATCCTTGTGAACATATTAATGTGGATCATGCATCCATCAATTGATAGGACTAGTAAGAATGGTCCCTCACGAGCATTGATAGGCCACCTTTTACTCCTCCTGGTCCCAGCTCATGTCCCTTCCGCTAATAATTGTGCTACAGGAAATCTCAAATCAAGTTCAAGTGAATCCGATGGTATGCATTAAGTATCCTTTTGGTTGATTCCGAAAAATGCGATAGTGCAAACCCGTAAGCAATTGCCTATCAAATCAGAGACTCCTGCCGACATAGTGACGAAGAGAGTGTTGTTCTTTCAAAGTGTGAGCACTGGGTTGGACTTTTACTGACATCGAGTATGTACTGTCTTTCTCTTCGAAAATGCTATCAAACAACAGTTGTAGGTAAGAATTAAAATGTAATGGATGCTGTTGCTACTGCTATGATTCACTGCTTGCGGTTGGTTGCCACCATCACTCACTCGAGTCCCAAATGATGCACACAAAGAGACTCAAATCATGGTAATAATTCACACATGCAATGGAATCACCATTAAGTTTTACTCCCTTACAGCTACTACATGTAACCCTGTTTCTTCCATCATTATTCTCAGCAAGTACATGGGCTTATATCAGCAAAATCACGATGTTTCAGGCCTGAACTCAATTTCGTGATTTTTTTAATATTTATTCAAATATGTATGAAGAAATTTTTACTAATTTAGTTGATAAAGACCTTGATTGATTATTGTAAGGTTCTGATTTTAATTTCGTTTTCACCCTTTATCCTTTCTGAAAGAAAAAAAAAAAAATTTACACATCGATCGGTCATTTCTTCTTCTAAATTACTTAAAAGAAAAATATACTATTTAAGCTTCACCTGCGGCTTTGAACAAATACTGTGTCTTCCACTCTGTTTCTTTCTGAAATCTCTCTAATTCTACCAAAGAAAATTGGCACTCCAAATATATATTTTTTTCATGTTTGAATTCCTTTTCTTTCAAGTAATTTGGTTGTTACCAAACCTGTATGTATGTTCTATCAATCACACAACAGAAGTGCAAGTGATGTGGTACAACTGGTGGGCTTAGAACAGCGTCGACATCTCTCTGCTGGAAACTAGTCATCTGCAATACAGGATTTGTGTTCAATATGTATAACTCGATGACGATCTCCATAAGATATCGTTAGATCTTTACAACATTTCATTCTGAATTCACCCGATGTCATAGTTATTAGCTATCTACTTTCGGCTCTGGATTTGTATCAAAACTAAAGCCACATTGCAGCCACAATCGGAGTGTAGTTATATATAGGGCAATGCGGCTTTGGATCACGCATGTAAAAGGCAACTAGTAGGAGTTGAAACAGTCTCACAAAAACTTCAAAGGTTATCTAGAGAATTGTAAGTGATCACTCATGGAATATATTTTCTTCAATAAAAGAAAGAAATATATTAAGATTCAATCGTTCTATGGTATGACCTAAGAAGCTCGTGATACAAGATGGTGGAGAGCTCCACTGGAAGACACAACGAATCAATCCGAATAACATTAGTTTTATAGGCTCTTTCTTGCTTTACAGCCCAGTTTACTGCCCTGTCGCATTCACGAAAGCAGTGAGTAATATTATACGACTGTACATGGTTCAGCATGTCTTTGATGTCGTGATTAGTATGAGCAATACTATCGTAGAAGAGTATGAGCAATGTCTTTGTAATCCACGTTTAATGGCTGCGGCTTCACATTGCTCAGCTGACTTGTTCTGAGTGTATTGCTGTCCAATTGCTAGACACTCTGATCTCTGATGATAAATCTCATGCCTCCATCCTGCAGTAAGGAAGCATAATTAGTATTCAATTTTAACCAAGCTATAATTTGACAGTCTATTCCCTTCGGATATGGATTCTCCAGCATAATAGCTAGTGTAAGACAATGCTCGAGTCCAAGACCATAAAACGAAAGATTTTTTTCTTTGATTAAAATGTTCAGCTTATTTTTCAAATGAATCACAACTGGTTTGCTATTGCAGTCTATAGCAGTTTGCATAGCCCCAGACTTGGTTCTTTCTTGAAGCCAATCCCAGTGTTCCAGGATGCTTTATAAGAGAATGAGAAGTTGAAAGTAATTTCCCAGAGATTCCAATTTCTTTCATATATATAGGGCATTGGAAAAAAAGATGGTCAATAGTTTTAGGTACTCAAAGGCATAGGGAACGAGTAGATTGAACATTGAAACGAAGATGTAGCAGATAGTCAGCAGTAGGAAGCCTTTTATGTAATAATTTTTAACAAAAAAATATGAATTCAGGGGATGATTGGGGATCTGTCAAAGATTGTGCCAACTATATCAGCATGATTCAGATTTTGGATGCAAATGGATGATCCTTTCATATTCATTTATTCTCACAAGGGAACTGAGTTATTTCTATAGTCTTGATGTCTGAGACCAGGTTAGGCATGCACTTGTTCAGTGGCAGCTAGTTATTCCAGCCACCAGGTTGAATTAGCTTATCAACCTTGATATTTGTAGGTATCAGATTAGTATTTATTAAAATAGGGATGTGATTTAAACATATATTAAATAAGCAAGAAGAATCAGGATGAAAAGAATATTGAATGTCCATTACCAAGCACATTTACAGCACTAGCAAGTAATTTCCAATTCCAACTAGATAGATTGATGATATTTAGGAATGTTCTATCGATGAATTTGACCATATTTTGCATGAATAATTTTATTCTAACGATTGGTATCGTTACTAAGATATCGAAGAATTATGCGAGCGGCTGTAAAGTGGTTCTGAAGGTTGAAGAAAGTATGCTAAGACCGCCATGATATTTATGAGAAGTAACTAAATTAAAATGAATAAGATGTAAGTCTTTTTTTTTCTTCTGAATTATTCTATCATAGAAAGATTTTAATCAATGTTTGAATTTTGTGTATGAAACCTTCTTGAAGCCAAGTAACACTTATAGTGTGTGAAGCGATGGAAGTCGAAAACAGATTTTATCAAAGCTAAATGATCAGCTTGAGATCAATGATTGCATTTCCATGTAACAAGTTTAGTTTTGATTTTGATTTTGATTTTATTAATGAGTTGATCATGGGCCGATTGAGAAGTTGCATGTGGCAAGAACATGGAATATATACTTCAACAAGAACCAATGGGTTTTGGCCCATTACAGGACAACTTACTCTCGTTCATCTTGAAATAAAAGGTGACAAACCTGCTCAAAATTGTTTCCTACGATCTAACACCTTTGCTGTCAAAGAAAAAGTCAGCAGAGCCTCATGCGAAGTTACGAGGACAACATTGGATGACAGTAAACCTCGTATTTAATGGAATATTAATCATGTCAATGCCTTTGTTGACGAGAACTAAGAGTTGTGCCGGCAGCATTCCACTTCCATATTTATCCATATCAAAATAATAATAATAATAATAATAATAAGAAAAAAAATTATAATCACTTAAGAGTATTTGATTATAGAATATTTATTTATATTCTAAAAATGATAATAAATCTACATAATATATTTTCTTGGGTTAGGAAATCCTAAAAATAAGAAAGTCATCAAAAGTGAAAATGTGATATTTCTTGAATATCAGACTATTGAAGATTTTTGTAAAAATTCAAATATGCTATAGATCTGAGGCCAGTGCCTCCAACAACAATAATTAGTGATTATGATGGAGTTAGAATAAAAATATCACAATGATATGCTCTCAAAGAATGATGTTGATAAACATGTTTGAGTGAGGTTATCTAAAATCATAGATTGAACATTAATTGAGAAATCCACTAGCAAGCATCAATCAAAATTATAAAAACATGTTACTTTGTTTTTATCTTCCACTGAATATATAGTTGTAATAGAAGCATATAAAAATTCTTATGGATGAAAAAATATTTAGGGACTCAAAGAAGAGAAGTTTATTTTATATTGTGATAGTCAAAGTGTTACTTAGCAAAAATCTAACTTTTTATTTCAAATCCAAACATTTTTATGTATTTGAGATATATTGTAAGTGAAGTTATCAGAAAATCTATATTGATAAGAAAGAATTAAATCTGATGACTTAGTCATTGCCTTTAGAAAAATATATTACTTGCAAATAGATAAGGAGGCTCTCCCACATGTGCATGAGGGAGAGATTCCTTGGGTGGTTCTGCATATAACTTAAATGGTGGAATCCATAAGGTTAATTAAAACTCTAACCCTAATCTTATAGAAGTTAGATAAGAAAAACATAAATGTGATCGTCATGGGAAAGAAAAGAGTTAGTGAAATTGATTCTGATTATAATGATTTTTTTATGTTGATCTAGAAACTATGCTATATGAGTTGATAGGTGTAAATCTTTAAGATTTCTTCTTCTGCATAATTTTTTTCTCTGGTTTTTTAAGTTTATTTGAGTGCTTGGTTTTCCTATGATAATGATATCTTCTAATTAATCTAGAGAGGGTGATATTATAATTCTATTATTTTATAGTCAAAGTTAGATCTAATATGTTTGTGGTTTTTTTCCTTTTATGTTGAAAGATTTTATCATATAAAGGGTTTTTTCACATAAATTTTATCTTTAATTTATTTAGTAGCTCATCATTAATGTGATTGATCTATACTATTAAATTATTTATAATATATTTAATATTAAATTATATTTTATTATATATTTATTACGCCCACATATTTAAGATTTTTTATATAATTGATTTTTCTTAATATTTTCATGATTACAAGAGTTACTTGATAGTTAGCCAAACGTTATACTATGACTACCACCATTTGAGAATTTTGACACTTTGTATGAGGATATAACATGAATCTTTGTGTCACTTATGTTGTCATAGGTATGATTATGGTCATGATGGTCATTAAATTCTGAACTCATATATTGTTAGACTGCGTCCACATATAACTATGTTATAAGTTCTTAGTTCCGACGATTTTCATACCTCGAAAGATGCTCCAATTTCTCTTTGAACATAAATTTATGTAGACCGTAAGTATTAGCATTCGAAAGTACTCTCTTCTTGAGAACTATAAATTCACAAGACAACCTCTACTGGATAGAGCAATATATACCTTTTTAGAAAAGAAGTTACATAATGGAGTAAATAAAACTACACATGTCAAATTGTCATGCTAAGTGATCGTTGTTGATAGAAGATCATGAAAGAGGCAAACATAAAATAATGTGTTTATGATTTAAGGATCAATCACATATTTGAGTGGTTAATTTGATTGTATAATTTGAATGTATGATTGACGAAAATTTATTCCTCAAAACTTATATAAATACACATTATCTCAATGAATAAAATTAATCTATTTCATAACATATCTCTATATTCTACATGGTATTAGAGCCTCTTTGCTTCAAAACAAGGTTTTCTCTAATGTCCCAACAATAATAATCAACATAAAGTCATATACTAGCTCAGTGACAAAATTAGACATATAACAAAAATTTATTGGTCTCGATCCAAGCCTATTGCTATACTCAATTGGCCTCAAGCAAATATCATGACTACTCTAACTTCTTATCCAACTAATTGGATTGTCGACTTCGGTGTTTCTTATTATATCACTTATAATTTATAAGACTTATCCGTCTATAATGACTATGAAGATAATAAAAATATCATCGTTAGTAATGGTAACAACTTACACTGGTTTTATAACATTTAATTCATATATTAACACTTTTACACTTAATGATGTTATTTATTCAACTCACATAAAAAGAAATATTATTTCTATTTTTCAATGTTGTAAATAAAATAACATATCTATTGAGTTCTTTTCCAACTCATTTTTTATAAATAATTTGAGCACAAAGACAACCTTGGCTTAAGGTCAAAATAAAGACAATATCTATGATTAATCGTCAACTTCACAAATCATCCAACCAATTGCTCTTATTTTAGTTGCTACTTCAATCAGTGTGTGATATCGTTGTCTTGATCATCCATCATTCTCTATTCAATAACAAATATTTTATCGTTACTATCTTCCAACTTTCAAATCAAGTAGAATTACAACTTATTGTATTGTTTGTCTTAGTAATAAAAGTCACAAATTATCTTTTGGAATGTGTTTCGCTCTAAACTATTTGAAATTATCTACATCAATGTACGGGGCCTGCCCCAACTACTTTCTTTGACGATTTCATATTTTAACATTTTCGTATATTATTTTACTAAATATATATGGTTTTATCCTCTCAAATATAAATATGAAGTCATCACAATCTTTACTCATTTTAAAAAGATGGCTGAGAACTTCTCTAATAGAGGAGATGAATACTAAGTTCTAACAATTTATTTTTTATCCTGTCATATATAACATCTCAAGTCATCACCACACATACCTTAATTAGTTGGCTTTATCGAACGAAAATATCGACATGTAATTGAAACTAGTCCCATCCTTTTACATCAAGCCTCTATACTAGTAACTTTTTGGTCAGCAGTCTTTTAAACTATAGTTACCTCATTCATTGTATGCTCGACCCAATCTTATAAGACTAATTATTATTTAAAAAATTATTTCATAAAATCTCAAATCTTCAAAAACTTAAAGTATTTAATTGTTTATGTTATCCTTAGCTATGCCGCTATGCTTTATACAAGTTGACATCAAGATCTAATACTTATATCTTCATTGGGTACTACTCTCTTTACCATAATACTTTTTAGTGTTATGATCCTCAAACTTAGAAGATCTTTGTCTTACATTATATTATTTTTATTGAGTTTATATTTTCCTTCAAAAATTATATGTCTTTAGTAATGCAAGCCACTACAATAACCATACATCACAGATTCATATGAGTACACCTCAAACCCCCTAAAACACACCTCTCACTAGATCAATTGACAACTCTTCACTAAAATTGTACTCCCTTATCACCCCAGTTCAATAATACTTTACCCACTTTATAACTTCTCTGCCAACTTACTTTGCAATGCTTGATGAAACAATACCCTTGCCACCATATATGATATCTTTATTCTTTTCTCAATCAAGTGACATTGAAGTGCATCAACTTGATCAAGTACGTGTTAATAACTCTCCACCAATTCTTATATCTTCAACATAATTCAATAATATCATAGAGTTTGAACATTACATGATAACATGGTTTAAAAATATCATCTTTAAACCATATTAAATCCTTGACCTTCATACTACCACAAGCTCTCTACTTGAATCTACTAAACCCACAACCATCACCTAAGCCCAAAAATCTTCACAATGGTGTAAACTATATGTGAAAAATACAATACCCTACTCCATAATATCACATGGACCCTTATATTATTTCATCGCACACAAAATATCATTGGATGTAAGTGGATCTTTTGAATTAAGCAAAACCCAAATGGATCTATTACTAAATATAAAACACATCTAGCGATCAAAGGATTTTACTAATGGTTAGGTGTTGATTTCACAGAAACATTCAGTTAAGTTGTTAAACTAACAATAATTCGACTCATCTTGAGTTTAGTTATCACTCAAAGCTAACATATACACCAACTAGATATTAACAGTACTTTCTTATAAGGGACCTTAATTGAAGATGTCTTTATACAATAATATCTTTGTAAAATATAAAAATCTATTTATGGACTTTACTAAGAGGTGGTATATTGAAATTGACTTATTTTTAACGTCAATTAGCATTGTCAACTCCAAGTTTGATATATCTTTATTTCTACAAGAATAAAATGGAAGTAATATATATCTAGTAATTTATGTAGGTGTCATTATCATCATAGACAATAATCTCGTGAAGATCAAGTAATTCTTTAAGCAATTGATAGATTGATTATCCATAAAAAATCTAGGAACCTTAAGTTATTTTTTTTTAGAGTGAAAGTAACGTTTACGTCTTTTGAATTTTTTATATATAAAAAGAATAATATTCAAGATCTATTATAAAAAATAAAGATACATAATATTAAAGAAGTCATCACCACACTTTTCACTGAATCACTTAAATTATATGATAGCACTGAATCACTCAAATTATATGATAGTAGTATTTAGCCATTATGGATTCCACAACAATTATTTGGTTCCTTATAGTATTTATCTCTCATACATCCAGACATTTTATTTACAGTCAACAAACTATCATAATTTATATATCGATCATTCATCACATATTGATCTACATTAAAATATATCTTGTGATATCTTAAAGGGATTCGTAATCATGAATTTTTTTCTCGTAAATACTTATTATTTCTTTATCTTCGTATCTTCATCGATATTGATTGGATAGATATCATCGATGATAAAATATCTATATTAGTCTATATTATTTTTCTTTAAACAAATTTAATCAGTTATAATTTTAAAAAATAAAATATAATCGTAAGATTCATAAATATCGTAATCATCACCATCTTTCAACTTGCCATCTCTACTGTCCCAACTTCTTCATACCAAATCTTTAGTGTGAGACATAGCAATTTGAACTCATAATTCAGATTTAATAAATTAATGAGTTAATTATACTATTATCTCAATAAGTGGTAACCACGTCAAA
The DNA here is from genome assembly GCA_004837865.1 of Musa balbisiana. Lineage (NCBI taxonomy): Eukaryota > Viridiplantae > Streptophyta > Magnoliopsida > Zingiberales > Musaceae > Musa > Musa balbisiana. Next base: position 7,901,469 of record CM017196.1, on the reverse strand, counting down.
TCTCCATCGAACAGCACTTCCTCACACACCGCGTGATAGGATAGACGGCGATCTCAGCCGCGTTATAGAACAGACGGCGATCTCAGCCGTCGATTGACAGAAAGCGCACGAAAAAAGAAGAAAAGAAACCGCCCCGGAGGAAGTAATAGCCCTGTGACGCGTGACAACGGATCACACTCTGCTAATTAATCTGGATCCTCCGTAGTTCCATAAAGAGATCCCGACCGTTAAAGGAATAGTACTCGTAGAAGTTTTTAGCGTGTTTGGAGGAGGTAGGAAGAAAAAGGATTATATAAGTAAATAAATAAATATATGTCCCCGCCGTCTCACCAATATCTCATCTGCCCTGTCTCGTTTTATTTGGTATTGGGGGAGTGGACGAGGGAGGCCCATCGAATCCACCGGGGTTTCTTCGCCGATAAGGATCGGTGGTTGGGGCTTTGTTCTCGTCGAGTCCGGTGTGGTGAGACAGATCAATCCTTGCTGGATTTTTTTTTTCGTTTTCCCTTTGCAATTTTTTTGTTGGGGTTTCGAGGAAATTGATGATAACATGCTCGTTTTCTGATGCTGATCTGTGGAATTAATTAGTCCGATATATTACTGGAGCTGTTGTTAATATAGGTAATTTGTTAATTATTTGTTGTTTTGGCTAAGATTTTTGTTCCTTCTTTCGTTTGACCGATTTCTATGTTGCATCAAGTTGCTTGCTTGTTGAATATGCGCAATAAGAAGGAAAAATGAGATCTCGGTACCTTATTTAATGAAATCATCCTTAACTGTGAATCTGATGGTTTGATACACAAGAAAGCCTCTTTCTAGGTGATGATGATTCTTTGTCTAAGAATCCTTACATATATGTTCTCCGATCTAAGAAATGATTGCAACAGGCAAAGAAAGATCTGTATCAAGGTCATATTTGGGGTCATCTCTTTAGGGTTCTGATGGTAGGCTTTCTTTGGTTGGTAAAGTTGATGGTTGATTATCCATCTTTATACTTTATCAGACTTACACGGAATAGATCTGTGGGGTACGTTGTGAATTTTAACGATTCACTTTGAGTGCTGTCTGATGTGGATCTTATGTTATTTTTCTGCACTGAAACATCATTCTGAACCATGTTGATAATTTGCATCAAGACAGGTGAAAGAGGGTCGTCTCATTAGTGATATAGGATGCGATTTCATATAGGGAGCATTTGTTTGCCTGCGTTTAGAAATGCCTAAAAGTAGCAATTGCAGGCAAATGTGACTAAGATAAAGGAGGATTGCTAGTGCCCAGACAGGAAGGACTAGCAATTATGCAGGACTAAGATAGAGGACTAGAGGGGCACAATGTGTGAGGAGGCCACGTGTGAGAGGATGATATCTAAGATTTTATTACATATAGTTCAGTCCGCAATTGTGTCATACAGTATTTCAAATCATACGCCCACTTTGCTGCATGTAGGGTTCTAGTTGTGTTGGCACAATACTACATTGGGTTTACTTGCAGACAATCAAATGCTTGCAAAATGAGCTCCTTGCTGCAAAAGCACTTGCAGGTAGCCCACTTACAGGCAAGCAAATGGCGCAAACAAGGCCTCATGTGTTATGAGTAGTTTTAATAATGTGTTTGCTGATGCCTTGCAGTAGATCACAGTCATGCTAGATCCGACTTGATGTGTATTAAATTCAGCACAATTTTGGTCGAAATTGTATTGGCAGGAACCACATCAAATATTTTACTCAATTTCTGAAACCCAGTTGTTCATGGAGATTGAAATTTTGGATTTATTAGATTGTTAATTTGAATTGATAGAGTTCAAGTTGTCAAAGCTGTCGTGAAGTCAATGTTTTATATAGATCATATATCACATCCTAACATACTATATAAAAGAGACTGATGTGGTTGGTGTATTCTTCGTCATGTTTTTGTTTTTAATTAACATTATCAATAAATATGATTCTGCTTATCACTCAAGTGTGGTTCACTTCTTTAGACCATGGTTCTATCTTTTTCGTTGATTGTCCCTGGTGGATTATGAACAATAATAACACACTAAACTAATTGTTCTAGATATCCCAATTTTTTGGACAATCTCTTTGATCTGTAGTAGCAACTAATAATATTTACATAAGCATCGTACTTTGCTTTTCTACATTTGTGGTATCATTTTTTTGTGGTAGTCAACTCTGGACATGTTCTGTTAAAGGAAAACTTTGAATGTGTTTTCTTTTCTTCTGGATGCTTGTATTTATCCAAGAAGGTGTTTTGTTCTATGTTGTTTCAAAGATGGTTTTCTATGGTTCTAATGGTAACTGGAATGAGACTATGCAATTTTTATCCTTTCCTCTCTCATCTCAGCGTCCTTTGGATGCACACGCTTTATTCTTGCATTATAACCTGGCCTTTTATTCAATATAGATAGACTTTTGAGGAGATTTTAAGTGTGTAAGGTGATTCTCTTTTTGTCATATAATTTGTTAATGAAGAAAATTTTGAACTACATACAATGTGGGAATCCTGAATGTCACCATAACCAGTCCTGTAATTGATATTCTCCTCATAATTGGTGATCATAATTGGTTGGTCTGTTGGGAAAGAAACATCTTTTACACTTTTGATTCACTTTCACAGCATTTCCATATTGTCTATAATTTAAAATTTTCATTTACATAGAGAAAATTTTAATGGGTGTTCTATTACCTAGCAACAAATTTTTTTGGATTATTGTTATCAAATATTCTCTCTATATTATTCTTCAATGTCAACTGATGTTATCACCACTCATAATTTTCAGTTTTTGGAGTTAAGCTTCTTTGCAAAGCCAGTGAAACTCTGTTCTCTCTCTTTGAATCTCAAAAGCTAAGTGTTCATGTCTGATCTTGACGTCCATATTCCAACTGCATTTGGTATGCTTGCAAAAGACTGTTAGACTATGAATACAATTATGTTCTAGATTCATTTTTATACGTCAATTATCATGTGTTATTGGGGTACTATATCTGCATCATTCCATCATGCTTGCACTTGTCTCTTTGAATGCAGATCCTTTTGCTGATGCAAATGCTGAGGACTCTGGTGCTGGCGCAAAGGAGTATGTTCATATCCGCATCCAACAACGAAATGGCAGAAAGAGTCTGACAACTGTGCAGGGGCTAAAGAAAGAGTTTAGTTATAACAAGATCTTGAAGGACCTAAAAAAGGAATTCTGCTGTAATGGTACTGTGGTCCAGGACCCTGAATTGGGCCAGGTACTTAATATTCCCTTGAATTATTTTGCTTCTGCTATGTTAGTGCAGTCTACATCACTGCACCTTGTTTTGTATTTTTTTTCCTTAGGAGCATTAGTTGTCTGCAGGTCATTCAACTCCAAGGTGACCAGCGTAAGAACGTCTCGAGTTTCCTGGTTCAGGTGTGTATACCCTCTGTGGTTATTTAGTTTCTGTACTTAATTTGTGCAACCATGTAAGGAACAGTGCAAACCTTTTTCCAAAACTGTGTTAATTTCTCATACTCTTCATATCCAGGCGGGTATCATCAAGAAGGAGCATATCAAAATTCACGGGTTCTGAATAATTGCATATCATGCGTTAAGACTGGAGTTATATATATTGTTTCTGGCTGCTTGTAACATGTAACTTTAGGGGACACAATGTTGCGACTCCTGATGTTCTGATGGCTTATCTCAGTGACGTTTTCTGCGGTGGGAAGAAGCGTTGCTTTGTGTTATGGTTTATGTTCATTTGTGTTGGTCCAGATGTTTGATGTCACCATGACTATTGTTCTTTTGGTCTATGCGTTACATTGCTGGTTAAAATGGGTGGCCTATTGCATGATATGAACATCTCGTTTAGTACGATTTCTAGAGAAGTGTAGCGTGTGCAGGTCTGTATCTTCCCCTGTATGAATCAGAAATTTAGTGGAGATTGCAGAGGGTTGAGGTTTATATAATGTCCGTGATTAATGATCTCAAATTAGATTTGTAATTACCAACACATTATGTGAACGATTGATGTTTAGATATCATCGTTGAATGTATCTAAAAATCTGGGTAATTATATATTATTTTTATAATTAATTATCTTTTGTATTTTGGTTGTTATATTTTAAAAAGCAGGAATCTTTATAGTTACAAAAGTGAAATATCTAGGTTTATTTATCTTAATATCATATATTTTATTAATAAAAATAGAAAAATAAAAAAATAATTTTAGTATTTTAGTTGATGATTAGTAGATTGTATTGGTGGTGTCGTTAGGGTTTGTAGATGATTATTATGGATGAGGAGAGCGGCAATCAAATATGAGGGTTGTTTTGCATTTGTGTCAGCGTTGATACAATTATCAAGCGATGAAAAGGTTGTTTAGTAATTGTCCCTCGACAACTATATTAACGATAGGTATAATGACGTAGTCAGCATCAAATTTTGAAACTCATTTTTCTACCATCGTTAGATATATTTATCGGGAGCTTGACAATCGCTTGCCTGCCAACCTTCTAGAGATTCCCTTCTTGGTCGACGATAATTGCGAGGAATAGAATTCCTCAATAAGTCCCTAATCTTCCTTTTTTCATGCTCATATTGGAATTAATGCAACATTGTGGGAAGCGATATGAGCTCCGACGACCCCAACTTTGGGTCGAGAGATCCGTCCAATGGGTCGACGACAAAGCAACCATTATCTTCTCCATGGACGTCGAGCAACGCCCAGTTTTGGGTCGAGCAATTCGCCCACTGCTACTGGTTGCCGCTCAGCAACTACTTCAGCGCCGACACAGTTGGTGGGGGTCGCTACGACGTCTACGATAAAGATGGTGGTCGCGTTGTCATTGACCTATTGGATGGATCGCTCGACTTGAAGCTAGTGTCGCCGAAGCTCTTGCTACTCCCCTTGTTGTTGCATTAGTTCTGACATGGGCATGAAAAAGGGGAGATGAGGCACTCATCGGAGGAGTTCTATTCACAATGGTTGTCGTTGATTGGAAAGGGAAGCTTTAGAACATTGGCAGGTGAACAATTGTTGAGCTCTTGGTGGACAGATTCGATGGTGGTAGAAAAATGTGGGTCCTAGAATTCGATGTTGAGTATGTCGTTATATCCATCATTGACATAGCTGTCGAGCGACGAAAGAGTTATCAATGCAGATGCCGAGCAATCCTTTTGCCACTCAGTAACTACATCGATGTCGATGCAATTGTAGAGCGGCCCTCACCTCTCGTCGTCGCTCTCCTCATCCACAACAGCAACCCCTAGCGTCCAACGGTGCCATTATCCATCACCACCAACTGGAATGTTAAAATTATATTTGATAAAACCGATAAAATTAGGATAAAAATAGAGGTAATTTATAGTTAACCCCTAAAAATCACATGAACTATAATCCCCTCAGCATTTTATGCATTTACTAAAATCTAATTTATAATTGATGTATACTCAATTAGATAGTCCACAACAAGTGTAATTACTTAATTCTATCATATAAGTGGTCCTCAAGAATTAAGGATATATCTTACCTTTTTATTATTATATGAGATTATTTTTTTTTAATTTTTTGTAAGAAAAAATTTATATATCAAAGTCGTAATAATAACATGTAGTGTTCATTTACTCGTAAATGTCATTCAAAATAAATGATAAAATTATATCTTCAACATTGGTCTATGATATATTAGATGTTTTTATTGAAGGTTGAAAATCTCATTCGACATATTTAAAGGTATTAATTTACTTAGCTAATAAAGATTTTAATAATATATCATAAGTTTTTGAACTTTGAATCCTATTTTTATTATTTATTTTTTTTAAAAATAAATTAAAAAATGATAAAATATCTGATCTCTTTGTAGTCTAATCACCAAAGGTAGAGGGTAAAAATCCAACACAATGCCCGTGGGGGGCCTTATATTGATGCTCTTTCCTTGATGTCCGCCACGTCGACCTATCCGGAGTTCATCGCAAAGCCCTCTCTGGTTCACACGAAGTAAGTTTCTATTCAACCCAAAGGCAGTGGCAGATGGGATTTGAATCGTGTATACTTCACACCGCCGTACCAGTGGATGGTAGGCAATGGATAGTCACATCTTCCCCATATCATACATATTCTGAAAGTCCGGCGTCTGATGCCGTACTCGTACCGGTTGACGGGGGATATCGATAAGCCCGGTGACCTCAATACCACGTCAAGCGGGTCGGGTTCCCGGTTCCTGAGGCGAAGAAGACACGTGCACGTATTGCACATCCGAGTTCTTGGATAAACATCAATCGTTCCTTCTTCGATGGATTGGACGTTTGCAGACTGGTGTCATGCGTCCCTAACTCTCTCTCTCTCTCTCTCTCTCTCCCCCCACCAACCAACCTTATCATCTTCTCTCCGCCCATCCAAGCGCAACCGTTTTCTACGTCACCATATGCCCAACTATCTCTGTACATATGATTATTATTATATATATAAACAATTATAAGCGTTCTAATAATAAATATTCACAGAAATATAGAGCTTTCTATTGTTTACCGACGTGTCTATCTATCCATCTAAGATATACGTTATGTTTCAATTGCTGAATTGAGCCATACATCTCAAGGTTATTATCTAAATGTATATGAAATATATATATAAAGATTTCAAATAGCCAAGCAGCACTGAGGAAACAAATGCCATGAGGAACTTCTCCAGTCCTGCACGACTGGCCTACATTGATTGATCTGCAACTCTGGGCTATAGCTACTGCAAACATTCGACTGGACTCTGCATCTTCTTATCTTCAGAGCTATTGATTTAAACAATCAGTATCAAACATCTCCATTTTCATCGCAGCTAGATCCAATGACTACGGATGTTGTAAACGCTTCTTACACCCTCGTATTTCCTTGTCCATACTCATCCGTTGAGAGGAAGTTCCTGAGAAGCAACAGGAATCTGAAAGGTGTTTGCTTGCATGGGCTGGTCAGCTTCCAAGTGAGGAAGCTTTTGGGGTAAGGATGGAGGGTGTGGCAGCTGAACAAGACAATCTGAGACTATTTAAATAAGTTATCATCACCACAATATTTGGAAATTGCAAATAATTAAGTTGTCAACCTGTGTTCTCTCTTGATGGATAATCAAGGGAAGTTGCCATGCCAACCCACTTCTTGCATCCTTTATAAAGGAGGAAGGGGAGCAGACCTTTGCATGCACTGGTTGCGGCTCCTGACAAATATCTATCTCTCAAGAATTCTCCCATGGCTTCATCCTTTTCGGTGCCTTCAATGGTCAGTTCTCATGCCTGCTTCAAAACCTCTTCCACAATCTCTTTCCTTCCCATTTTCCATTACATGCATCTAGCAGAAGATATCTTCATCAAGCCTCTCTGCTCTTCTATATTTATTCTTTCGGGGTAAAACCAAAGAAAAAGAGCACTATAGACAAACATTTACTACTTGACATGATGGAGGGACAGAGACATAGGTATCTAATGAATCATTCAGAAGCAATAGGAAATCCGAGTGAATGATCATAACATGACGAGTCTCATTAGTTTAATGAGGAATGTAAGTTCATGTTTATTTGTTTTCTATCCTTCTTATGCATGCTATGAGAACCACCCAGAAAAATTGGAGGTCTGTAGTTTTAACGATGAAAATGTGATATTTCCATCGAATACTCTCTACCACTCGATGCTTTGCTTTTCTGATGAGTTTATATATGCTGGATTTAGTCAAAACTATACTTATGAAATTGCTGCCTCGTGTCTTCTTTTCTCATGGATAAGATTTTAAGCTTGTGATTGTCATTAAAGGTGTCAAATTTTTGGTTCGGAATAAATGTAGTTAATTTTGTGGTTTTGGCCTTTGAACTCTCCATCCGCTGTTGAGTTGGCTAGAAAATAAGAAATCAACCAAGAAACAATAATTCATCCTAAAAAGATATTAATTGATCGGAAAATTCCAAAGATGCTGCTATATTGCCCAATCAAGGCCAAATGTTGTATTGCTATATCGTCTTGATAAGTATAATTAACATGAGTTTAACTACAGATAATGGCGGAAGAAGGCAGATTTGAAGCGGAAGTTGCCGAGGTGCAAGCATGGTGGAACACCGAGAGGTTCAAGCTTACCCGCCGCCCTTACACTGCTCGCGATGTCGTCTCCCTCCGTGGCACCCTACGCCAAAGCTATGCCTCTAACGAGCTAGCAAAGAAACTCTGGCACACTCTCAAGACCCACCAAGCCAATGGCACCGCCTCACGGACCTTTGGCGCTCTTGACCCAGTCCAAGTCACCATGATGGCTAAGTACCTCGACACCATCTACGTCTCCGGCTGGCAGTGCTCCTCCACCCACACCACCAGCAACGAGCCGGGCCCTGACCTTGCCGACTACCCTTACGACACCGTCCCGAACAAGGTCGAACACCTTTTCTTCGCGCAACAGTTCCACGACCGCAAGCAGCGAGAGGCTCGGATGAGCGTGAGCCGCGAGGAACGGTCACGCACCCCTTACGTCGACTACTTGAAGCCTATCATCGCCGACGGTGACACGGGCTTTGGCGGTGCCACCGCTACCGTGAAGCTCTGCAAGCTATTCGTCGAGCGGGGCGCGGCCGGAGTTCACATCGAAGACCAGTCATCGGTCACCAAGAAGTGTGGTCACATGGCCGGAAAAGTCCTCGTATCGGTCGGCGAACACATCAACCGGCTCGTGGCGGCGCGACTGCAGTTCGACATCATGGGCGTCGAAACCGTCTTGATCGCGAGAACTGATGCAGTTGCTGCCAATTTGATCCAAACCAACGTGGATTCCAGGGACCACCAGTTCATTCTTGGTTGCACCAACCCACATCTCAAAGGGAGGAGTTTGGCCGGTGCGTTAGCTGAGGCGATGGCAGTCGGAAAGAATGGCCCTGAGCTTCAGGCCATCGAGGACGAGTGGCTGTCGATGGCCAAACTAAAGACCTTCTCCGAGTGCGTCGAGGACGCAATCAACAGCCTCAACATCAGCGAAGACGAGAAGCGCCAAAGACTCGACGAATGGGCGAATCGCTCGGGTTATGATAAGTGCCTGTCCTATGAACAAGGGAGGGACGTAGCTGAGAGGCTCGGCCTTGAGAACCTCTTCTGGGACTGGGACTTGCCCAGGACCAGAGACGGCTTCTACAGGTTCAAAGGCTCAGTCATGGCGGCGGTTGTCAGGGGCTGGGCTTTCGCACCCCACACCGACCTGATATGGATGGAGACGTCGAGCCCCGACTTGGTCGAATGCACCAGGTTCGCCGAGGGAGTGAAGTCGAAGCACCCGGAGATGATGCTGGCCTACAACCTCTCGCCGTCGTTCAACTGGGACGCATCGGGCATGGCCGATGACCAGATGAGGGACTTCATTCCTCGGATCGCGAAGCTGGGCTTCTGCTGGCAGTTCATAACACTGGCCGGGTTCCATGCTGATGCACTGGTGGTGGATACCTTTGCCGGGGACTTCGCCAGGAGGGGGATGTTGGCCTATGTGGAGAGGATTCAGAGGCAGGAGAGGAACAACGGGGTGGACACTTTGGCTCACCAGAGATGGTCCGGTGCTAGTTACTATGACAAGGTGCTGAAGACCGTGCAGGGTGGGATCACCTCCACCGCAGCCATGGGCAAAGGCAAGTTGACCTCCCTTCTCCTACAGACGATCCTTTTCATTTCTGTCAGACAATACTTACCATTTTCTGGGCGACAAACTTTAATTGATCTATCGTTTGCAGGAGTCACCGAGGAACAATTCCAAGAAACATGGACTAAAAATGGAGTCTTGGGCATGTCTGATGCCAATGGCATTGTGCTGGCCAAGTCTAGAATGTAGGACCAAGTTGCCGAAGCCATGAGAAGAAGTTCCAGCATGGGTCTAAAGGATTTCATGGTTCTGTTGCTTTGTTTCAGTGCATGTCCTAACCAGATTTGAATAAATTGTGTAATCACTAATAACTCAGTGGAGATTGGGCTTATTATTTTTTATGTTAAGCCTTAATTATCTGAATCCGGCCCTTTGTCATGCAGCCATGTTTCAGTTATGAAGCCTAACTATGTTGGTGGTGTATGATGAACAAAGCTGGACTAGAGCAGAGTATTGTTGTGCTCTTAGAACATTAGTTTATATTACTCATGCAAGTTCCTAATCACACGATGGATATAGTCACACAGACTCTTCGAAAACTGTAACGATTTCAAAGTCCCAACACATTTCCTAGCATGCAGTGAACAGGAAATGAAAGGTTCGGAGGAAAGGTCAGTATTATCCAAGAGCAATTGCTAGATGATCATCCACAACATCACACCACAAGGTTCGGCCTATTAGCTTAGGAACCTTGACTTGTTTTTCTACACTAACGCTAACATTTGTGTTCCTATCATGATGATCGTTCCTTCGATGAACTGAGAACAAACTATTCCGAAACCTCAAATGTTTGCTGGTTCAGTTAGGCCTACAGAACCCAATGTGATATCACAGAAGAGGTACTATCAAAATCTTGGTATTTATCAGGTTTCAAGATCAGAAATGAAAACAAAAGTTGGTCTCAGGATCTTCAAACCCAAATGCCAGAGATCTTCAGACCAAAAGTCTCAGACTCAGCATTCCACCAGAAGTGCCGGAGAAACCAAACCAAACCAAACGCCACAGGGGCTCCCCACTGAGTTAAAGGTACACTGTGCTCCTCCTTTCCCTGGAGTGCACTTAGACTCATCAGGAAATACCGAACGCCCTTCTACCAACTTCATGCAATGTGGTAGGGCGAGGCTTCTTAAGCAGCAAGGAGGAATCTCTTTCATATGATCGAAAGGTGCAGCCTTTTTCTCTTTATCAAAGCCGTCGCCGACCATTACGTGTCATCTTCTACTTTCCTTTGCTGGAAGGACTCCCGAGTGCGCGCACTTCCTACCATTGCCTGCCAGGATTCTTTGCGTAGAATTGCAGCAGCCAAGCAGAGGAAAGCAAAGCTGCCCCCCCTCCTTTTCCACGCAATCAATGGATGGTAGCTCCATTTATTAATCACGTACCCTGCTGCTATATTATTCATCACCCTTTGCTCTTCCGGCCATGCAAATGCTACCTCTTCGCACTGCAACTTCGACCACAGGTGGAGCGAGGATGGACAAGGATCAGGGGAAGAGGGAAATGGAAGAGCAGCTCGAGATGGTGACCAAGGCCTTTGTGGATCACTACTACAACCTCTTCGACACCAACCGTGCCGCGCTCGCATGCCTCTACGACCAGACCTCCATGCTCTCCTTCGAGGGGCAGAAGATCCTGGGCGCCGACGAGATCGGTCGGAAGCTCTCGCAGTTGCCGTTCGAGCAGTGCAACCACTCCATCTCCACCGTCGACTGCCAGCCGTCGCCGTTCGTCGGCGGCATCCTCGTCTTTGTGACTGGTAACCTCCAGCTCGCCGGAGAGGAGCACCAGCTCAGGTTCAGCCAGGTATATAGCGATCACCACATCCAAAGCAGTAACATGAGAATGATACTCAAGCCTTCGTTTGGGTGCAGATATTCCAGCTGATCCCGACACAGCAGGCGAGCTTCTTCGTGCAGAATGACATATTTCGCCTCAACTATTGTTGATTGAAACAGGGCTTCTGTAGTCTCCAGAAGTCAAGACTGCCATGTCATGAACAGAAGGGAGGTGCCTGGTTTTAGATGTCCTCTCTTCTATGGTGTTTCTGTGGAATTGAATTCCACTTCATGTGGATTCAAAGATTTATTCCAATAAGTAAAGTTTGCTTGTGTTTGGTTGAAAGGCATTTTTTTTCTTCATGAACAAATTACATATAGCTGCTTAAACTGCACTATGGAGATCAGTAAGAGAGAATAAAACAGCAAGGCACTGACCCTCTCTTCCTATAGAACTGAAGCTGAACTCTCCAATCATTTAAGCTTTGATCAATTTCAATCAATCTGATTCTGGACACACCTCTTAGATTCTTATGCTTGCAGCAATCTAAAGAGTCCAATGAACTGCTTTTCACCTCTGCCAACCCTGCAGATTTGGTTTCGGAAAATTTCTTCAAAGAACAGGCTAAAACCTCACTAAATTCAATCCCTTAATGCTGCACCAAAACCCCCACATTGATCTCACTCTCGCTTCCTGTGAGTCCGGGCTTGATCTTGCAGGAAGTAGAAAGCTGATCCTACCATCTTCTCTCCAATATCTTTCATGCTTGTTCCTTTATGATGAAGGCAAGCATATGTTGATGTTATCTGAACACTGTGAACCAATAGGACTGAAGCTGAAGTCTCTCTCCGATATCTAAGCAAAAAGATTCATTTAATCACTTTGAAGCAATAAAATACAAACCACAGAAAAAGGATGCTTGATCACAGCAAAGGTTGTCTTTGTCGGAAAAAAAGAAAAAAGCAAAGATATGGTTAAGCATATACTGCCATTATACTGAATGACAATGGCTGATCACCATTTTCATCTTAAAAATATGGATGAAACCAATCATTATTGTATACCATTCTTTTGGCACACTTTTAGTGAATATGCTGACATTCTTGTAAGAAACAAAATAGCTATGCAACTTAAGTTACTTGGTAGCTTTCCGGTTGCAAACTTCCTCGAACCAATACAGCCAACTGTTTCCCTGGTTGGCTTCCAATACACTTGTGGGATTGAGAGTAGTCACACGATCTATTGTTATGTCCCAAACCATGCAATGGATATTGAAAAGGGTGGTAACACAACTGTTCAAGATTGCTGTATTATTTAACTGTAAAGACCAAAGGAAATTCCATTAGAACACCCCAAGATATCTAAATGTAAATGAATAGACATCAAAGTAAACATTACGATCACCTTAGCAAGTTCTTAAATCTACCACTTGATTCTTCTTAGATCTAGACTGTGTAGTGACATCTGTTGGAGCCTCAACTTGCATTTTCAGAAGACTGAACTCTAGAGCCAGTATAGGCTTTGATAGTAAAACTGCAATGCTTCGTTCTCTCTCTTCATTTTCAGTTGTTAATCTGTCATCAAAGTTGATCTTTTTCACTTCAGTGACATTAGGAAATTCGTTGAGCTCAGTAGTCCTTGGCCTTGATATCTTTGCAGCCTCCACTGCTCTTACCCTGCATACACCATCTCATTGTCGAAATCATAAAACTGAGTAATCAGACACCCTCAACATGGTCTGCTGGTCAGGACATGGCTTGAGAAGCTAGTTTTGAAACCAAAATGCTCATTCTTTGAGACGAGGCAGTTAAATGTGCCTTAATTTAGACTTGTCTAAATTTGACATCATGGTCGTCTGGGAATGCAGCACCAAGTTTTGAATTTCAGACAGAAAATATTGTTTTTATGCTCAATGAAACCATCTTGATTAGGGTCCTTCAATGTGTGGCCACGTATGATAGGAAAAGGTATCGATGATGAAGATGATGAGTTGCCAAGCATATGCCTTTTAAGATATGAATTATAAGCAGCTAAAAAAAGCTTAAAATTAATTTGAAACATGACCTGTAATTGTAAATTAGACATTCTATTAATCAGGACAACAAAGTCATTAAATCAGATTTCTTGTAGGGTTAGGTTTACTAGGTTAAACAGAAATGACAAAAATTGTATGCACCTACAGTTTGCCTAGAGGAGAATGGACTCCTATTGTGTTTATAATCTTAGGCGTCCAATCTAGATTAGGAAACATGAATGTTTTCTGAATGTTCTATGAGAAAGTTCCTAAAGGAGATTGACGGTTGAAAGAATAGCCATATCATTATTTGGCAAGAGCTGAATTGACTTCTTTTATGTAAAGTAAGCAGGTAGCAAACAGAATATAGAATATGTTTTGTGCAATATGGAAGAAAAAAAAGATACAGAATATGTTTTGTGCTTGTCAGCCTAGAGAAAATAAGATTTTGTAACTGGCACATACCTGCAGTCAATTTGGCAGGAATATTTAAGAAGACGAGGATTGTATATAGTCTGGCCACTGATTCCACAGGTGACAAGTTATTACAGTCATAAAATGATTAAAATCTAAACTTCGTATGTATAGGAAACAAACCTAAGGCTTGGAAGTGATATCCTAATCTGAGGACCCATCCGATTGTCACCTGCTTTAAATTTTGGCAAAGTAGTTATGGAACACGTGGCAGATAATAGCAAATTGGAAATAAATAATCCAATAAACAAATGTTTAACAGATATTATTTTAAATGGAATTATACTACTATGTGATTAATTAACAATGCATGGTAAAATTGGACTTTTTAATATGTTACCACAGAACAATTCCATATACTAAGAACCAAACCACTGTATTTATCTTTAAAAATAGACAAACAATTAAGCCACTTGAAGCCAAACAAACAACTAATGAACTTGAAAAATCAACTATATTATATTTTGATACACATCAGTCATTTTCAGGTCCTGAATGCTAGATGATGGTTGTGGTCCCACATGGTTAAGATTTTGTCAACGCGCAGATGTTATTACCAGATGATCATTGGGAGAGAGAGAGAGAGAGAGAGAAGACCAATAAAATCCTATCCTCCATATTGTAAGCCAGAAATGATAAACATCTAAAATGTGTCAAAACTCCCCCCAAAAATAATGATACAAACTTCCAAAACCGAAAGATACTCTTGGGGTCAAAACTCAAAACTAGACCAATTCGAGAAAGCTTAGCTTCCGTAGACTGCCAATGATTGTTAATTGAGGATGTTCTTATTTTTCTAGTTCAGACAAACTGCTGATTCTTGGACATTATTTTTGCATGCCATGAATGTTACATGCATAAATACTACCTTAAAAAGCAAATCTGAATCAACTCATTATTACATTGTTATGAGCACAGCCTGAAAGGCCTTTTACATCATCAGAGTTGACATTAAGTAAAAGTTCTAAAATATTTTTGTGATGATTACGTCCACATCAAGTCAGGTACTCTTCCATTCTATTAAGTTGAATACGAAAGTCTGAAATGTCAAAAGTGACATGGTCAGATCTGTAGAGTTTAAAGATTGAGTGATTTTTTTTTGTACAGTATATTTTTAACTCACCAACAAAAGGTAAACTGATGTTACAAATGAATATCTGAGAAGAATCCTCCATCTCTAGTACTTGAATCTCACTCTGTTCTTTTGGCTTAGAGTGAATAGAACTTGTTCGGCACTTATATAATGGCTGTTCTGAAGCTGCTGTGTCTCTCTGTTTTGGACAATAAAAATGAGAATTAATTAAAAGTCTTGGACACTAAATAGTTACAAAATTATGGATATTTGAATTTTGAAAAAATCATAAAACACTTACTAAACCATTACTTATGCAAGCAGAAAAACATTAAATAAAAATAAGGGTAGAAAAAGAGGTGGAAAAGAAAATTTTATGGATCCTTCTTGCCTCATGGAGTTGGGAAAAAGTCCTATAGGTACTCTCAATTAACATAATCACTATTCACTACTATATCATGCATATATTTATTCATCAACCTTATTTTGGACCAATGAATCTCCCTACCTCAGTCTTAGCATCAGTGGGCTTCAAACCTTTACTAATTGTATTGAATTCATCCTGGTGAGTCTTGATGAACATAGCTTCCATCACCCAACATAAATTCATGTGGTGCTTGTCAGTAGAAGACCATATACAATTATATGGCAATCAAAATCTTTTTGTTTCTGTCAAATCTGTTGACATTTCTCATTTACTAACAGCACCTTCTACAAACCATTCTGTGACAATAGTGTCTATATGTTGACCTGCCATAGAGCAAAACTTCCAAAGCACCTGAGCATCTTATGTGAAAACCCAACAATGATAAATATAAAACACTAGACAAGTCCCTCTCTAAAACCCTGATCAAACTTCTTTTAGGAGGCAATAAAGCTCCAATAAGTATGTGATTACAAGTTTGCAGAGACCCAAACATATATGGATGTGGCCAATTATCTAAAGCCATTCTATGTGTGAAGATCCAACATGCAGTGATCCAACACAAGGTGAACAACCATCCATATACAATTTGATGTCTATACAGGTACTCCAACAAAAATTAGTAGTAGACAAAAGCAGAAGTATGAGTCCCAATCAACGTTGATCGTACCATAGCATATCACTTGGTACGTGTGGTATATATCGATCCGACGAGGGACTAGTACAAAGGATACATCAGTATACCCCCATATACTATGTGTTGGTATGCTCGATACAGCTCGGTACATACCGTACCGACAACTAGTTGGTACACCGGTATGGACCTGTAAGGCAAACCATAGTCTCAATAGTTAATAATTAGGAGTTGCATCACTAATTAAACTAAATTCTTCTGTATTTGAAAGTCCTATAGCTAATAGAATACCACCAACTTATAAACCTTATCAGGTTAATAATTAGGAGTATGAGTCCTATAGCTAATAGGATACCATCAACTTATAAACCTTACCATGTTAATAGACAAAAGCAGAAGTATATGTCCCAATAGTTAATAATTAGGAGTTGCATCACTGATTAAACTAAATTCTTCTGTAATTGAAAGTCCTATAGCTAATAGGATACCACCAACTTATAAACCTTACCATGTTAGTCTGCCGTCAAGAACTTAAACTTGCCTTGCCCGATTTGATTTTACACAATTATCTCCACCAGCTACAGATTTGGAGAACAGTGCAACACCAAAATCCACTCATTAAACGAATTAATTATCCAATAAGCTAACGTCCATCCTATACCAATTATGTTAATTTGGTCAATCATATGATCAAACTTCAATATTACATAACTCCATTTACAATAGCAACTCAGATAGCACCATCCAAACATTGTTGCTTGTCTAAATGTAAGCCTAGGCAGGCAGGCACCACCCCGGACTAAAGATCTTCAATATAGCATAACTTGAAGTATATTAAAATTCGTTAAGACTGTTTTTGTTAAAGCAGATTCTGCACATATCAGTTTTAAAACTCTCAATTTCTGAAAAGAAAAAGGAGTAAAATATATAACTTTTTGAACGTGTGTGTGTAAATATAATGTATGTATGTATGTATGTATGTATGTTAGTGGGTGTATTCCCCAGCTTGCAGTACCTTAGAGAAAATAGCAACTTGGCTTGGGAGACCTATTTCCTGCAAGAACATAAGTGATATCAACACATCAAAAACTTGAATAAGACAACATTGGTCTATCATACCTTCCTGCCATGCCTGCAAGCCTCGTGACTATTCACAAGAACTCTAGAAGCCCACCTTAATGAAATCAGACCAAATATCAGAGACGTGTGATGGCAATTAACTTGCATACTTCATATCAAGAGAACCTGTCTGAGAATAAGCTTGCAACTATACCAAATAAAGAGAAAGCAATGAAAAATCATTACGCGCACGATGTAGGTGGGTTCCAGACAATGCCAGGAATCACGACAAGCTGCAGACAAAACAAATCTAGCAGATCAGTGAAGGTAAGTTGTAGGAGCATAGATCTGCTAAATCAGTAGCCACGTCAGATTGAGACTGTTAAAATGGAAAACCTTGTTATACCATAATCTTATCCAATAATGCCCTTTAACAAGTCCTCCATAATCATGCTAACTAGAATATTCTTCTAGAAAAAGTTGTGTGCAAGGAATCATAAATGAAATTTTAAGTGAAAGGAAGAGAACAAACTTCATCAAACTCTCCAGCCGGGCTGTCATCATAGTGAGCAAGAAACAGCCCACCTAAGGTATACCTATAGGACAAACACAGGAGTTTATTACAGCAAAAAGATTGCAAGTTTCACTGTTTGGACGAGATCAAGCAATTGTGTGAATAAGCAGAAAGAACCGTGTAACATAGGTCACACAGATTAGATGATACCCAAATGCTTCAACTAGCTTCAGCTCCTTTGGAATGAGAGCCCGAGCAATGTCTGCTTTAACAAGATGTAACTGGTACAATGCTCTAAATAGGAAAGCACAGACCATTAAAGCCATTCAAAGACTTGCTTATCCATGGTGAACAATCAAACAAGCTCTTCTAAAGAAATTAAAGTGAAAAGAGTGGCAAAAGTCTCACCTTCCTCTGAACAACCAGGGCGGCCCGAGGGCATAACCTGAAGGAGAAGAGGAGTTGGAAGTCGTTCCTGACTCTCCCATCGATGCCCAATCCAACTCCGGGTAGCTCAAACTTCAAACCAGGCGCCTGCTTAAAGCGCATTTGCAATTACAATTCAGCGATCTAGAAGATATGCATCAATACAAACATTAAAAAAAGAGATGGGGAGATGCATCATCAATCAATTGCAGGGGTTCCAACAGAGTGCAAATGACACTGAACCCTGACAAATAGGGCAAACTCTCAGCAAGAAAACCTTTGTCAACAATCTGACCCAAGAAGCTGAAACTAGTCATCAAGATTGGAATAACCCCTTACAGTTAAGCCAGACACAACAGAAAAGGCTTCAGCATGAGATTTACCCCTTTCAGAACTAACAAGACTCCACCATGGGAGGCAAAAGGAAGAAAAAACTAAGAACACGCATTTTGCAATCAGCCGCTAACAGAATAGGGAACTGCTCACCTTGCAAGTTGAACTAAAGGCGACCGCAACCATGAGAGTGTGCCCAACTTTGTTTCAGTGGGGTATGCGTGCTTGAGGAGAAAAGGAAGAGAGAAAGAGACAAAAAGGAGGCTTCCAAGATTAGGAACGAATGACGACTCCTTATATGGTTGACCAGAGCTGTGGTAATTGGTGGCTTTGGGTTCGTCAAGGTGCCGACTTGTTACTGGGCAGCCGACATCCATATCTTATTCTCTGATTCGGTTCTGCCCCACTAAAGAAAACAAGGCTTCACGGTGGCCCTCCACGTGTCCACAAGCATCGTAATTGGAGGCCATACAACAGCCGAACCCATAGTTTAGTTTTTACAACCATTTGGGCCGTTCTTGGACACGTCTTGGCCCATTTTCACTGACTCTGATATATAACTATGTAATCGATCATGATATTGTTCTTTGATCAGGATTGTTCTGCTTTGTTCTCGTATTAACCATGCTTCAACTCCCCGTAATCTCCCCCGCAGATCACACACGGTTCTGCAAGTTGCTAACTCCCAATTGTGAAGACCGCAATGCAAACCCCATCTCATTCATCCTCGTACAATGTACAATCTTCTTTTCCTTTCTTCTTAGTGTCTGTCACGCGAACGTCTGCAGACCCCGCCCCCCAACAAGTTCTTTGTATTCCAGGCGAAGTTGGCTCACCTCGAATACAGCTTCTGCTGTGCGATAAAGAGCACCGTAGAAGCAACCTTTAGCGTCGGTCCTGTACTGTGCACCACAATTATTCTCCTTTGACACCCCAACAACCGTTGTTTGCACCGATAACAATTCACGAACTTCGAACCACCAAAGCCTTATCTTCCTAAGAGTCTCTCCCATCCATTCTCTTCACTGCTGCAAACGGCTACAGGTGTTCTTCCACCATGCTGACGACCAAAACCAGATCTCGCAGAGGGCCTCAGGTTTGCTGCTTCCTCATTCTTCTGCTGCTCGTGACCCTCATCATCCTATACTTGACGGTCTTGAAGCCGAAGCAACCGGAAGTGCGCGGCACGGTGGGCGGCCTCCGGCAGATCGAGTTCCAGCCCTTCCCCAACTTCATGCTGAACATTACGCTGGTTGTGGCCGTCACCATCGAGAATCCCAACTACGCCGGCTTCGAGTTCGATAACGGGACGACCTTGATCTTCTACCGCGGTGTCTTGGTCGGACAGGCGCCGGTGATGGAAGGGGAAGTCGGCGCGCGCTCGACGGAGACGCTCAGCGTGTACGTCGAACTCGAGGTGTCGACGATCACGGCCAACCCCGACTTCGTGCAAGACATCGCCTCGGGAATTCTGCCTCTTGAGTCGTCCACGAGCGTTCGGGGGAAGGTGACCATTCTGGGGGTCTTCAAACTCGATGCAACCGCTTTCACGTCGTGTGATATAGCCGTGGCCCTTCTTTCTCGCTACGCGAGCGCGACCTGCAATTCCAGGGTCAGCACTTGATCGCCGACCGTAGTACATGTACAGTAGATTTCTCCTTTTGTTTTGTTTCTCGTGTAAGGTTCGGATGTAATGGGCTCCCTGTAATCATTATTTCATTGGGTGTGGGGTTGGATTTGTTGACCTTGGTTGCACCCTGTGGAAAAGTTGAGCCTGTGCTTTCTTGCATTTCCAAACTGCAGTCACATTTGAAGGATGTTTCTTCACCCAAAAAAGATGCTGTTTAAGGAGGCAAAGTTAAGAGGTCAGCATTGTGTCATAGTTGCATTTTGAAACAGATTGCAGCTATGCACATTTAGCAGTCTGTTTGTTTACACCATATAGTCAGGGAGATATCTCTTCGGTACAAGCAAAATTATGAGGGAAGACTAGGCTGACTATTACTTCATCAAGGAATGTGTATATCAGCAAAATTTTGAGTACTTTGAATCACCAAAATTTCACCATTCCCCATCAAAAATGTTTGCCTAATTCAACCTTCTTCACAAGTCGCAAGGTGTTGTGTAGGATGGAATCCAATATCCCAGCAACCTGAAACACAAAATTAACAGTTCACAGAAGTCTTGTTCTGATCAATAGAAGGCAAAAGCATCAGCAAAGCATACCGTGAAAACACCTCCAATGATTGCACAAATATTGGTGAGAAAGTGGGATAAGGGTTTTGAAACTTCAGTTACCAAGACCTGGAATTTATATCAGTCTGTCAAGCAGGCAAATTTAAGTTTTGCTCAAATTGATTCAAGTAACAGATGCCAACCTGCATAGGAGACGGTTCATAATGAAATTTAGCAACAGGAATGTGTAGACTGTCCACCAAACTACTGTGGGCCGTGTACTCGTACTCCTCAAGTAATTTGAGTTCCTGAGAAGACCTTCTTGACACTACCTCAGACTTTACCACTTGAAGATAATGCTCAATCTGCAAATTTATATGAAAGGCATAAATAGATTTTCTCTAGTTAGTCAGAAAGCTATCCAGCATCCCTAGGTAAACTATAAAGATCTATTTGCTTTAATTTTAACAAGTGAAGGTTGCATCAAAAGCTACCAGCACTCTTTCTTATCATCATCATCATCAATCATCATCATCATCATCATCTCTTCTTTCAGTTCCATTTTGGACAAGCCCTAAGGGTCCAACTATTATAATATGTCATATGTTAAACATAACGGTTAGTTCTTTGTAAGGAGGATTCAAGATGACTTAAAACGGCACATTTATAGCCTGTCTCCTTTCTCCATGTAATTTCTTAATTACTAAAGTACACTAAGAGGCTTCCATTAGGGGTCAACAATGTTTAACTATTATGGGTAACATTAGTGAAAAGATGCATTTACAGATACTATCACTTCTCAATTAATACATCACAATTTGGATTTGCATCCACTAAATGCCAAATAAGCTGTCTAGAAATAAGGATGATGGAGATTGGAGAGTCCTAAAAATACAAAACTATATACGCAACAGAAGAGGTATTGAAACTTACAGTAACATTTGCGTTAACATGATCACGATTAGTAATATATGATCGGCCCATCAATCGATCATGACTTCCACCAAGATATGGCGTCAGTCTCTTCAATTCAGACAGCATCCTCAACGAGAGCTTTTTACCAAATGAAAATTGTGAAACAACATGCGAGACATTTATCTGAGATGGATCGAATGAGTGTGCTCCAGAGTGAGCTGAGATAACAAGATTACCAGGAACCTGAATAATTAGCAAAGTCAAAGAATGTCACAACCTTATTTTTTTCATACAAAATAAAATACACCAAACATGAAAACTAAAATATTAAAATATATTCAAAAACCAAGTTCTTTTATATGTTTGCACCGCAAAAAGATGACATATATGCACAAATAAAAATGGTCAAAAAGCTCAATTTCATCGTGATCATGATTTTCTTGTATGTATGAAACACACGCAGAAATAATCCAGATTAGCTGAAAATAAAATTGGGTCCAATAAAATTTATCCATTTTTAAAGATGTGAAGATTAATATTTCAACTGTACACTGTCCCATATGAGTAAAGAAAGAAGGTTGTTTACCTTCTTAACACGTACAAAACCTTCTATTCTACATCCACTGGTCAATGGTGCGGGACGCTTTGCTGTATCAACAGATTTATTAGATTTATCTTCCAATGCCAGCTTATGAGACTCTCTTGGAACAGGAGCAACCAGAGTTTCCATTGCCTGAAATTGCCAACTCCCACAATCAGTTCATCTAGAATTAGTTCAAAGAATGAGATCAAAGGACAATACTTAATTTTGTAAACACATAAGAAATTAATTTGAACTAATATCATCAACAATTGATTAATTCAACAAAAGCAATAAGCATACCGCTACTAAACTTTCAGTGTCACGCTCTCCATAATAAGATTCATGTTCATGGTGTCCATGGTTGTCCCTGCATTATTTGACAATTTAATAGCAAGTATTTAAATTGAATCATATAAAAAAAGAAGTGATTATTTTGCTAACAGAGTCTAAATAACAGAAGAGCAGTGTTGAGGAAGACGGCGATGATACAGATATATAAATTGAGTTGTTACCATAGATGTCGCTATCCAACCTAATGGAAAATTTGACCCAATAGTTTGATAAGGAAGATAACCACCGGTCAAGGTAATGACAGTCGATCCATCTAGTCCTATGTATTATCGATTAAATCATTCGCCCACTTCAAATCTGAAACTACTTTGTGTGTCATGATCTCCATTTAAAAGGCTTTAACATTCTCAACAAGGTACAAAGCTCAATGCAAAGCTCAGAATAATACCTAGCCCCTAGACCAATTTGTAGGTATTTCGTTCATAGTTAGGCCTTCTCGCCATAATACCGTGTTATCTCCAATACCAATTGTCATGACCCATCCGATGGGAAACTAACACAATAACTTAATCAGCATAAAAATGTTGACCAAATTAAAGATAATAGTCAGCAATGCTTAAGCCCAAATTATCAATAATAGGTTCCCTAGCCTTATGTGTTATCATCATAATCATTCTCCCACTTCCGATGTGGGATTATTTGGGGTGTCACGATGAAGGAATCCGATACGTATGTAGATGTTCCTCATCGGTCTGGTTGATCAAGTTTCTTAAATTGAACTATGTGTACATACTATCCTCAAGCATCCAAAAAGGTGTTCTCAGATCCCTCTTCATTGCCTAATATGTTACAAATCATTGTCACGATCTACAACACAAGTCACATTTTATTACCAGAGGCCATCATTTGAATAAGTCAATCGACATTTAAGCCATCTTGGAAAATTCCTACCTAACTCCCCCACTGAAAGATCTTAAAGCTACAATTGATTATTTAAAACCCTTTTTCATCTACTAGCAGATCTCAAGATGTGCTTGGGGATTGATCGAGCGAATTACTGCAAGATAGTTGTGCATAGTTAAGTTTAAGCAATTTTGCCAAAAGAAAAGTTTCTTAATTTAATGTATTATAGAGCTATTTCAGTAAAGAGTCTTCGAGCTTGCTCTAGAATACTTCAGTTAGTAGTTTGAGGCAAGTTCTAGCTCCTATTTATATCAATCTAAATTTCTATAACTAAGCCCTTAAATATAATTTTAAGATGGAATCAAACTGTTCTAATACGATAAATGAATAGTTCTTTGGATGAGAATTTCTTAAGAGTATTAGTTGAAGTAGACTCCAAGATGAGCTGTAAGGAATAGGATGAACAGTGATTTTGGAGGGAAAAAATGAAATTTAAAATAAATTTTCATGTGTTTGAGAATTTCTAGGCCTCTAGCCTGCTAATCTTTTCTTCCTGATTCCTCTTTCAGTTATATCTTTCTCTCCTTTACATCTTCCTCCTCCACCTCCTTTTTTCCAAGGAATCAAATTCCTATTATCTCTTTCTCCCAATTTTTAATGCACCTGCAGTATTATTCCTTTTTTTAAACCAAACAAGTCATAGCTTGATTGGATTTTCTCCAACAATAACTCCGTAAGGAATTTCGATTTCCTTTTCACATTACATTTCAGGGATATAAGTTGCTACAATTAAAAAATAAACAAGTTATCTAATTTAAAAAAGAATCAAGAAAACATTTTTTTTTAGTTTCATTAATGTTGAAAATAAAAATGCTCTAAACATGAGGTCTCCACAAATCACAATGGGAAAAATCAGTAGAGTATCCATGTGAAATCATTGCTTGCTTCCTAAAATCCTTCATCAAAACTGTGATTGCAAAGCAGCAGAGCAGCCCTGCTAAATCAAATCAAGACAATAAAGCTATAGAAAAACTGATAGTGATGTAATTATAGAGGTCATAACTCATAACCACATTAGGAAGATTCTTGCACACTTAAATGGTCTTACCTGATGATATAAAAAGAATAAACGAAATGTTAACAATGAAGAAAATATTCCAACATAAAAATATAAACATTGATTTTTCCAGATGACAAGACAGCTTAATTAAGATCCTTTTCTGGAGGAACCTTTTCGTGTATGACTTTCCTTGTCATTAATTAATGCAAGAAACCTAGCGATCTTGCAAAAATAAATCAGTTACTAACACTAATATCTTAGTATAGATCAGAAATTACCCTAGAAGGGCATTACTGTTGAGACATCCACTTGTTGCATAATTGATAGGTCTTGAGTTTGAGTCCATATATGAGTTGTTAATGGATATTTCTTTTTTGAAAAAAGAAGGGCATCTGACTGAAATATCAAAATGTACTCTAGTTTTTACATATTTTTCACTTTCATGATGCACTATCTTCTATACAACCCAAAGTGTCATTATAATTTCAATTATAAGTGAGCCTCCATCAAGGACTCCGACATCCACATCCACGAATCTTGTTGAACATGTATCCAAATGTCCATGAGGCAGACACCCATGAAACTCTCAAATAATATATTCCAACAACAAATGATACAACAACATGATAAGTATATATCTTTTTAAGAACTTGAAATAATGCAACAACATGATAAGCCTCCTTCTAAGTGTTGTTGCTTGTATAAACTCAACTTTTTAAATATCACATTCTCATAACATTGTACTCATCATATGAAATATTTTAACTATTCTTTTCATACATTGATCCATATGGTGTTCGGGCTCAACAGTCCGTCGATCCGATACCACCTCTTGGATGGAAGTTTTGACGAATGAGAGAACTATAGCTAAAAGATCAAGAGTAAAACCAAAAGAAAACAACCTCTATCGCTTGTAAAGCTAAAGTGCTAACTACAACACTTAAAGCAACAAAATAAAAGTGCAAATAGAGACTAATAGGTGCATAAGAACGCAAGTTATCTTTGGACAACACCTGAATGCTCTCGACAGATTACGGATCGTTGCTGGTTTCGGTCTCCTCTCTTGCTACTAAAACCTTCTCTTGAGGTTTGGCTAGCGAACAGCAAGTCTTGGGACTTCTTTCAGCAGTTGGACAAAGCTTCCATAAGAACTTTGGCTGCTGAAACTCGAGGAAGAAGGGATTTCGGCTGGAGGGCAAAACCCTTTTTTGAACTCTTGTTCTTTTGACTCTCTGCACCAGCTAGAAGGCTAGGGTGGACTATGGGACTTCTTGGTTGCCTTTGGTTGCTTTTGTTCTTCTTCTTGTTGCTACCAAAAGCCTCTTTGGAAGATATTAAGGCTGGCAACAAATCGAGAAAAATTGAGAAAAGATCTCTGCAGCAAGGTGGCCATAGGCAGGAAGAAGAGTTGCTGATCTTGCAAACCCCTTCCTCTCTTTCTCTCCTCTCCTCTCAGCCTAGGGCCAGTTGGCTTCTCAAGATGGGGTACAACTTGGATACTTCAAGGGGGGCTGTAACCCCTTAGACTTATAGGAATGAGGGCGTCCAAAGTCCAATACTGATTGGGACCTCGTATCAGTTCCCTGCAATCACAAGAGTTTTCTGTTGGAGGGTGCGCTAGTTGGCTAGGTGCTACCCTAATCCTAGTCCCTACTAGGATTGGGATTGAGATGACTTGGGGGCTCTAGATGGGTCTCTCCTTCCTTTTTTATAGCTGAGGTAGGGATGAAGTCCTAGCTACGTTAGGACTTGGAGAGTCCTAATGCATTTAAGACTTGGAGCTTACTTGAAATGGTCTTTAAGCTCGAAATTGGGCTTGGTTTAGTTTGATCAAGATCGAATTATAGTCCAACTGGAATTCCAATTGGGTCAATTGGAGTTCGGCTCGAACTATGCTAGATCATCCCTGATCATACATGTTCTTATATATCATATCATTTTTTTAATTATTCTTTTCCTACATGTCACTAAATCTATATTTTGTCTGGCAGCCATTTAGGCCACTTGGATGTGCATCTTGTGTCTAGTCCATGCAACACTTAATATTATAAAGAAACCATATAATGCATATTCCTACTAGAAAAGGGAAAACAATTAATATGGAAAAGCTCGAGTCAGTAAAATAAACATAACAAAGATTTCACGAAGATAAATAGAACTTACTTGGAACTCTTTCACTATAGATTAAATAATCCCAACCCCACCCCCAACCCCTATTTTTCCAAAAAAAAAAATCTCCAGTATTTTCAGGTGCTACTGTATGAGAACGCAATTGACGTGGAATGAACAGCAATCTATCTGGAACATTAATTACTTCGACTTTAATTACTGTGAGACACTCATTAGCAAGCTTTTGAAGATAAGTCACTTAAACATCATGATAAGCCCCATTTAGTTACATGCTGTCACTTGTATATAGAGGAAAAGAAAGGTTAATTTAACATATCAAGTGCCATCATGGATGTAACACAGTTTGTTAAGCATTGTACTTACTTAACATCACTTCCTTTCCTGAAAATCCGAATAGATGGGTAACCTTGAATATGATGCCTGCAAAGTTTTTCAAGTTGCGTCATATTCTACCTTCAAAGAGCAGTGGCAAAAGATACAAGATGTCAAGATTAATCAATTGAATAGTACTTCATGTATAAGAATCAGAAGGTGAAGTTCTTTACATAAGTTCTCAGAAAAGGAGGTATGGCAAAGATAAATAAAATTAAAAAATATATGCATAGTTGTTCTGCTTATGATTTCTCATATTCTATAGTTGATTCGTCTTCTCTTTGCTTGTCTTCTCATTCATCTTCCTTCATCCAATCATTTCTTCTTATTTTCCAAGTTCTTAGTTGAGGCACAACAAACTATAAAGAAAATAAAATTAGATTCCAATGCTAGTATCATACAAACCAAGGTTCGTCGTACCACTGTGTACCACTCGGTATGGGCAATACATACTGATCCAATAGGGGATTGGTATGGGCGGTACATACTAATCCGTCGATACACCATGTGCCAGTATATCGGTATGTACCATACCAACGATCGATCGGTACATTGGTACGGACCGATTAGGCGAACCATAATATAAACTACAAAGCACTTCGCATAAAACCAATACAGAAGTAGATCTAATAAAGTTCTCAAAAAGAGAAAATATTTAAGAAAAACAACACACAATGTCATACATAAAACTTGTCTTTCAATTCAAGTTATCCACCTTACAATTCAGCCCTAGAAAATCTTCAAGGTGATCCAGAAGTTTCATTAAAACTTTGTCATTTCTGATCTAGCGGCAATGACAATGCTAAATGTTAATATGTAGCTTACGACTACACTATGCCTAGTTTAAAGATCAAGAAATAATCTTCTTAAATTAAATAGTCCATGAACTAATAAGATCTTTAATAGAATAAAGCCATGCAGGAATTTCTATTTATTGTAAGAGCTGTCAACCAAAGCTACTTGGATTTCCAGAATATCATAGTTATGAAAGTTTTGGAATAAATTACATAAACTAAAGTTTCTAACCTTTGCTAAACTAAAATATTAAATAATTGGATAGTCTCCAATCCTTCATTACCCCATACAAATAGTAGAATAGTACCAAAGATCGCTTATAACCTGAAATTTTAATTAACATGATAATTTCAAGGAATGGCAAACCTAACATGAAAAGTACCTTCTGCACAATTCTGCTTCTCGAGTACAATCAACTTTTCCCAACAAAATCCGTCCATCCATTTCAGGATCATATCTGAAAGTACAAAAGTTAAAGTGAAAAATGAATATTTATCTCAAAAATAGAGCATAAAATAAGCAAGATGGGAACAAGAAAGAACTAAAAGCAACACCTTTCTTTGATTATTTTAGCTGCCCTCTCCCATGATGGTTTCTGAGACAAATGATCAAACACAAAGAGAAAACTGAAAATAAATACAGACCTTTCAAACCATTCATTGAAAGAACATGGCATCATATATAATGTCTACTCAGGAAAGGTTTAAAATGTGAAATACAGATATTGCATAATCAAGGAAATGAACAACTGATGCAAAGGCTTATTAATTTTAAAATGTGGCCACAGGAGAAGCATAAGGATGGCTGATCAGATACTGCTAATGTGTAGGCTGTAACGATCCTTTATAAAGAGGGACTATTTATACTTGCTTAACTAATATGGACTAGCTTGAATCTTTATTAAATAAAATGAGCCCTGAACATGGACCTGACATGCAATGAAATGGAACGAAGCATTTTTTACTTCTTGTGAGATGGAATACTCAAATCCTAGGTAATAAATGGTATAAATGTGTACAAATGGATTTAACTATTTATTTAATATGATATGAAATGTCAAGATGCCAGCTTATTATTATTTCCTGAAATAAATACTTCAAATTTTAATACAAATTCCTACAATTTGATCAACTAGAATGTGTTCTTTAATCAGCTAGAGCATGTTACCTTGTTAATTTAAGCGTTTTACCGTGACAAGTTGTATAACTCACTCCTACAAAACTTTTCTAAGAAAACCAAAAGTCTCACTATCTTTCACAACAACACCTTCTTGAACAATGGAGAAACTAGGTTTAATTTTACTATTTTCCATTGCAGTAGTAGTTGATTGCCATCAGAAACATGAAAGCAAATGCAATAGTAACATTATGAATGCCTCTAAAATTATTCTATAATCTAAGATGCATACTTCATGTTCAATCTACTCATAAAAAGGTTTCAAATAACAGTCAGGACGGTGTAAACCTGTATGGTAGTTACCAGTTGACCATGAACACATACAACACCATATAGCTTGGTCTCAGTAATTGTTTTTCTTTAAGTAACACTGGATGTTACGGATCAGTATTACACATGGTAATATTGGTACTCCACCGTACCAATAGCTTACAAGAAGTCATCCTAATTGAGATCTGACTGATATTTTAACACCAAGTTTATAACTATAGTAGAAATGGCAAGTACAAAATTTGACTCAAGGATCAAAGTTCTATAACATGGTCTGTTGGTTAACATCCAAGTTAGTAAGTGCCAACGGCACACATCATGTTGACATTGGGTGCTAGTAGAGACTAGGCGGGGAAGGGCTTAAATCAATTGGTTTACAATTACAAAAAAGTGTTTATCTTTGTGGACAAGTCCAACTGCTGTATCATTTCTGACAAATGTAATATATCCAACATCGATGGCATTTTTAGCATGACCTAGTAAAGATTGTGGCATCATCCATTCCAAAATATAAAAAAGTTTGCTTTTTGAGGCCAATCATGAAAGATAACAAGTGCAACACCTAATGATTTGAATCAATTTATTTCAGACAAATAATAAGGTGCAAGCCCTTGAACAAAGATAAGCTATAGAGCTCTGAAGCTCGAACACTTCAAAACCCTTTGTAGTTTCCTTGTCTTTCAAGACATCCTAGAGATGCCAGATATTCCAAAGGATATCATCATATTAAGACATGTATGATCAGATATTAATAAGACATCTACTTTGTCCTTTTACCATAATGGCCAAAAATATTTTCTTAATATTTGCATAATCCATACAAGTATGCAGCATATACTTTCATATATATGATATTGAGAACATACATAAAATACATATTGCTAATTACTATGTTATTCATGTACCATGTCTTAATCTTTTAACATTAACGATGTTTCGAGTGTCTGTACTATGTTGTGTCTATGTCAAAATTCATAATACATACCTATTGATGCAAATGAAAGAAAACAAGACCTCATCATGTACTGAAAGGTCTGAAATGGGTTAGATGGGAAAGCTTCACAATAACTCCCTTGTTAAAATGATATGTGCTGCACATATAGCCTGGAACAGCATGAATCTTTCTGTGATCCTTTTTTTGGTTTTTGCCCAATAGCAGAGTGTTTTTATTACAAGACTAACACCCATCCCACTGATGACTTGAAGGTGAATATTTCTCTGTGCTCCTTTATAGAGTGACAACTTAAGTAAACATGGCATCAGCTTTGTGGGAGAGGACAGCAATACGTTATCCGATAAAATGCAGATGTAGCATTTATTAAGGACTAGATCATATATATGTCCAAGATATGAACCCTCTATTACATAATGGTACTGAAATGACTTATGCTTTCAAAATCTGGTTGCATATATCCTTCGGTACAAACAAAAGCAACTTACATAAGTAGAATTTACAAGAGGCATACTACCAAGTATCAACTAACAACCCCGTAGTGAGGCAAGAAAACTACCCCCTTTTTTTTTCAGAAAAAGGAACTGTTTTTTGCGGAAAAAGGAACTAAGAAAACTACCCCTTAAAACAGCCAAAAACAGCTTGAGATCCTAGGATTAGAAAGTCTCAAGAATAATATGACATTTTCCAGTCCAGACTTTGGTGTAAAGAGCTAGCTTAATCAGAAGGAGATAAGTTCTGAGATGGCTTCAAACAAAGTCCAGGAGTTCATAATCTCCATGCATCTTCCTAATCGTATAACTGAGGAATTCTCAATGAGGCAATGTCCTTAATATTATCATTATTTATCCCCAACTTACTATAGTATAAAAACACAAATCTGATATTTAACGTCACAAAATCTGATGCAAGGCTAGACAAAGGCAGAATTACCAAGCGATTGCTCCAATAACACCAGGGTGCAAAAAAATTGACAACTAGGATTGAATACCTGCAAAAGAGATTTTGAGATAAGTGAATAAGGAGCTTGCTGCTATTATTAATCACGAGATGCCCATGTTCCTATCAGATCTATACATAACATATGTTGCATTAATTATAAATATATATTAATAAAAAAGACTAAGCTTACATACCATGTCTGAATATCAAAGAAAATATCTTATTGAATAATCAAAGCAAGTATGATGCTCAACAAACAAATCAAGAGATGCATGCAAAAATAACCAGTCTGAAAAACTGTATACTCGTAAGAGAGATTTATAGCTACTTTCACAGTCACCATGGATGACAGTAGATAGTTAAAGTTGAAACTATGTATGCTAAAGCATTGTACAGATGGAAATACCTTAAAAGTTAACTTCTAGGACCTATTTGCAAAAATCTCTTTCTTGGGTATCATACATCTTTTGATGCTTGCATATGATGGAATCTAGGATCAAAAAATTGTTCGAACTAGGCAATCATATATAAAAATAGAAAAGTCATTTCTAAAGCTCCAAAAGCTTGCATTTCATATAATCATAGCACAAAAATTAGTGCCTGAAAACCAAGGATTGTTGTACCACCTGAAACGGTACAAAACGAGTGGTACACATGGGTCCAAACATGGGCCAATACACGGACCACCCCCATTTCAGGCGGCTCGATCAAATTTAGTAAAAAAAAAAAAATAATGATGGGGCTGTCCAACTTGGTGTTAAAAGAAATTAAATAGAAATTAGGGCTCACGTTCTTCTTGTGTTCAACGTTGTCGTCGTAGCCGCTGCCACTATTTCGTGACATTGCTGCCAATGCCGTTGCCGCAACATTCCTTCTTCTTCTCCTCAAGTATGCTCCCACCTCTTATCCTCCTCTTTTTCCTTCTTCCTTCTCCTCCATTGCTTCTTCTTCTTCCTCCATACCTTCCTCTTCTTTATTCATTCTTCCTCCTCCCTCTATTCCTCCACCACACATTCCTCTTCTCCCTCGTTTTTCTTCCTTTCCAAAACACCAGTACATACCAGTGTACTAACACATAGTACACCAATATGCATCAGTCCGACAAATCAGTGAAATGGGTTACCGAAACGACGATCCTTGCTGAAAACTGATATCATAATCCTCATTCATATCCCTAATCTTATAACTAAAATATTTAGTCAGGTAATGAAGCAATGCCCTCAATATTATCATTATTTGTGCTTGACTTAGAACAGGATAAAAGCACAGTCTGACATTTAACGTCATATATCTGATGCAAGGCAAGACAAGACAGCATTACAAAACTTATTGATAGCATTAATTAAGACTAGATTGTTGGGAATGTAAATTTGACCACAAAAAGTGGGTTGGTTGGTGTTGGGAACAGCATTTGATAAAAACAAGGAGATGCGTGTTTGATCAAGAGTTTGACAAAGTGGGTATATAATGCATTTTTCCTGATTCAATAAAATAAAAGTAGAAGATGCCTGCAGCAAACCAGCAAAGAGACTAAAAATAAAATTAGAGAAAGGAGCACATGGAGCGATCATAAGACAAAAAAGAGATCAGACATTTCACTTCAATTACAAAATTACTGAAAAATATGATGAAGGAAAAAAAAGAACAAAAATCAACCAAATGAGTTTCCAGACAAAGAAAAGAGCCTTTCTTCTTTCGGCTTAGATAACTATATATCTATTTTTCCTAGAACCACTTCATAACATTTAAATCACGAATTGAACAAGTAAAAAGAGAGATATGAGGCCGGGCAGTCAAAGAAAGAGAACTAATTGTTGCTCATATTCCATAACTCTGAAATGAAGCAAACTCTTAACCTAAAAGAAATTGTCAAATGGTAAAATTGCAAATGCAGTGCCTCTATCTGTAAGCAATAGCTACAAAAGAGCCATTGCATGAAGGACAACAAAGCCATCAATGCGCCACATGATATCCGAAAGAATATGGTTTTAAAATTGAATACTTACTGATGTGCATATTTCTCGAAACTCTCAGCAGTCAAAGAATCTGAACCATCACTATATTCTTCTTGAAAATCATCTCCATGTTTATTAACTTTTGGGATTGGTCCAGAGTGAAATTCTGATCCAGTTGGAATCAGATTCGGATCTATTGAAAACTTTCGAACTGTTTTTGTGATATTTAACCTGTTCTGCAAATTGTTGAATGTGAATTAAAGTTAAAACTCAGATTAAAATAGGAGAATAGTAGAGGGCTTGAAGACCACATTGTAATTAAAAAATGTTAAGATAAATATTAAAATGACAGAACAGAAACAACAGATCACTATTTAAATATTAAATTTTAATTTTAAAGTGAACATGGTATTACTACTAATGCAAGAGCAACTACAAAAATCATAAATACAACTTATATGTGGGCTAATTAGGTGAACAGGATTTATAAACATTTAACTTTCTCTTCCAATGACTGCCAATTAGTTGGTGTATCTTTAAAGTCATGACAGGAATAGAGATGGACCCACCTCTTTTAGCCGAGCTCCAAGTATCATCACAAATGACATATGCACCTCATGATCTCAAACTATTATGGCTCATTACCTATTATCAAATTCAACTATAGTGCACCTACATCCAATATGGCTAATACATAGGAAAGACACCTCAATCCAAGTAGGCATTTACATCATTGCTGTGATCACTGCTGAGGAATGATGATTCAATGTCAAGATTCCTCCCATCACCAATTGTTGTCACCGACAACCATCTTTAGTAACCATCACCAATACCCACCATCTACAATAAGAATCAACCCCTCATCTTCTAATTCCTCATGCATATATATAATGAATCAGGATCCTTCGGTGTCATTGCCAGAATGTGGGATGAAACCTGGCGAGATGGAGGTAAGGGCCAGTTGCCTTAGGATAGGAAGTGAGGAATAACAGTGAGATCTTAGGAAAGAGAAAGGGAGAATACTAATAAATCTTCAAGTTGCATATGCAGGTAGGATAGGACACGGACATGTTTAACCACAAAATTGAGTTGAATAAATCATTCATCTTAGTCGGGTTAAGATTCACAAGTCGCAACTCAATAACTCAAAATCCATTAACCAGATAACTCATATCTAACTAAACCTATATTTGACTCAAGACTAACCCATACCAAATTATCAATATTAAACTGATTGGATCAACCATATTCCGAATGTGAACTAACCATATTCCGTTAATTATTAGATTGGTCAAGTTAGGTATAGACCCAGATCTGAACTAAGCATAATTATGACTCAGCCATATGCTGGCACAATTAGATCACTCTGCTAAGGACAGAAATCACTTGAGGGCCAATACATAATATAACATCTTTTATGGAATAGTAAAAACATCATAACCATCATTTAACCTCTAACTATGGTTCAAAAATGAGTTGATGGATTTGTCACGAATACAGAATCAATTTAGCATATTCATTTCCTTACATTCCATATGTGAAATCCATTTGATGATTATGCTGTCATTTGATTCTATAATTCAACTATTCAAGCATGCTGATAATGTTGCACGATGTACCATACTACCATGAAAAGTTCGTGAAGTAGAGAAGCATGTACTAGCTATATAGGACTACCACATACATGATAAAAGTAGGCATCAACAAAAAGGTAATACTAGTAAATGCCAAAGACAGATACTTACAGTTCCCAGTACATCACTCACATCAACTGATGCAAATTCACATGACAGTGCTGGGAAACTACAAATAAATTAAACACTTAAAATGTCAGAAGAACCAGGGCATATGTCACAATAGAAAAATGTAAAAGGATGCTCAGATATGATTCATG
The DNA here is from genome assembly GCA_004837865.1 of Musa balbisiana. NCBI lineage: Eukaryota > Viridiplantae > Streptophyta > Magnoliopsida > Zingiberales > Musaceae > Musa > Musa balbisiana. The sequence continues at coordinate 7,866,720 of CM017196.1, read as the reverse complement.
GTATACACAAACTCCATTCAACCATATAAAGCAAGATGCACCAAAGGCATGATCAAAAAACAGACAAAGATCCAGATAATTGGTGCAAGGAAAACACTGTCATAGTCCATCTAGAAAACAATAAGCCAAATCTGTAACCAATTACCAACTAATTCAACATGGATGGAAAAAGATTTACAAGCTATTAGAAAATGATATAAAATTGCAGCAGACATATGCACTCAAAAGATTATAGGAGCATATTTCGAAACCAAGTCCAGCAGAATAATGCTTTGATATGGTAAAAAAGGTAAGTTAATCAACTGCTCAAGCTCTCTGCACATAATGTATCCAGGATTCCTTGATCCAGTCCATCCATCTCAATAGCTTAGCTTTAGATTATTCATGTGCACCTGTATCTAGTTTGTAGTATATGTACAATGATAAAGACAATGATAATAAAACCAGGGCTACCAAGGTGGATCATCAAGTTGGAGGACTTCTCATTGTTTTTGTCTCATTTTGGATGGTTGCTAGAGGATAGCTTTCTTTGGCATCTCTTGGGGTAGATCATCAAATTATTAAGGATAAAACATCTTGCGTGTAATTGTTTTGATGCCATTATAGATAACATCTGTGTAGGTCTGTAGGAAACTAGGAATACTGTCTTTAACTTGTGATGTGGAGTTTAACTTGCTAACAATGTAAATGAAGGATTATTGTGCTGATCTACATGTGTCAGTACGTTAGAATATATCATGTCATAGAGGTGTTAGTAAAAGTCTCATTACCCACAACATGAGGCTCCCACAAATACGGGGTCTAGGGAGGGTCAATATAGATATAGTTTTTCCTCTAAATATAAAGAGGTTATTTTTGCAACTTGAAACTTGGTCTCCTGGATCATAAAAGAGCAATCTTAACATGAAATATTAGCATTCCAAAAAGGGCATCAACAAGCTACTCCATAATATGGCAATCCTTGATGTGCATAATTCTTTTTTATATTTCTTACACCATGTATGATTCCAAAATGTCTTGGGACATTAAATTATAGATATGTATATAAAATATTTTTAATAATAGTACTCATGTCACCGTGTCCTAATTCAAGTTTCGTTTTGTCACTCTATGTCATATTGTGTTTGTGGCCCATGTCTATCTTCATGTTCCATAGTTTGAGATCATGTATTAAATCATGATTCGTTTTACCGGTCCGTACCGATGTACCAATCAGTTATCGGTATAGTACATACCGAGCTATACTAAGTCGTACCGAGCATACCGACACACGGTATATAGGGGGTGTACCGATGTATCACCCATATTGGTCCCCTATCGGACTAGTACGTACCACCCGTACCGAGTGATACACCGCGGTATGACAAACCTTGTATTAAACTAAAAAATATAATCACCATCCACATTATGTAGTGCATAGTAAAGACAAGATTAAAGTGTAGAATCTTTAAAGTAATATTTTACATTATAACTTCTTTAGCATAATTTGGAAACATGAAACTCTCACTTTCTAATACCAAGAGCTTATAACATTTTGAACTGGCCAAAAATTAAAGATACTTAGACAGAAAACTCAAAAATAAGTTACTTTAAGTAAAATACTTGTAGTTGTAGCTTTAGATATAATCTAGCCAATTGCTGAATATCTCAGTCAGAAGTCCCAAAGGCCCAAACAACAGTAGCTTAGGATAAACTGCCAGTTGTTGAAGTTCTTAGGTTAAGGATAAAATGTGCTTGGCACATTTTCAACTAGCCAAAAGTTAAAGATCCAAAGGCAAAATACTCAAACAATAATAGCTAGAGCCTAGAAGTATAATACTAGTAATAGTAACATTATGCATAATCTAGTTAATTGTTGAATATCTCACAAGTCAGAAGCCTCAAACAAAAGTAGCTTTAAAGAGAAACGGCTGATCGTTGAATTTCTTAAAAATCAGAATCCCTGTTAGCCACCTATTTAGAAGATAGATGCTTATCAGAATCTACCATTATACACAGATGAAAGTACGTGAGAAACCTCTTCTGAATGCAGAAATGGAGACAGCAATAAAAATGTTTCTAATTTATATATGTATAGAAAAGAGTAACTGTTCCAAGAACAGACAAGATGAATTTCAAAAAAAAATAATGAAAGTTCAACCTTATGTTAAAATCAATGCGCAAGAACTCCCCATCCGAACTCCTATCAACAATTACAGATGTCGTCGTGCTCACCATCAAATAGTTGTTCAACTCCTGAAATTAAAATTTGTTACAGCTAGGGGCAAGAAAACAAGTCTGATAGAAGAAACCACCGTTTGCTAAGAAGACAAAGCAGGTAAAGTTTTCAATGAATTTTTCAACCAACAAACTGAATTTGAAGATGGTTTGTGTTGTTTGTCGAAATGTACAAAGAGCATGACGAATGAAGTTAGAGAGGAATGTGCTGAGATCCTTAAAAAAACCAACTGTAGGAAAACCCGTTACCTTATGATGGATAATTACAACCGAAGAAAGCAAACCTTTCATTGGAGAAGTCATTACTTATAGTGTTACATCAACAAACAGAACTTCATAAGGGCACCTACACATTATCTATTACAAAATTTGAAGATGTCTTCACAATAGCTAGTTTGATGACTTTTCATTGTATAATAGTTGCATATCATTTTCAACTTAAAAATTCAGCTAACGAATGTCTAAAATAGTTAATAGCAGTTGGTTATACCTTCTCTTTTTTCTGCATCCAAACATTTAAGGTGCTGACATGATAGTGATAACAAGAATGAAAAAAAGCACTAGGACCAAGTTAGACTAGCTAGATATCCCACGACTTTACTGAAATATTCCATCTCTCTAAGGTCAAGTATAAATACACATCCTCATCTTTAGGTAAGAGGCATTGAAATCGAGAATATAGACCCATAGAAGTTGACCTCGGGACTAACTTGAACGTTTGAGCGATCGGCTCGGGAAGCCTTTCTCGATTTCATTCATTGTGCAGGTAACAGTTCAAGAGCATAATATTTCTATTTCGGGAGGATGTGCTTTCCACCTTGGATGAATGCAGGCATAGTGCTTCCCTCAAAGTAGAAGAAGAGAAAGAAAGACAATCATGTAAACTAAGGAAAAAAGAAAAGGACAAACCATTCCAAACAAAAACATCATGGAGAATGCAGCTACGATAGATAATCCTGCACCTGAAAGTGATGCCTCTGTCAAATCTCGAGGTATTTTCCTGTAGTCAAAAAGAGGTGTTAGGTACCAATAAAAATTAAAGTAGCTTTACAATTCTTTTCCAATAAAAGTACTTCCACATGAAAAAAAAATACAGAATCAATTAATCATATAGTCATATATACATAGTTCAAATTCACTTCATATTTTACCATCTTGTGCACAAAATCTTTGATTTCTCAGATGTAGACCCTGAATTAGGAACAAACATCTTCTTTCTTAAAAAGTATGCACTATGCCTTTTCATCACCAATGAAAATCCATACAGGAGTAAAATACTGTGTAAAGCATGTAATGCGGATCAAAATCAAGCAAGAAAAATCATAGTAGCATGCTAACATATCACTTATGGCATGGTTCATTTCACAGTAGCAGTGAAACAAAAGGATAAGAATTAGTGAAGGATAAGAACTAGTGAAAGCCATTCAGATTAATATAGCCCCATAAATCATCATATCCTGGCAAAACATTTTAATGCAGCCAAAACATGAAGTAAGCTGGCAGTTCAGTACAATGACTACAAACTAAAGGTGGCTAATTATATTGGATGACTAAGTCTCATACAATTTCTTGCTCCAATTCCATTTCTTAAATTAACACACTACTAGTTGACATTAGCTTAGGATTTGATATTGCTGAAAACTTCAATGTATCGTGACACCCAGAGCAGAGCAAGATGATCGACATGTATTTAAATATGATTTGTGAGGAAACATTCCTACTAGTTGGCATAAAGCATAAATAATTGTAAAAAGTATAACACTACAAAATTAATTATCATAAACTTTCCAGACATTTTTTTAATATTAATCTTGATATTATGTCTGTCGTGTACCAACAATACCTGTCCCTATATACAAGCTATATAGAAGGCATGGAAAGAGGATTCTAAAATTCAAATTCAAGTCAAATTGCTTGTTTTCTATATGTCTTCAAGGGATCCCTAAACTAGAAGTATTGTTAAAAAAACTAAAACACACATCGAGGATTATAATCCGATGTCAAAGATATTCTAACGTCTGCTAGGATAACTAAATGAGTTCAGCAAAACCTTTGGCGTGTTAGAAAGTTATGCCAAAAAAATAGCTAATGGATTAAGCAAAACATTGAACCGTAACATAGACCAGAAAAGTTGCCATTAATAAGGTAGGTAAACCAGCTCCAAATGAATTTGGTGATTGCAAAACTCATGGTAAGCAACCCATTTCCCAGAGTAAAATTCAACGCTCCAAATATGTTGAAGCCCACACTCTTCAATCACTCATTATCATTTCATTGTGTGAGTAATATAGTATACTGCAGACACTTCACATGATATACAAACAAATCTGATAAGTAGCATTGAGAAATAAATCATAAAATTTTACGGAACCACATCTTAGTTCTTTTTGTGTTTCAATTGAAATTTAAAAATGTATGCCATCAAGCACTCTTATAAGGCGATAGAATAAATTGTTTCCTAAAGAAAATTTACATGGTAAAATAGTTAATGACCAAAAATTACTAACATTAACTTTTACAGATCTAATTTCTTCATTGGTGCTTATTCCAAACCCATGAACACATAAAATAATCCAGTCAAAGTCCAACCTACTTGATGCATCCTCCTCTACCCATGGAAAAATCTAGAGCTAGAGATACACTGGACCTTAATACTGTGAGCCAGACAGCATGACTCGTCTCCAGTCCTCAAAAAGCTAGAGACCGGAATAATTAACTTTCAGATTTGACTTGGGACTCCTGAATTCCTATATTCACTAAAAATTCAAATCTTTCCGAGGTGAAACTCCAATCATAGCCCCTGGTGATGTAAAATACATCTCAAAAACAAAATGCAACTGCTTTTCCTTAACCCAGCATGTTTCGCGTGACATGAATTTTAGCACTACAAATATCCATCCCTAAAAAATTCTGTAAACCCATTAAACAATTACCCAAAGAATGAACAACAAAATATATGCAAGATTTACACGATCTCCTCGGTTTCAGTTTTATGATGCATGCGTAAATAAACCGCAGTGACAAATGAAAGAGAAAGTTGGCTCGATCCCATGTTCACCAATAAACCCTACGGATCCAAGATTCCACCAACTCACCATCCCAAACAGATGCATCAAAGAATCAAGAAACAACGGAATTAAAATTCACTAGACATATCCAAGATTCCACTTGCTTTCATCAAGTTCACCATCCCCGAACAGATGCACCAGAAATCAAGAAACGACAGCACCAAAAAGAAAAATCTACTAAAAACAACAAGAAAGGAGTCACAGGATCCGGGCAATAATCCATGTAAAAGAAACGGCATTTCTGCGGACGAAAGCAGGGATCTTGAAGCAAAAGATCAAACCTGTAGAAATCCACAGACTTGAGCTTGGTTGCGGAGATCATGGCTCCGACGATCGAGAGATCCCTCAATTCCTCTCCAAATCGATAAGGGGTTTCAGATCGTAACCCGAAATGAAGCGAGGGCGAGAGCGGGACAGAGGAGATCTCAACAACTGCTCAAGGTCTTCCTCCCCTTCGCTTTACGTTTCTTTACCCTCTCCTACTGTGTTAAAAGGGATTCATCCACTCGGGAAAAAATTAGAAAAATAATATTAAAATAAAATTTTAAATATGCCCTCATGAAGTCAGTTGTCGTCCTATTTGCCCTTCTAATGCATGTATTCATGTAAAATTAAAAATGACAAAAAAAAAAATACAAAAGACTCCTGTATTCATGTATTCATGAAGTCAGATATCACCCTATATTCCTATGTGCCCTTCTAATGCATGTATTCATGTAAAAAAAATTTAAGAAAAATTAGAATAATAAAATAGTAAAATTACTAATGTGTCCTTATGAAGTCAGAGATCATCCTATTTACCCTTCTAAGGCATGTATTCATGTAAAAAATATATCAACTATTAGTATAATGATAATCTAACTCTAATTACTATGAATACCTTTCGGGACAGGTGACTCATCTATGGGCTCCAATCTTTTATTTTAATGGTGTATACTCACTCTCTTTCAATTTATGGAATTAGTAGATATTTATTTTCAAATAAAAAAGAGGAAACAAGCGAAAAGAATAACAAATGTATGTTAGGTATAAAAATTGTATATTCAAACTAATTTTAGATATTGATAACCATGATTCATAGTATTTAACTGCAGTTTTGTTTAGATGATTAATGGAAATAGCATATCTGGAGGATTTATATATTTGGAAGGATGTACATGCAATTAATTTACATTATTTTCAAACTTTGGAAGGATAGGTATTTGAAACTCCACTAGAAAATTAGTAAATATTTTTTTGTCAATTCCCATTTAGAGTTAGCAACAAAATTTCTAACCAGACATTAAGTGGGTAGAAAACAAATGAAAATGTCTTGGGAAATATTGACTTTTTGAAATAAAATTGCCTAAGCAGTAAATTATTTAGATTGAAGTTTATTTTACATGAGAAATGATTTATACTTTAGACATAAGACGACAAACTTAATTTGGCAGGGTGGTTCAGCATCAATATACAAGGCAGTTGAGTCTGTAAAATCTGAGCTCTGAAGATTACCTGAGACTTTGAAGCTTACTGTAAATACAATCTGTCTTAAGAGGATGTGCATTCTTAGATGATTAAGAAAACTAAGGAGTAAAGAAAGCCACAGATACTGAATTATCTATATGTTACAAAGAGCCTTCATGTTCAGATCAACATTCCAAGGCAGGAGTGATTGGATGAACCCCCTTTCTTTTCTCTCCTTCATGTCTTCTGTCTCCTTTTCTGTTTCCTTCTTCAAACTGGCTACTCTGGCATCACCATGTCTTCTTTTTATGTATTATCTTGTTTCCTTCCTACATCAGCAAATACTTTATCCGTCATTTCAAGACACAGAATCTTAAAAGCCATTATTCTGACTGTGTGTGTGCAGACTTAGTTGAACATATAATGTTTATTCTTAATTCATTTCTCTTCTGGTCATAATTCACTGCCTTGCATATGCCCCTCATCCGATAAACAGAAGCAAATAGTTATTCTGCAATTATAATCAAATAAGATAGTACGAAGACTACTTCTTGATGCTTTGGAGTCCTGTCTACAATCTGCTACATTTCTGCAGACCTAGTTTTCATGACCATAACACCATCGAATCTTATCATGCACCAAACAAATAATTATTCTTGGATTATACTAAATTGAATTTGTCTAGTAAAGAAGATATTAATTATATCAATACATCTAACTCTGGTGTCTTTACAATCCGAAAACCTTGGGATGTTCTTTTTCATATATGCAGGGATGGCAAGATACAAATATTTAATTATGATGCAACATATCTTTTAAACAGTGAAATTAGTTGTGGACAGGAAAGATTTCAGTTCTATTATATTCTGACTTTGTCAGTTTCACTGGATTCTCACATATCATTGGAATCAATCTTGAATTGGATAAATTAGTATGGACATTTTCTATGGTCCTTTGAACAAGACTTATACTGAATTATGTACCATTATATTTGTGTAGGCAAGAAACATTCAATGCATCTTCCATAGTTGAACTCTGGATTAAGAATTCAGAGAAATAGATTTGAAGAGATTACAGATGATGTGGTGATTGATTTCTGGTCACAGAGGTTTTGAGAAGTGTCAGCTTTAGCTATAATCTTTGTAACTGCTTATACCTGTCATCTTAGTTATATATGACTAGATTTCATCTGGTGTAACAGCACTGTTCCAACTTGATTTGTTCAGACGGGCTCATTTATTCTCAGGTTTAGATTTGATATGGGAAAAGTGACAGTGTCTATTAATTGAAATATGAAGTCTAAACAAGCTACATATTTCAATTGGATTAAGAAGAAGAGAACAAGGTAGTAAGGGTGCAATTATGTGATATACATAGTGATTCCTAAGCAACATTAATCATCACAAAACTGCAGAATAGAAATTGCATATAAGCCTCAAACCCAACTTTTAAGTAAATCGCATATACAATCTATACATTTGCACAAAGATAGGAACAGGGAGTCCTCTCCTCGGAGTATTTCCATGTTGCTCACTGATTAAAAGTCTATCCTAGATAGTCTACTAGCATGGACAAAGGAACTAAACAAAGCCCTCTTTTCTTCAGCTCTCTACACTCATCTGTCTTCTCAACAAAATCAAATCCATTTAGAGTTTGGTTCAGCTCCAGGCCATTCCTATTGCCGACATCATCTTCCTGCAACATGCAGAGGCAAAAGAACCAGGTTTTAGCAGGGACAAAATACTTCAATTAAATTCAACAGACCAAAGCAATTGTTTTCTAGTACCTGAGCTGTGTCCCTGCAGTCATCATTCTTGTTTGGGTCACCAATCAAGTAACTCAAATCAGCAACCTGTTCTAAGCAATACATTTCACAGGAATGACTGAAAGTTACTGAAACCAAAGAATCCCTGCAAGACAGGGAATACAGTATAAGAGGGAAAGAAGTTGTTGTTGTAACCTTGGGGCTATTGACAGGAGAGCTAGCAGTGTCTTCCAAAGAATCATCATGCAGTAGCCCCTTCCTCTTCTTTAAGCTCAGCTTCCTGTAGTTCTCCGACACCTGGAGGCTCGCTGACGATGGCTTCCAAGCAACACAAGAAGCAGCATCAGAGATCATAGAAGACCCGCTGACAACACTGAAGGAGAAGCCACCAGCTGCTTTCCTCTCCTCCGAAGCCATGAAGTCCTCGAAGTACATGGTCCAACCACTCTCTTCAGAAGAAGCTGAACCATCCTTGGGACGGAAAGCGCTATCCGCAGACGGGTTAATTGATTCCTCCATCTCAAGGAAACGGAGATGGTGGGCATGTACATCAGGCAAGAGGCCTATGAGGTTTGTATATAGAACACGGGAAAGAAGGAGCAAATGAGAAATAAAAGAGAGAAAGAAAGGGATGTGAGTATTATATTGGCGTGGGGCAGAGAGGATGGAGAGAGTTCGAATCAATCACCTGCAAACAAAATGCTGGATTGTGACGTGCAAGAAGAGAATCAAAGGGATGCTTTGACATTACAACCCTCATACCTAACCCACTCATTTCTTCTCTTTACCTTGTTTCTACTGCCACTGTTGTATCGTAAAGCCTTGAGAACTCTCTATTCACAGAGACGAATAAGTTTCGTACGTGCTGATCAAATTAGTATTTTTATTTTCTCTGAGACAAACATTGGTTGATGTTTTCAGCTCCATTATCCTATGGATATCTTGAGTTAACATCCATGCTATTCAGAAATAGTTTTGTTTGCATTAATGAAACATCATCATCATCCTACTTCATTTAAAAAGGTAGATCATATCCTGGTGGTGGCTCTGGTCACACCAGGGCCAGTTATTAGATAAGATCAGTAATCCTCATAAACCTGTTTGACATAATTCATGTATTGAATGGACTCTACAACCACCATATGTTGTGTTGATGCTTCTCCTGCCTCTCCCTGCTCCTATTCCAACCAATTTTTGTCAAAGTAATCTTAAGTCAGTTCCTTTGGATAGGAGCATTATGCACACAAAAAGAAACAACTCCATTGATGTGCTGACCCACAAGTATCCATTTCATTATGTATTGATAGCAGCCTTTTAGTGTTTGTTGTATATGAGTAATATACCAATCATCATTATCTAACTGAAACTAGTAAAATAATCACATTCGACTACTCAATGTTTTGATTTGTTTGTGTATATGCCAGCATTGCAGTGTCAACTATGATTTAAAATTTGTGACACCATCACAACCACTAGTGCTTTATCTAAGAATGCTTTGAAATCTTCTGACAAACAAGTTGCTTAAAAGAATGCAGAGGTTTATATGTGCTGAAGAGTAAGATAGTCCTGTAAAGGATTTGGGATTCCAAAACCTGTGACAATTCCATTCAGTGTTGAAGAAGAAGAAGATGTTCCCGGAATCTGCTTGTAGAATTGCTCATTTCATCGAAGGCAAATTTATTTTCCCTGATAAAAAGGAATCACATAGTTTCCGGCAACAACATCACTTGGGGTGTTCATATCTGATCTGTTGAAAACTAGATCATGCCTTTCTCTGTGCAGAAGAAAGAGACACGCAATAAATCCCCTCGACAACAGGAGGTTTCAACCTCAAATAGATTTTGAGGTGAGGAATCAAAGAAGAGGCCGGCCTGACTTCCTTCTGGAAGGCGTGGAAACATGATAGTGTCATGCCTTTCTGTGTTGATGCCCACAAACTAGATTTAATCTTTTCTTAATATTAGGTGAAAGTGCAATATAATCATCAAACGAGAGAATTTTGTCATGCAATTTAAATATTTCGTTATTAGTTGCGTGTTAATAATTACGCATGCCCAATTACGATAAGTTCCTCGTTTGATGATATAAATGCTCTGTTAGTTTTTGTATCAGCCAAGATTTTTAGATCTAAACAAACAAAATCAAGAATAGAATACTCTAAAATCAAAAGTCACACTTAGTAGCATAATTAGAAAAAGTTGGAAGAAAAAAGCATCGTTATGCTTCCAACCAATCGACACCCAATGGAGACAACTATTGCAATTAATAAAGAACGGTAGGAGAATTCTTTTTTTGAATATATATATATATATATATATATATATATATATATATATATAATTTATTTTTCAGCAATTTTTAACAGATATTAAGTTTTTACAGAATTTCATTTTCCATTATTCGATGTTGGATATATTTTTTTAATCAAAAGGGCTTCAGGAAATATTGAGATGTATAAGAGATAAAGATTGAAAGATAATTAGGAGAGTAGTTTCGTATGAGGAAAATTAGAAGAGTCGGATTATATATGTTGATAACCTAAAAAAAATGACTTCATTTTTTAGATTGAATTGATGTCTTAAATTATTATTTTCTATAACTTGAATCTTTTTGAATTGACAAGTTTCTAGCTGACCTCGGATGAAGCTGGTGCTTTTTCTTCGTTGTTTGCCAAAAACCTTTTGACCTCGGAACAGGTGTGTTGGAACCTGATCTTCCCGATCCCGGCGGGCAGCATGGATGGTTGAGACAACACAAGATACATCAAGTAATCGGATATTTTCTTGCTTATCTGAAACTCTATCTTGCCTGTCCCTTCCTCCTTGCCTTTCTCGGAACAGGATTGATTCGCTTCCAAATCTTTCTTACCTTCCATTATATCATTCTTAACGTGACGGGAATTCACTTTCTTGAGAGGCTTAATGGCTGCCTTCGCGGCGTCCGCACTGGTCTCCTCCATCTGGCAGCAAATAGACGTGGCGATGTGCCACAACAGGATTCTCTCGGCGAAGCTCCGGTGGAGGTTCGTGTAGCCCATTTTCTGAAGCACCCATTCCCCTCTGCGGGCTCGCAATCGCTTGTAACTTGCGACGTTTCCCTCCGCGCTGTGGGCCTTGTCCTTCAGTTCCTTGAAGATAAGTGTCTTCAGATCATCATCCACGTCCGTATTTTCCACGCCAGACAGGCTATCCCACACTTTCAATCGGAGGAGATGCAAGATGCTTCTGCAACCGGTGTGCTTCTTGTCCTTCAGTTACAACTACGGCTATGGTCTCGAGCCCAAGAGCGGCAAGGAGGAGGACGTTAGTTATGGTGACGTGGGCTTCGTTGAAATCATGCTTCTCTGTATAGTTGAAGAGCACGAGGGCGAAAATTGCTAGTAAGAGCGAGAAACCACGCAGCTTACGACCAAGTACGGTATGGACATGAGCAGCTTTGGTGTGGAGGATGTCGTGCAGGAAAGAGAGCTCGACGTCCACCACTTGGAACGCCTGGTTCCACTTGCCCCGCAAGAAGGTTTGGCGTTCGATCTGATCCTGCAAGCTCAGCATGAGGTTTACCGTGAGGCTCTTGAAGGACTCGAAGAAGCGATAGGCCACGGATATGGCCTGCACTTCAGACATATATAAGACATCTTCGTTGGGTAGGGTAAGGCGTGTCTGCAACTTGGACCATCTCGAAACTTGCCTTCAGCCCAGCGGTAACACTAGAACGATACGCTTGCATGAACTTGAAGTAGTCAGGCCCGGGATCCTGCTCGGTGATCATGGATTGCCTCGGCCGGTCCATTCTGGCCGACCACAACGCCAGTGTCCGCTCTGCATATTTGAGGATTCCGGCGGTGAACACCACGATGGCGATCTTCCACAGGTGGGGGCTCGGCAACGACTCGAGGAACAGCACGATGGCCATGGTAACTTCGTACAGTAGCCCAATCAAGTGGCGCAGCCACAGCTCATTGTCCTCGAGGGAGTAGGAGGCGGCGGTGTCGGGGCCGCCGAGGTGGAGGAGAAGGAAGGGGGCCCAGAGGGCAATGAGGCCGCAGTTGACGTGCTGGTCGCTAGCCTCGATCTGCTTGCTGAGGAGATTTCCCAGCGCCAAGGTGGCGATGTTGTCAGACGCCCAGGTAGGAGAACCACGGGATAATCCTCAACAATGTTTTTGAGCTCCGCTTCCGAAAGAGGGAAAAGAAGATGAGAATGATCTGCAAGGCGAGGCTGAGGGGAACCAGGATTCGGATTTGTTCCGCAATCCATAGCTTCCTAATCTTCCTCGAGATGAACTCCATCGCCATCGGCTGGCTTGTTAAAACTCCGCCTCCCTCCTCCACAACTCGACTCTTATTGTCATGGAGCTCGAGACGATCTCACCGTGCTTAGCAGCAGTGTTGAAGTTAATGCCACATCACGTGAGCGATACGCCTCCCGACCATCTCTGTAGCTCACTACCGTCGCACGCGATGCTTTCTGCGGCAACAACGCTTGCCTATTCACCTGTGAGGTGCGCAGTCCTGACACCAATCAGAGAAGATTAACTTGTCAGTGGTCTCTGTGGGTACCTAATCTAAGTTGCTCCGATAATCAATAGAAAGGCGTCACTCTCTTCAATCAGAAAACAGGTAGACCAGTGGGTTTCTCGTTGTAGGTGTGAAAAAAATATTGCTCTCACAGCATTAGGTTCTTGAGTGTGCCACTAAAGTTAGTTTATGCCCAAAGCTTTGCTATTAAAATGAAAGTAATTGGTGGATTCATGACTTGTGAAAAGAGGATTACATTAGATTCTGTGCTCTAATGTTTTCAAAAGCATCATTAATCATCATCTTCTTCTTCTTTCAATGTGAAGTCTCATCTCCTTATTTCTATTAACAAAATTAAGTTATAATTTTTTTAAAGATTCTATAACCATCATAATTTTTAAATTTTAAATATTTTAGATCAACGACTCAAACTTAACAAAATTAATGAGTCAATTATTTCTTCGAATCAAATCAAATCAAATCATAATGAGTCAAAGCACACCAATGCTCTTTTTAATTCTTATATGGTATGTAAATATTTTTCTTGATAAAATTAAGAAAAAATTCTTTTCGTGCAATAATAATCTGGATTCACATATTGAGGTCATAAGATTTGAGTGAGTCATACGTTAAAAAGGAAAAATATAATAATAATAATAAGGTAAAAACGAAAATAAAAAATGTTTAAAATGAAAAGCAAATTTAGAGATAAAAGGGAAACATTTTAAAAGAATAAAACGAAATAAAAAAGACAATTCAAACTAATAAAAAATTAGAAATTAGAAAATTAAAAAGAGAAGAACATTACTTTAACGACCAAATAAAAAAGAACAACCAATAATTGTTCTTTTAGCCACTCAATTAAAAGGATGTGATGGTGTCAAACTTCTTCGATACTCCCGGCGGAGTTAGAGGACCACTAGAAACGCGATGGTCCCAAATTGTCGCATGCTGCTGTTTAACTTTACAGCACCAAAATCAATTAATTGAGTATGGAAAAGAATATTACAACAGATTGTTCCGCTAATAAGAACCAATAAGATCACAAATAGTATCCTGTTTCTTAATTAGAGACTTTAAATATCACCAATAACAACTCTTGGCTCATCAAATAATGATATTTTTTTTAATATTAAAATATATTTAAATAATAAAAATAAAAAACATATTAAATCTCATGAATAAAAATATCAACAAATAAAAGAAGAGGAAGCTTTCCAAAAATCAACTAAATCAGGCCTGAATAGATTCAGAACACTTGTCGCATGGAGATCAGGCTTAACTCGATCATCAACAAAGTTTTCTCTACCATATATCTTTTTTAATATATGACAGTTGCAGTAATTTAGCACATTTAGTATATGTCTAAATCCAATTTCTCCACTTGTCGGATGAGTGGAACCATCGAGCACCACGTCAAGTAGACTGCATAGGTTTTGGATAGTGTAGTTTATAATATTTATATATTTTAAATGTAACATGGTATTCCTCCAGTGAGTTATAAGCGTTCAAAAACATTCCAGTACATAATGATTGCGTACTATTTGAGCTGAACTGGATCATCACAGAAGAGGTTTGTGGGAGATGACTTCACCTCTGCAATTTTTCATGAGTACATGACACCATCTTTCATGCTATGAAACCAAAAGAGAAAGGACGGGAAGAGAGAGCGATCTACGTTCTTGGATTACGAGGGATTGGAAATTTCAGGTTCTTGTAATTAGATGTCGACTAGAAGTTTTGCTCTGGCATGGCCTGCTTCGATCCGGTATTGTTCACCAATTCCCATGTGAGCCATGAGTAACCAGACATGGGTGAGGAGCTCTCCGCCCTGGCTCAGCTGCTTGGCGTGAGCGTACGAGTTGCAGTTGCTGGCCGCATAGCACAACATCTCCACCCACACGGCACTGATGACGATCCACCTCCTGCTCGTCTCCAACTCGTTTAGGTCCTTTGCGAGCTTGCAAGCATCGAACAGCACCGACTTGCTCCTGTCCCCTTTCACCTCTACGGGTTTGAGTTCAGGATCCGACTTGGCGACTTCCAGCAGCTTCTCGCAAGCTGCATTTTTTGTCACCTTGAGCCATGAAGGTCCTTTGCACTGGTCCTTCAGTCCAATTTCTCTGGCATTGTCTGTGAAAAACCTTTTGGCCTCGGCACAGGTGTCTTGGAACCTGATCTTCCCAATCCCGGCAGGCAGCAGGGATGGTTGAAAAACCAAAAGATACATCAAGTAATCGGATATTTGCTTACTTATCTTACGATGATCATAATTCGCTTCCTCGCCTTCTTCGGAAGAAGATTGATTCGCTTCCAAATCTTTGTTACTTTCCACTGTATCATTCTTAACGTGACGGAAATTCACTTTCTTATGCGGATCAATGGTTGTCTTATCGGCGTTGGCACCGTTCTCCCCCGTCTGGTAGCAAATAGACGTTGCGATGTGCCACAACAGGACGCTTTCGTCGAATTCCTTATTCATGCTCCAGTCGAAGTCCGTGTAGCCCTTTTCCCGAAGCACCCATTCGCCTTTGCAGGCTCGCAATCGCTTGTACTCGGTGGAGTCTCCCTCGGCGCCGTATGTTTTCTTCTTCAGTTCCTCGAAGATGAGCGTCTTCTGATCATCCCCTACGATGGTATCTTCCACGTGCCGATAGCTATCCCACAGTTCTTTCAATCTGAGGAAATGCAGTATTCTTGTGAACGTGGTTTGCTTGTAATCTCCGAGGCAGATGCATAGTAGGTTACACTGCCTCATGGAATTCGACCACCTTTTGACACCTAGAATTTTGACGATTGCATGATCCAATTTAAAAAACCTGATGAATTTTTTCAGGCTAGCGATGTAGGGGCTCTCCAGCTTGCCGCTGTCCTGCAGCGCGACGATGGTCCAGTCCGAGAATACGATCAGGACAGCGGCGATGGCCTCGAGCCCAAGAGCGGCAACGAGAAGGGTGTAAGTTATGATGACGTCGGCTTCGCTAAAATTGTGCCTCCCGCTTCGGTGGAAGAGCACGAAGGCGAGGACTACCAAGGAGAGCGACAAGGCTCGCACCAGGCGACCTTTTAGGGTATGGACATGGACGGCTTTGGTGTGGAGGATGTCGTGCAGTAAAGAGAGCTCCACGTCGACCACGAAGAAAGCCTGAGTGGGCATGAGCTTCAGAAAGAAGGTTTGGCTCTCGATCCGATCCTGGAAGCTGAGCATGAGGTCCACAGTGAGGCGCTTGACGGTAGGGAAGAAGCGATAGGCACCGAATATGATCTCCTTGGCGTTTCTTTTTTCGGTCGATTCTTTGGGAAGGGGCGGCCGTGGCTCTTTCTCTGTCCAGATATATGCGTTCAGCCCCGCAGTAACACGAGAGTGAAACTCCTGCATGAACTTGACGTAGTTAGGCCCGGGATCCGGTTTGCTGATCATCGATTGCCTCAGCCGGTCCATACTGGCCGAATAAAGCGCCCACGTCCGCTCTGTGTACTTGATTATTCCGGCGGTGAACACCACGATGGCGACTTTCCACAAGTGGGGGCTCGGCAGCGACTCGACGAACACCAGGATGGCCACGGAGACCTCGAGCACCAGCCCCAGCAAGTGGCGCTTCCACAGCTCGTTGTCCTCCAGGGAGTAGGAGGTGATAGTGTCGGGGCCGCCGAGGTGGAGGAGGAGGAAGGGAGCCCAGAAGGCGGTGAGGTCGCCGTTGATGTTCTGTTCGCTCGCCTCGGTCTCGTCGTTGAGGAGGTTGCCGAGCGCCAAGGCGGCGACGTAATCGGCGCCCAGGTAGGAAGTCCAGAGGATGAAGCTCAACAGCGTGTTCTGGCACCGCTTCCGGAAGAGGGAGACGAAGATGAGGACGATCTGCAAGCCGAGGCTGAGGAGGACCAAGATGCGGATTTCTTCCGCACTCCATAGTTTCCTGATCTTCGTGGGGATGATCTTCATCTGCCCGCCTCTCTTTCTTACGCCTTCTCCTCCCTCCGACACAACGCGAACTCCTTATATAGCAATCGAGCTCGACAGTCTTTCACCGTGCTAAGCTGCCGCATCTCGCGAGCGAGACGGTTCCCATCGTTTTACTTTATCACATGACCGTCGCAAGCAAGGTTTTGTGCCAAATTTGCTTTTCCTACTTGTTCCTTGCTTGAGTGGCTCACCCGAGAGAAGCGCTGTCGAGCTACCATACCAGTGAGGGACGTCCGTCTCGTCATTGCTCGATAGTGTGTGTCCCACCATTCACAGCTCTGCCAACCGACGGGAAAAGCGCTGTTTCCTTGGCCGGTGGCTCGGTCGAGACACATGATTCAGGCGTAGCAGCAATTCCCATGCGGGAATCCACCTGTGGAGCCGTTGCTTTCAGTTATCCGCAGACAGGTAGTGCAAGTTTGAATGTGACAAAAATATTGGCCTCGCAGGATTCGGTTTTTGAGTGTGCTTCTAAAACTAGTATCGGAAGAAACCGTACTTTCTTTCTTTTTTTATTCCCTCGTGGGGACAAAACGAATCGGGAATGCGTGCTAAGATCGATGGCTTGTTAAGGAACAGAGCTTTGGTATTAAAGAGAAAGGTGATGGATTCAAGACTTGTGAGAAGAGGATAACATCAGAATTTTGATAAAAGTATGATTAATGATCTTCCTCCTCGAGGACAGAACACTAATCACCTTTTTATTTTTATTATTGTTATAACATATAGCCTGCAATGCTAGATAGATATTGTCACAAGTTTTAGCTATATAAATCGAAGGAGGGATGTAGAAACCCCCCTCTTTTTTTTATCAAATGTAATATAAACTTTTGATGATTTTTCATCAAAAAAAAAAAAACTTTTACATTAGATTTTGCCCAAACAATATCCCCTTTTAGTCTTTTCAAGTAATGTAGCTAAACTATCCTTCTACTTCCCCTTAGTTTTTATCTTCGTCGCCTCTTTCATCATGCCGTCATCCTCTTTTTTCTTCTCTCTCTTCTTCATCCTCTTTTTTCTTCTCTTCTATACCTTTATATTTCCTTATTATATTACCTTTCTCATCCTTTTCTTTTTCTCTCTCTTTTCTCCTCCTCTCCCTCCTCTCTCCACCAACTATGGGACAAAGGGATGAAGTCAATAGTGGAAGTGCAAGCGATAATGACAAAGGTGATGGAGGTGCAAGTGACGACGACAAAAGCGATGAGGGTGGTAGCGACAACGATGAATGTGACAAAGGCAACAGGAAAAGTTGAGAGACGATTTCAATATATTTAAATTTAAGAATATATTATTTAAGAAAAACAAAAAAGGATGGTGCTATTAACGAAACCCCAAAATGGAAGTATCTTCTAGAAAAGTTATCCTATAAACACTGATTAATATATACCATTATCTAGTTAAAACTTAGATCACAAATGATAAAAAAAAGTATCTTACGTCAATCCTACCTAATAAAATCATCTTATCTATATTGTCATCTTCCATATTGGTTCATCTATATTGATATCTCTTACATCAAAATCTTTCACATTCGAGTAAATTCATTAGCTTGGCTGAACCTATACTTCTCTATGTCACATAGTCGAATTTATAATACAATTGCAAAACCAAGACCATTGGAATTTGCAATGATGAGATAATAAACTAAAATATCCTTTGTCAAGTTTCGCTATCTTCTCATGTACTAGTTTTCCCTCATATCTCCTATGTCAAGGTTACTCTTCGATTAGGTGTCAATTAGACATCATCATCCTATAAAATTAATGTTTTATTAGACGTCAGATCTCTATTCCATCTAGACTCCCTAGTCAATAGGATGAATGACGACTCCCTCGTGGTCATAACGATGCTTGAAGGTAGTATTCGATACTTTTAATACTAAATCTTGATTGACTTTAAATCAATATTCCAATCGAACAATCAAAATTTATATTAATAAAATTGGTCTCCTATTTATTAAATAGAGACTTTAATTATCACTAATAACAACTCTTTGGCTCATCAAATAATAGTATTTTAACTCTTAACATATAAGAAAATAATAAATATATCATATTAAATATCATAAATAAAATAAGAAAAAGCTTTCCAAAAATTAAAATTGTTCACCGTGTAAGTATGATGTAGGAATAACATATTATACAAAATCATGAAAATTATTTAGATTAGACTTAATTTTCTCTCCCACACATATTTTGAAGGCCGATTTTCCTAAAATATATATTTTTTTCTTATATGGTACCCTATATTTTCGTTTCTCTTAGATAGGTCCCCGTATTATTTGTAATCTCATAAATACCTTTATCCTTCTTCGATCCTTCTTGATCACTGTCTCCACTCCACTACGAGGCGACACCGTCCACCCATCCCCCCTTACTCCCATTGCGAGGTTTTGTCACCTTTGAGGAGCAAAAGAAGGAAAAGCGGGGAAAGACGAACGAATGGAGAGGAGGGGAGAGAGAGAGAGAGAGAGAGGAAAAAGATGATAGGAAAGGGTGGGTGGTGAGGGGAGGGGAAGAGAGGAGGAGAGAAAAGAGCTTGAAGGGAAGGGTGGGTGGAGATGACAGGAAAAGGTGAGCGATGAGAGACGAGGGGAGGAGAAGGAGAAGGGGGAATGAAGGGGATTGGGAGAAAGGCGACAGGTGAAGGTGATGGACAGCAGGGAAGGAAGGGGAAGAGGGAAGAGAGAAGGGGGGAGAGGGAGGAGGTAAAAGGGAAGGGTGGACGACATCGTCTCGAGATGGGACGGAGGTGATGGAGGAAAGATAAGGATATTTATGAAATTATACAAATAAGGGTATTATCTAAGAAAAATAAAAATAAAAGCATCAGAAAAAATAAAAAAAGAGGACTTTTCAGGAAAATCATCCTATTTTTAATATATGACGGTTGCCATAATTTAGAATTAGTTTTCTAAATCCAATTTCTCCGCTTGTCAGATGAAACATCAAGTAGCACCACGTAAAGTAGCCTGCATGGACATTGAATTGTGTTGTTTATAATATTTATATATTTGTAATGTATCATGATTTTGCTATAATGATTTATGACCGTCAAGAAACATTCCGGTTCAT
The DNA here is from genome assembly GCA_004837865.1 of Musa balbisiana. Classification (NCBI taxonomy): domain Eukaryota; kingdom Viridiplantae; phylum Streptophyta; class Magnoliopsida; order Zingiberales; family Musaceae; genus Musa; species Musa balbisiana. The sequence continues at coordinate 7,846,670 of CM017196.1, read as the reverse complement.
AATGATTAAGTACTAATGTGTTGAACTGGATCATCACAGAAGAGGTGTGTGAGAGATGACATCACCTCTGCAATTTTTCATGGGTACATGACACCGTTTTTTATGCGATGAAATCGGAAGAGAAGGGAAGGACGAGAGAGCGGTCTAAATTCTTGGATTACGAGGGATTTAATTGGAGCGATTCTAAATTTCTGGTTCTTGTGATTAGATCTTGACTACAAATTTTGCTCTGGCAGCGCCTCCTTCGATCCTGTATTGTTCAGTAATTCCCATGTGAGCCATGAGTAACAGACATGGGTGAGGAGCTCTCCACCCTGGCTCAGCTGCTTGGCGTGAGCATACGAGTTGCAGCTGCTGGCCGCATGGCACAACATCTCCACTCACACGGCACTGATGACGATCCACGGCCTGCTTGTCTCCAACTCGATTAGGTCATTTGCGAGCTTGCATGCATCTAACAGTATCGACGTGCTCCTGGTCCCTTTCACCTCTACGGGATCGAGTAAAGGATCCAGCACTTCCAGCAGTTTCTCGCAAGCTGCTTTTCCCAACTGAGGCAGATCCTTATTTTTTGGATTGACAAGTTTTTTTGGTCAAGTTGAGCCATGAAAGCTTCTGCTGTCTTTCCCTTTGTACGGATATATATATATATATATATATATATATATATATATATATATATATATATATATATATATATATATATATATATATATATATATATATATATATATATATATATATATATATATAAAATAGAATCAAAACGTGATGAGATTACGATAATGAGATCAATTCACCTTTAAACATTAATAATAAATAATCTCGATCATAGATTAATCGAAAGGGATATCGAGATAACCAAACTGACTGGTATGTTGTATACCCGTCCATATGATTGATACAGTTGGTCTCTTAGCTGCTTGTGTGGGGATACTAGGGATACAATGCAGGTGCTCATTGGAGAATGGGTTCATTGATTGTTCCGCTACGGAATATTAGATGATTGAAGATGTCTTATTGTTAGATAGCGATTCCGTAGTTCCAGTGGTGTATCTAGTCCTTAGACTTACATCAAGGATGTTCTATATGAGTATTCGATTCTTTGATACCAGACTTATAGGTCTAAAGGTTTTAAATTTAGCATAACCAGTTATTGAGAGTGGTAGCTAACATTATGAGAACTATTGAGTGTCGATAGAGGATCATCCACTCTCGGTGTTATGAGAGGAATATCTTATGTGTTCTTGCTCAGACAAATTCTTAGCAAGGGTCATTCGGATTGAGAAAGAAAGAGTTCTCCGAGAGAATCCGACTAGAGCGAAACTCGAGTAGAAACCGTATGGGTCTGACAGTACCATGCTCAGTATATAGTCTTTGGGATATTAGATGGATGAGGGACTATAGGTATACGGTAACTGAGGACAGATATGTCCAATTGATTGAATTCCCCTATATCGTCTGGGGACTATGGCGTAGTGGCCTAGTACGTCCGTAGTTGATAAGTCGAGTGAATTATTATAGAGATAATAATTCACTTAGTCAGAAGGAGTTCTGATATGTATGACTCACAGTCAGCTCGATATTGGGTCTAGAGGGTCACATACATGTGGTAGGCATTGCGATGAGTAAAGATTCGGATATGAGATATCTGTTGGAGCCCTATCTTATTGGATATCCAATAAGCTTCTGAGTTATTGGATCATATGAATGAGATCCAATAAGAGCCAATAAGAGATTATTGAATAGATATCCACTAATATAAGTGGCTTAGGTAGTTGAATGAAGATCCAATACCCAATAGGCAGGATCCATTAGGGTTATGTTGATAGGGAACCTCTATAAATACGAGGGAACCAATGGTTCATAGGCTAAAGCCTTTCTGGGTTGTCTTCTCCTATTCTCCTCTCCTCCTCCTCAGATAGTAGGTCTGGAGTTTTGAGGAGCATCGTTGCAGCTCTGTTTTGTGGATCACCGCTAGAGAGGATGACGCTTGACCTCATTCTTCCACTTCTACAGATCTGCAATGATTCAAGGATATTCGATCTCCCTATGTAACATAATATTTAAGCATTAAATGCTTTGTCAAGTACACCCCAAACATAGGTATATAGGATTTTATACTTTATGATTCAAGAGGATTCAACAGTTTGGATACCATATTCAAGAGGATTCAACACTTTTGATACCAAATAGAGACAATAGCGGAATAAAATCTTGATTGATGCCAAATCAACATCACAATCAAATAATCAAAATTTATATTAACAAAAATAGCCTCCTATTTATTAATTAGAGACTTTAAATATCACCAATAACAACTCTTGGATTATCAAATAATGATATTTTTACTCTTAAAATATATTAAAATAATAAATATATCATATTAAATATCATAAATAAAATAAAATAAAGCTTTCCAAAAATCAACATGTTTTACCATGTAAAGTATGATGCAGGAATAACATATTATAAAAAAATCATGAAAATTATGGAGATATGGCTTAACTTAATCGTCAACAAAGTTTCTCTCCCATACATATTTTTAAGGCCAATTTCCCTAAAAAGTTTTTTTTTTCATTTTACAAAGTTTCTCTCCCATATATTTTTAAGGTTGATTTAAAGTTTTTTTTTCCATACGTGTTTTTGTTTCTCTCAAATAGTATCTCATATCATTTGTAATCTCATAAATGTCTTGAGGCAGCATTGTCCACCAGTCATCTTCGCTAGCCCAAAGAAAGAAAAGGTGGGGGAGGGAAAGAGGAGAGAGAAAAGAGATGATAAGAAAGGGCGAGTAGAGAGGGGAGGGGGTGGGAGGAGAGGAAAGAGCTCAAAGGGAAGAGTGAGCACATAGAATGATGGTGACAAGGAAAGATGAGTAATGAGAGCGAAGAGGAGAGGATGAGGAAGGAGTCGATGAATAAAGGCGATGGGTAACGAGGAAGGATGAACAATAGGAGAGGAAGGGGACTAATAGATCCGGAAAGTGAAAAAAAAAGAAAGAAGAAATGATAGATATTACATAAAGTATTTTTAATCAACTTGTTCTTATCTTCAAATATGAAAACTATCCATTTTGGGCCATTAAAATAAGAACTCTATTTATTTCACAAGAATTGTAACATTTTGTAAAAATAATTTTATTGAGTATGATTTGCAGGATTCTAATATTACCAAAGATTAAAATGATCAAATGAATGAGAACATAAAGATGTGTTATAACAAGCAATAAATGAATTCTTATTTCCCTAAATCACGACCGTATCAATATAAAGATAAGCTTAAAAAATATTAAAAGTATGTTTGAAGGTACAAATAAGGTAAAAACTTTAAAACTTCATATTCTTTAATGCGAATTAGAAACACTTTTAATAAAGATTCTAAATTTATTACTTTTTTCTCATATGTCTTTTTTGTTGTGAGCCAAATAAAATCTTATGGTAAAAACCTAAATGATCAAATAGTAGTAGAAAAAAATTTATTGAGATAATATCCAAATTTTGATATAATTTTTATTGTTATAGAAAAAACTAAAGATACAAATATATTATTTATGAATAAAAAATAAACAGATTTTCAAATAAAATTTCAAAACATGCTCTTCAAATAAAATAAATCAAAAAAAGAACAATGATCAAATAAGAGTCACAAGGACTCCAATGAATCGAAAGAACAATGTCTAATTTTTGGTAAAATTTATTAATATGTCTAACAAAAACATTAACATGTTACCAAAAATTAGACATATTAAAACAGATTATTGGTACAAAAATAAAAATCCAAATATTCCTCTTTGGTTTCACTGTAAAAAATAAAATCAAGCAAATTATTTTGAAGAAAGTAATAGTAAAAAAAGGATAAAGAAAATATTTTTTCTTTATGACATCTTATGAAGAATATTTTAGATCTGTTTAGCTCTTAGATTATAGATATAATAATCATATAACAGAGGCCAAAAGTTTAGGAGGATGGAAAATAAATAGTTGCTTTGAACATCAAATTTAGTAAAAAAATTATTGATAATGTAATATTTATTAGCAATTTAAAAATAAAATCTCATGTATCAAACAATTGATGAGAAAAAGATATTATGCTATTTTTATGATAAAAAGTATTTAATTTATGATAAAAAAATAAAAAAAATTAATAGCAACTATGAGGCTAATAATAAAATAAATTTTATTTTTTAAAATTTCTCCTTATATGCATTCATTGTTATTGATGAATTGATATTATGACATAGAAGGTATAATCATCTGAATTATGATGGACTAGAATTATTAAATCAGAAAAATATGATAATTGGTTTGTCTAAAATTAAGAATAATGATATTATCTGTGAATCTTGTATTATTGAAAAATAACACAGAAATTTCTTTCACAAAGGTCATTCTTGAAGAACCAAAGAATGATTAAAACTTATGCATACAGATATTTATGGACTTATGTAGACTATATCACATGGTGGAAGTAAATGTTTTATATTATTTATAGTTGATTGTAAAAGAATGATATGGATATATTTTTTGAAATAAAAAGCATAAGCCTTCCCTGTTTTAAAAAAATAAAGTGGTTATTTTATTAAAATTTTACTTACTGATAAAGGAGGTGAATTCACTACAAGCTATGCCTCTTAGCAAAATTGAGTAGCAAAGCAAAAAAAATCGAGTTTCAATCGAGACTACTGGATGTATGCTTAAAGAAAAAGTAATATCAAAAGAGTTTTGGGTAAAAGTTGTAAATATAATAGTAAATTTATTAAACCGCTTTCCTTCGAAGACAGCACAAGGAAAAACACCCTATAAGACATAGTTAAATAGAAAGTCAGATATAAGCCATTTAAATGTATTTGGTTGTGTTACTTACTTTCATGTTCCTATAGAAAAAAAAGTATTAAATACATATTTGTGGGATATAGTAATGAGACAAAAGGTTTTCCATTTACAATTTATTATAACACCCTATAATAATGTGATATTATTTTTAATGAAAAAAAGTTTTGAATTTTAAAGTAGTTAGAGATTCTAATAGTTATAGGAGATGAAGTCGATCAGACACATGATACTTACTCATTATTAATATCTCACCCAAACATTCTCATATTTTGAATGATTTAAGTGTTTGTAGTGATAATGAAATGTCTTTAAAGAAATTTTGTAATCTTTCGAAGAATTTTAGAAGATCTCAAAGAAAGATAATATGAACCAACTAAAATCTATTGCGGTAATAAGTCAACTATTGTAATGATGAAGAATCTTGTCTTTCACAGGTGTACCAAACACATGAAAGCTCGATTTAACTTCATTCATAAACTAGTTAATAAAGGAGAAATTCAATAGATTATAGTTCCACCAAAGATGGGCTTATCGATATCTTTACAAAATGTCAAAGAAATTTTTTATTTTTTTGAAGACAACTTAAAATTATAATTATTTTGAATTAAGAGAGTGTGATAATATTAATTAAAATAATTTTGATTAGATGCAACAAAGGATAAGAATTTAGATTGAAATAAATAGATAAGGATGATAGATTTGTCGGGCTATAGTTGATTTTTTCTTTAAAAAAATTATATTTTATTCTTTGACTAATATAAATATCTTCTAATGAATATAAGACATTATCGATTGGAAGTACTCATCATTATTTTTATTATTATTTTTAATAAAAAAATTAATTGAGAAAAAAAAAGTAAAGAGAGAAGGATGGACGATACAGTCTTGCAATAGGATAAAGACAAAGACGAGAATGGAAAAGATAAAAATATTTATAAAATTATAAAAATAAAGATATTATCTTGGAAAAATAAAAACAGGAGTAATAGAAAAAAATAAAAAAGATTTTGCAGTAAAATTATCCTATTTTTAATATATGACGGTTGCCATAATTTAGGACATTCATTGTTTTTCTAAATCCAATTTCTTCCCTTGTCAGATGAGACATCAAGCGCCACGTAAAGTAGCCTGATGGACTTCGAATTGCGTAGTTTATAATATTTATATATTTGAAATGGTTTTGCTATAGTGATTTATGACCGTTGAAAAACATTCCAGGACATAATGATTGAGTACTATTGTGCTGAACTGGATCATTGCAGAAGAGGTTTGCGAGAGATGACATCACCTCTGCAATTTTCCACGGGTACATAACCCCGTCTTTTCTGCTATGAAACCAAAAGAGAAGGAAGGGACGTGAGAGCGATCTAAATTCTTGGATTTCGAGGGATTGAATGGGAGCGATTAGAAATTTCAGGTTCTTGTGATTAGATATCGACTAGAAGTTTCATACTGGCACTTCCTCCTTCGATCCTGTATTGTTCAGCAATTCCCATGTGACCCATGAGTAACCAGACATGGGTGAGGAGCTCTCCGCCCTGGCTCAGCTGCTTGGCGTGAGCATCAGAGCTGCAGTGGCTGGCCGCATAGCACAACATCTCCACCCACACGGCACTGATGACGATCCACCCCCTGCTCGTCTCCAACTCGTCTATCGCCTTTGCGAGCTTGCAAGCATCGAACAGTACCGACGTGCTCCTGGTCCCTTTCACCTGTACGGGGTCGAGTAAAGGATCCAGCACTTCCAGCAGCTTCCGGCAAGCTGCTTTTTCCATCCGAGGCAGATCCTCCCTTTTTGGCTTGACAAGTTCTTTGATCACCTTGAGTAATGAAGCTTCTTTGTACTGGTCCTCCGATTCAATTTCTCTGGCATTGTCTGCGAAAAACCTTTTGGCCTCGGCACAGGTGTCTTGGAACCTGATCTTCCCAATCCCGGCAGGCAGCAGGGATGGTTGAAAAACCACAAGATACATCAAGTAATCGGATATTTGCTTACTTATCTTACGATGATCACAATTCGCTTCCTTGCCTTTTTCGGAAGAAGATTGATTCGCTTCCAAATCTTTGGTACTTTCCACTGTATCATTCTTAACGTGACGGAAATTCACTTTCTTATGCGGATCAATGGTTGTCTTATCGGCGTTGGCACCGTTCTCCCCCGTCTGGTAGCAAATAGACGTTGCGATGTGCCACAACAGGACGCTCTCGTCGAATTCCTTCTTCACGCTCCAGGCGAGTTCCATGTTGCCCTTTTCCTGAAGAACCCATTCGCCTTTGCAGGCTCGCAATCGCTTGTTCTTGGTGGAGTATCCCTCGGCGCTGTAGGTTTTTTTCTTCAGTTCATCGAAGATGAGCTGCTTCTGATCATCCCGTACGATGGTATCTTCCACGTCCCAATAGCTATCCCACTGTTCTTTCAATCTGAGGAAATGCAATATTCTTGTGAACGTGGTTTGCTCGTAATCTCTGAGGCAGATGCATAGTAGGTTGCACTGCCTCATGGAATTCGACCACCTTTTGACACCTAGAATTTTGACGATTGCATGATCCAATTTAAAAAACCTGATGAATTTTTTCAGGCTAGCGATGTAGGGCTTCTCCAGCTTGCCGCTGTCCTGCAGCGCGACGATGGTCCAGTCCGAGATTACGAGCAGGACAGCGGCGATGGCCTCGAGCCCAAGAGCGGCAAGGAGAAGGATGTAAGTTATGATGACGTCGGCTTCGCTAAAATTATGCCTCCCGCTACGGTGGAAAAGCACGAAGGCGAGGACTAACAAGGAAAGCGAGAAGGCTCGCATCAGGCGACCTCGTGGAGTATGGACATGGACAGCTTTGGTGTGGAGGATGTCGTGCAGTAAAGAGAACTCCACCTCCACCACCTGGAAAGCATGGATGGCATCAAGCTGCAGAAAAAAGTTTTGGCTATCTGTCCGATCATGTAATCCCAGCCAGAGGTCCAAGGCGAGGCGCTTGGCGGTCTCGAAGAAGCGATATGCCCCGATTATGATGTCCTTTTCGGATATAGAGCTGACTGCTTCTTTAGGAAGCGGGGGCAGTGGTACTTTATCTACCCGGATAACTGCGTTCAGCCCACAAGTAACACGACAGTGATACTCCTGCATGAACTTGGCGTAGCTAGGCCCGTGGCTGATCATGGATTTCCTCAGCTGGTCCATACTGGCCGACCGAAGCGCCAGCGTCCGCTCCGCGTACTTGAGGATTCCAGCGGTGAACACCACGATGGCGACTTTCCACAGGTGAGGGCTCGGCAGCGACTCGAGGAACACCAGGATGGCTACGGAGACCTCGAGAACCATCCCGAGCAGGTGGCGCAGCCACAGCTCGTTGTCCTCCCGGGAGTAGGAGGTGATAGTGTCGGGGCCGCCGAGGTGGAGGAGGAGGAAGGGAGCCCAGAAGGCGGTGAGGTCGCCGTTGATGTTCTGTTCGCTCGCCTCGGTCTCGTCGTTGAGGAGGTTGCCGAGCGCCAAGGCGGCGACGTAGTCGGCGCCCAGGTAGGAAGTCCAGAGGATGAAGCTCAACAGCCTGTTCTGGCACCGCTTCCGGAAGAGGGAGACGAAGATGAGGACGATCTGCAAGCCGAGGCTGAGGAGGACCAGGATGCGGATTTCTTCCGCACTCCATAGTTTCCTGATCTTCGTGGGGACGATCTTCATCTGCCCGCGTCTCTTTCTTACGCCTTCTCCTCCCTCCGACACAACGCGAACTCCTTATATATAGCAATCGAGCTCGACAGTCTTTCACCGTGCTAAGCTGCCGCATCTCGTGAGCGAGACGGTTCGCATCTTTTTTACTTTAACACATGACCGTCGCAAGCAAAGCTTTTGTGCCAAATTTGCTTTTCCTAAATGTTCCTTGCTTGCGTGGCTCGCCCAAGCTACCATACCAGCGAGGGACGTCCGTCTTGTCATTGGTTGATAGTGTTTGTCCCACCTTACATTGCTGGCAACCAACGGGAAAGGCGCTTATTCCTTGGTTGGGGGCTCCATCGAGACAGGTGACTCAGGTGCCGCAGCAATTCTCATAGAGGATCCACCTATGGAGCCGTTGCTTTGGGCAATCACGAGACTGGTAGTTCGCCGGGTGCCGGCTGAATGTGTGACAAAAATATTGCCCTCGCAGGATTGGATTCTTTAGTGTTTGTGTAAAACTGGTATCGCGGAAGAAACCGTACTTATCTTTTTTTGTCCCCTCGTAGGGGCAAAACAAATCGGGAATGCGTGCTAAGATCGATGGCTGATTAAGGATCAAAGCTTTTGTATTTGGTAGTGCAAGTTTTTTTTGGTTGTCTGAGTTGTAAAAGGATCCAATCGACGTTCTTGTCTATCAAAGCTCATTTCACCGTTTTGATCGAAGGAGCTGGATCTGCAAAGGGAGTATTTTTGATAAATATCATTTTAACGATAAAATTAATCTCGATTTTTGATTGATTAGACTCATCAGATAACTTTCTCAAGAAAATCTTTTAATATATGTGGATAATGCATTTGGGGGGCCTCTTGCATTAGCTGACTTTATGAATCATTACTCCTAGGATTAGCGATTGTCATGGGGTTGACTGTGCATCCTTGTAGGGTCACGTTTGACCATAGTACTATCCAGTCAGTTTGATCGACATTGTGATATCTATAAGAGAGATGATTTGCATTGGGTGTCATCAATATGTGTTTGGCCTTTCGATTGCACATCGTCAAAACATACATTTAGCTTTCCAACTATGAGTCATCGATATAGTGTTTGGCCTTTCGACTATGCAGTATCGATATGCACATTTGGTATTTCAATTGTGCATTATCGATATACACATTCAAGCTCTCGATTGCACATCATCAATATACCCATTTGGCACTTTCGCTATGCATCATTAATATGCATATTTGTCCTTTTAATTGTACATCATCATTATGCATATTCAGTCTTTTGGCTATACGTTATCGATATGCACATTCGGCTTCTTAGTTATGCATCATCGATATGCACATTTGATCTTTCGGTTGCACGAAAAGAAAGATGCTTCATCTTTTAAGATCTTAGCTATGTCTACATGCGTGCATCAATTTAGCACCATTCGCTAATGGCAATGTTGATTCGATTGCTCGTCAAAATTAACAAGATTTGATCTTTGAGATTTTCATAATGATGGCTTGTCGACGCATTGACATTGTCCATGTGTAGATTCTTTGAACCATCAAAGATTCGAAAGATCATCATGATTACACCACTTTGACTTCATGCAATGACATGTTGCCACGTAGCCTGTTAGTTAAAATCACGTGGTGTCAAACACATGCGATCGACGTAGCCTCAAGCAATAAATGTATCGGCCACGTGGTACTAATGTATAGCCTATATGATTGATCATCTGTCATTCAGGTGTGGCTGGTGTGATCTCTGATGATCAGTGTGTGGATATATGTAGCTAGACGGTTAAGAAAGTATCGAATGTATTGTTTGTCAATAAAAAAATATGTCGGACTGAAGGCTTGTGAGAAGAGGATCATGTGGGATTCTTTGCTACAAGATGATTAATGATCTTCCTCGTAATAAAGTACATTCTGTTTCTTCAGTTCAATAGGAGTTCAATAGGTGAGTTGTAGATCCTCTATACGGACATGACACTAATCACTTTTTTTTTTGTTATAACATGTTATAGTTTTATGCAAAGCTTAGGGATGTAAAACCTTAAATTTCTTTTTTTTAATCATGTAATCTAAACTTTGATTAATATACAAGTCACTATCTATTCAAAACTGAGATAACGAATAATAGAGAGAAATATGCCACGTCAACCCTACATTTATTCCTAATAAAATGGCTTTCTATATATCAAATCCTATCAATACTCAGATCTAAGTTAACTACTCCAACTGTCAAAATACTACTTAAAAAAAAAAAATGCAGTTATATGTCATGTTAAAAATATGGATAAAATAAAAATAATTAATAATATGCCAAATAAGATGATAGGACTGGGCAGACATTGTGGGGCTGAGATAGTGAAGAATATAATAGGATTTATCTTCTCTTTTCATTTTTATTACATAAATTAAATATCCTAAAAAAATTCACATGTATTTAATAATAAATAAGAATCAAAAGTATTTATTTTTCCAAGGATCAAAGCGAATCAATTGAGGGTTATGAATTTTCCGATCTGATTTGGGTTATATAACTATGCATTCAATGCAAAGATTGGCTGACAGCACTACTAAAAATTATGAGAAAATCATATTTGAAACCATAATCATGTTGGAGGTTGTAAATAGTCCGTATCGTTGGAAAAAAAGAAATGCAAATCTCATCTTATTTATGGTTAAACGCTTTATTTTCCTATTGTTGTGCCTTCCAAATCCTCTAACATAACATAAATGGGTCGGATTGGCATAAAATATCCACAAAGATTCGATCCGCTATCATCAGTAACCCGACTGCACTGGTCCGCGAACGAGGCCCATGACATCCCATCACCTACCAACGCGCTGCGAGCGCTGTAGACGTGCTCTTCGACGATGGGTACCGGCGTGCTTCCCGAACTCTGTAGCCTTTACAACCGCATTCCCTTTAATTGCCGTCGCTATCCATCTGGTGCTCACGAGAATTATGCTCAGAATCTTCCCCTGTGGTTATTCCTGCAGAAGTTCTAAGCTATTGTTCTTCCTGCTCTAGAAACGATTAAGTCATGCCATCTAATGGTCAGCTTGAGACAAAGCCACCAACCAATCCGTATCAGCCATCTTGGATCTTTAACTTTGTCGCAATTTTATGTACACTGTACCGCAACCCCGCGGAATCCCAAATGAAGGTCAGAGTCTAAGCTACAAAGTCAATGAAAGGAACAAACCACAAGCACCAAGTAACAAAATCAAAATTTTGCACGCAGGACGTGGAAAGTTTCACAGCCACCAAACTTTCTCCTCCCGTTTTGCTTACAAACACCAGAGTCCCTGCTTTTCTTTGCTTCCTTCCTATCTCTATCTATAAATTTACAGCCCACCAGAGGGCTCTCATCCCGCAACTATATCGAGCGCGGATTCCGTGTCAGCGTTCATCTCTTTGCGTATGCTCCCCGTTTCTGAACTCTAGATCCTTGTTCTTCTCATTATAAAACCCTCTGTGGATCAAACTTTCTTCCGTCGAACCCGTAAAAATCGCTACTTTCCTCCGGAGTCGAAGAAAAATCACATTTTTCTAAGTTTCCTCTATTTCTCTCTGGATTTTTGAGGAATCCATAGCCTGAAATATCGGGTTTTGATCCTCTCTTCGACGTTCCAATGGCGAATTTGATCTGCTCGACGATGCCCCCGATGGCGGCTTTCACCGCCTCCGGTCTTTTGAGGTCCAGATCGCTGAGGAAGCCATTGCCGCGGGTTTCACCGCTTTCATCTTCTTCCAATAAGCTAGGTTCGTCCCTTTCGTCTCTCAAACCCTTGTACTTGGCCCCTCTCGGAAGTTTCGGCCTTGGCTCTCGAGATGGGCCGGCTTCGGCCGCCAATCTCCGAGGACTATCGTCGAAGGCGAGGGCCTACGAGGCCGACCGGTCGGAGGGCATCCCGGTGCTGGACGACGAGGGGCGCGCCGCCGCCGCGCAGAAGGTCAAGATCGGCATCTACTTCGCGACGTGGTGGGCACTCAACGTGGTGTTCAATATCTACAACAAGAAGGTCCTCAACGCCTTCCCTTACCCCTGGCTGACCTCCACCCTCTCCCTCGCCGTCGGCTCCCTCATAATGCTGCTCTCTTGGGGCGCGAGGGTCGCCGAGGTTCCAAAGACCGACCTGGATTTCTGGAAAGCTCTCGCTCCGGTGAGAAATTTACGATTTCGATGGCTTTTAGGATAAAAAGATACATCCTTTTTGGATCTTGTGGATGTTGATGATGGTCTCCAATTCTGGTTAGGTGGCCGTGGCGCACACGATCGGGCATGTGGCTGCGACAGTGAGCATGTCGAAGGTGGCGGTGTCGTTCACTCACATAATTAAGAGCGGCGAGCCGGCCTTCAGTGTGTTGGTGTCGAGGTTCTTGTTGGGGGAGAGGTTCCCCGTGCCGGTGTATCTGTCACTGCTGCCAATCATCGGTGGTTGCGCTTTAGCTGCAGTGACTGAGCTGAACTTTAACATGACTGGTATGAGTGGTTGAGATGATGCGTTTCAGTAATTTAACTCTGCGAAATGTTATTCTTGCCAGTAACTATTTCATAGTTCCTATTCTCTTTTGGTAGAAAGGTGGTATTTCATAGTAATTTTTGTTCAATCATTTAGTTTTTCCTCTTTCTTTATTTGTCGATATTTCAAATGTTCTAAATTAACTTCTTTGAGAAGAACTCAACAGTAGCAATTTGACAAGAACAAATATTTGTTTGATGAGTCGAGTGTGAAAGTTGTTCAAAACCTTTCCCTTTCACAATGCCTTTACGTGTATGTCACTACTAGTCCATTTCCCGTGTTGCTTCACGATGTCTTGAGGACTATCTTGAGATTTCCTAATAATTCTGTTCTAAGACTGTGGCATTGTTCACATGGAGTCTGCTACCTGAAGTGTTTGATCATGTTTCTCATGGTTGCAGGATTTATGGGGGCAATGATATCAAACCTTGCATTTGTGTTTCGTAATATATTCTCAAAAAAAGGGATGAAAGGGAAGTCGGTCAGTGGAATGAACTACTACGCCTGCCTCTCTATGCTATCTCTGTTAATACTCATGCCCTTTGCTATTGCGGTGGAGGGTCCTCAGATGTGGGCTGCTGGTTGGAATAAAGCAGTATCACAGATCGGTCCTCATTTTGTCTGGTAATTATACTGTTTTCTCCTAATCCTCTTCAATTTCTTTTTTGTTTGTATCAAGACACTGATGACATTTACATGCTCTGCACTGTACAACATTATTGAGCACCAAATTTAAATGTTGTACACACATTATCTCAAGATCTTCTGTGTTCTCATCTACATGACATTTAGATTTTGAGGGCACCTTGGTGATTTAGGTGTCAAATCGTTCAATAGCATCTAAAACATGTATGCTTACTGATCTTTTTCTTTTGTACATATATGGTTTTCCCTCAGTATTAAGGCAGGAGGTTCTTCCATGTAATACAGCAAATCAATTCATAATTTGCTTCCATTTAGTCAATAATTCTTCTTGGTCAAAGTATACTATTCCATTGTTCAGTCAGCAAAGACCATTCAATTTGTCTAGACTGATTCCAGGGTTTGATTAATTTAGAGAGAGCTATTTTCTTTGTTCTTCCACTGCTGATCATTCACTGTGCATCGTATCATAGTGTTTCTGTAGCTAACATAATTCACCTATTTATGAATTATCTAGGTGGATGGCAGCGCAAAGTGTGTTCTACCACTTGTACAATCAAGTGTCCTACATGTCGCTTGATGAAATCTCTCCCTTGACTTTTAGCATTGGTAACACCATGAAGAGGATATCGGTGATTGTTGCATCTATCATAATCTTCCAGACACCTGTTCAGCCAATCAATGCCCTCGGAGCTGCCATTGCCATTTTTGGAACTTTTCTCTACTCCCAGGTAAATTTGCTCCATCAGTTCTTCAACTGAAATCTAATTCCTATTTTTTTGTCTCATATGGAGCTTGTATCGGTGCATGAAATAGTAGTGAATGAAAAAAAGATTGCACTATTATGTATGGTAGTTAAACCAGTGAGTGTACTATGGTGTTCAACATCTAGGCTTAAAGTCTGTAGGGCAAGTAAACCTTCATTTGTCTTGTGCTTCAATATTATAGCCAGTAATTATGTGCAACTTAATAGTGCTTACTTGTGATTTACTTGTTTTGCAGGCCAAGCAGTGAAAGCTAGTGCGGCCTTTTCGATATGATCATGCATGCTACTATATTAGTCATCGTTAGTTCTTATCTACCGATTCTTTGGCGCATTTAGTGGCAGATTAATTGATTTTGCAAAGTAGCAGCTGAGCAGCAACATTTTGTTGCAGATAGATGTATTTGGAAAAATAAGCAATTGCAGTCATTCTTTTAGATTTAGGATGTTATCTGCAGCTTATATGAGTATTTCTACCAAGACTATTCTCATTAAGAGATTTGAGGGAGCGTGGTACTGTCAATGCTTGCGTGATGTATGGACACATTTGATATTGAGGCAAAGTAATATCTATATATGTATATTGTCTATCTCATTTGTTGGAACGTTTGCCATGGTTCCTTATTCCCAGTCATATCGGAGAAAAAGTGAGGACCAGTATATGGTCCTTTTGGGTTCTTGAAGGACACACTAAATAAGAATTGCCTCTTGGTTAAAGCGGAGAGCCAAGTTGTCCACACCTGTGATTTCATGATATTGTTCTGATTCATGTCTGAAATATTAGATCTTCTTTGGATGTTTGCTGAATATGCAATGCCTTGTCAGCCTTCGACTGCTCTGCAGACTTTTATGAAATATATATTCATATCGATACTACATTTTCTGGTTTTTTGGGTGGGAGAATGGCAAAATTCCAAGGTAAATTGAATTAGCAAGAAAACCATACTTCTCTCAAGTTGAAGCAAGTAGGAAGAGGCATCAAAGCATGTTGCTATATGGTAGAGGTGAAGATGGACCATCACAGTGATATCCAGCAGAGTAAACAAAACTTCCTACGTTTCAGCTGGGTGTTTGACCACCAAGATTTCAACACCAGACATATATTCATCATCTGCCTACTCTCATACAATCACACCTTCATATATGTAACACTGACAGTACATCCAGTATCTGTTTGATATTTAATCAGATGATAAAAAAAAATGTAGTTAAGAATCAGTACATCAAGTTCAGTGTTCAATCTGAATGTTACACAACAGATGATATGCCTGTTAAAAGGCGACATACTCATCCAACACAGAATCGAAGATTCATGTTCTACTTGACTTGGGTCATACATGTGTGCAATACTATTCATTTCATGTCTTTAATAAAAGATAAAGACAGCCGAGGCTGGCATCCAAATAAGTGAACTTCATAGATATTCATAAATATTAAGTATCCATTCTCAACCACAAGCATATGAAAATTAACATTGTCATTTCAGTCACTCGAACCAAATTCGCTAGAGAACATATACTAGAACTACCATTTGCGAATGATACCAAAAAGATACAGCATCAAGCTGTATGCCAAGTTCCCCTGAGACCTAGAATTACCATTTTCAGTGAAACCAGAAAGACACGGCATTGAGACATCAACAAAAACAAACTAGAAGAGAGAAGTCCCCTTCCCCTTTTTGTCTCCACCAATCTCAAAGTGCTTGCATCTCTGTACCGAGGATGAAAATGATGTTAGTTATAGATAAAAACATTAAAAGGTGAAAAACAATAGAATATCAGAGCTAGTACTTTTATGGGATGCTGCGAATAATGCTTGCAACTTTGGCATTGAAGCTTCAACACAATCTTCTTGGTGGTTTTTGCCTGGCAGAAAAGTAATGACAATTAGTACACCTACACTACTTTCAGATGACAGTAATATGAACAGCTGACAGTCATCTCACATAAAATTGAATAGATGATGCATGAGAATGAATAAATGATGCACGGGAAATGTATTCATCATGTCTAATTTGGAAACATAAATCCAGAATCCAGCTAGCAGTTGCAGAGCAAGTATATATATAACTCATGCATCAGAATTAAAATTCCTTAAGCACCATCGAACAGATAAAAATACCTTCTTGTGAAAAACAGGCTTCGTCTGTCCACCATAACCTGATTGCTTCCTGTCATAGCGTCGCTTCCCTTGAACAGAAAGGCTGTCCTTTCCCTTCTTATACTGTGTAACCTTGTGAAGAGTGTGCTTCCTGCAAGCCTTGTTCTTGCAGTATGTTTTCTTTGTCTTGGGAACATTCACCTGAACAATGGCATTCACAGTAAAGTTTATCATCAACAGATAAAAGAGAGCCAGACCACATATAGCAAAGGAAGTACTTGCTAAAAGAAAAGGAAAAAAAAAATTAAATAAAATTGAAAAAATAAAGTCTGGTTAAGGCAAGTTTTCCAAGCATCTCAATTATTTGGAATTCTGACCACCAAATATCTTATAATTATTGAAGTGTAATGCCCATACTACAAGACTCTCTTTGTTACATAATCAATATAGCTAACCTCCAAGATAGCCTTTGACTATTAACTCGGGTTTCAAGATCCCAAGACACCAATTTTTGAGCACCAACACCAAACATACATGATGGTACACCTAAAAGGTAGTTCAAACTCCTGTAGGATTATCAACTTACAGCAGCTGACTTGAGCTCAATTTAGACTGTAAAAATCTGCATTGATTCTGGTGTAGTGCCTCTAGAAGAGATTGCTTCAAGCGTATCTAGTGTAAGTAGATGCAATTATTTTATAATTCAATGCAAAATCAAGATTGTAAGCTGAAAGATACTCACTGCAATTCTATCTACACAATTAGCTAAAGCCCGCGTATGATGTATCTCCAGCAGCTACTCAGCAGGCGTTACAGGTGATAATAATTGCAATTGTAACTCAAGAGGTTCACACTAACAGTAAGCTCTAGGTAACCATCTGGAATGACATGTTATTTCCTCAACAGGCTGTTACACCATCATGCTGACAGAACGTTGTCAGCAGAGAGAAGAAAGAATAGCTCTAGATATTACTATGGAAGCTTCCATATCTCTAGTGTGGAACTGCATGTTGTCACTCAGATTTCCTATCAAATTTCATATGAATTTCTATCAAATTGCACGAACAAAAAATATTCAACTGCATTCTCATATGACTTCCCAACATAATTATCTAAGTTTTTGCACGCCAAATTAATTCGAAATTCCCAATAATGTTGGCCGCACCAATTAAAAACAAGAAGCTATGTTAAACAATTAAACTATAAGTACCAATTTCTTATAGAAAGACTTGATAATCCTTATGAGAAATCTAATGAATTATTAAAATAGAGAGCACGCTTCTGAGGCCATCAAATACTAGTATTGAGTCATCAGACAGAATTCATACAGTTGTCGAAAAACCTAAATGTCAAACGTATCGTGTAAATTCGAAAACACAAATGACTTCATTCACATGAATGAAACCTAAAAATATGCAGTAATAAATCTAATAATTTGCCCAAAATGTTTTGGCAGATTCAGCTATTGACACAATATGCAGCTGCAAGAGATAACAAGAGAAAGATATTGGTCTTCACACCACGACGCTAACATGATTTGCTTCACCAAGCACGGGAAACGTCGGTTATAAACGGCCGAAACGAGTAATCCGAGAAATCTTCGCTAACAAAGTTAAGACTCAAAGAAGCCTTCTTTCTATGCCAAAAAAATCCCTGGTTTATTGCGAGCGCTCAATACCATCCACCCTCCCCCATCCACAGGAAACATGCGACGGATGAATCTACCCACGAACCCCTAAAAGATCGATTTTTGATCCGATAAATGGAACAGATCAAATACTATCGATACAAAGAAAACAGTCGGCAAGAATCGAGGGAACAAATCCAAAATTTCCCATATCCATAAGGACAACAAGAAACAAGATCCGTCGCGTTACCATGACTGCAGCGATTGGTTGGTGTTTCCGCCTCCCAAGACCAAGAGCAATAAGAGCCGGACGAAGTCGCAGCCGCCTATCTTATGTACCATAGAGCGGTATGTTAGGGTTAGGGCTTTAAAACGTAGACCCACGCCATGGGCTTTTGGGCTGGAGCGAGGAGTCTCTCAAAAGCCCTCGAGGCCACGAGCGATTGAGAGCAGCTCAAAGTCGAAGCGCCTTTCAATGTAAAACATTTAGGATTCGATTCGACACAAACGTTTCGACTCGGTGCGAGACAATTGGAAGCTGAAAGCTGCACGATTTGGCATTTTTCGTTTGATTTGATTAACCGGCAAGTGATGTAGAACAAAGTGCAGGTTGTTTGATCTCCGCCCCCCATGCCTTCACTTCCGGAGTGGTGTATCGCACGATCAGCTGCTCATTTGCTTTCTTAATGAATGCTAGATTGAACTCGGCCATCATATTCATGGCATTTCGTATCTTTGTTGTTTGAACTATCAATCTCTACATTGAACAATTCAAGTAGGATTCCAGTTGGTATTCTGAAATTTCAAGGCTCATCAACCCTTGTCATGCAGCGTGTTGCCATCCACAGCGTAGCAATTACAGGGCAAGGAGCTTCTGTAACAAATAAGAGAAGAAGAAAGAAAGCGAAAAGCCAAGTAAAAAAAAGAAGCTAGAAATCAATGGTAGGTTCTCCTATGTTTAAATTTCTCTCCACCGTCCATGGCAAGTTGAACAACTTGGCCGCGACAAACTTGAAGATCTTGTTCACGTTAATGTTGTGGGTGGCACTCGAAAAAAACAGTGTTGCTTTCATCGCTCTTGCGCATGCTCTGGCCTGCTCAAACAACACAAAAAATACCTGCTCATTTCTGCACCAACATAGTTCTTAAAGATTATACACTACTAAACAGTGATCAAGGCTGCAATTAGAAGAAGAAAAACTCGATTTTGTTACAGCATCGATGTTAATCTGTGATCGAATCACAGACTTGTTAGTTTCACCAAGTTCTTAATTAGCAGTGCCTGCTGAAGCAGCTGACAAAAATCTACGGATGATGGGATATTGGAATGAAACTTCACCTGATTCACGATCGCCCATTGCATTTCAAGAGGAAGCTGAACGAAGTCATCAAACTTGGTCCCTATAAGTACAGGAATCGCGGTCTAGACGAAGCGGAAGAGAGGCGAATTAGTATGATCAGCATACGCAACCATGAGAGCCATGGTATCAGATGCAGTAGGGGAAAGCAAATGAGGAAAACATGAGTACCTTGTTCCATCTTCTTGCTTGTTGGTACCAGCAAATAGCACTGAAGGAAGAAAGGTCACACGACATGAGATGCAGAACAAGAACTTCCAAGCATCCTTACTAATCTTCAAAGGAGATGATACACAAGACACGATTTCAACTTATGATAGAGGAAATACTAACTTGTTTAGCGTACATCGGTTGGTAAGATCGAACATAATGAGAACTGCTACAGCATCTTTACAGGCAACGGGGACATGATCCACATGATCATCACCTACAAGTACCGTGTTTAATCTCCAATAGGCTCATCCTGGTATGCTAACATGGCATTTATATTTGAAGAAGAGAACTCTGTTCTTACCTTCTACCTCCCATATCCTGAAAGCGATCCTTGCTCCCTTGAGATCGAAAATTTTGTCCATTAGATTCAAACCTGCAGTTTCTACTCCTCTCTGTTCCTCCATATCTCCCACATACTTGGTCTGCCGCGTCACGCAAGCAACACAAAAGAACAGACCATCAGATCTACTTACGTTTATTGCAAGTAAATGATAACCAAAAGATCAAGAATTGCATATGAATATATACCATGAAGCTTGTTTTTCCAATATGGCAATCACCGAGGAGGCTAATCTTCAACGACAGCACATCGGAGTCCACCTCCGTTTCCGTGCGCACCCCCACAACATCCACCTGCGGAATGTCATGTAGCACCACCATGGGATTCGGCGCATGCAGGTTCGCCTTAAGCTGCCGGTACCGACCGTCGCAGGAGGAGCACGAGACGAGGTGGCCCCGGACGGCGTGGAAGAAGCGGCGGACAAGGCGAGCCCACTTGGCCTCGAGGTGGACCAGAGCCTGGCCGACGTGACTCATGTTCGTTGGGCCGTGACGTCGATGGTGCTGGTGAAGGGTCGAAGGCCTCTCTCGCCCATCAACGAAGGGGAGAGAGGGGTGGTGGGGAGCCGAAGGTATGGCTCCATAATCGTTGGTGGCCCTTTGTATCCTATTCTCGCTGTCTTCTTCCTCTCCTGCACGACTTTCTCTCTCTCTCTCTCTCTCTCTCTCTCTCTCTCTATCATATGGTGCACGTGGTGACGAGCGGATGGTACGTGAGGAAATGGTTGACCAAAGACGAGAGATTGGTTGGTGCAAAATGCTTCCTCGCATAAAACGAGTAAGGATTTGTATGTTTGTTTGGGAATCGTGACCGCCGAGATCGCCGATGATGTATCATCAGGAGACGAGGATGCGTGTCCAAATTGGCACTGAAAGAATGAAACATATGAACAGCATGAATTGCTTATCTCAGCGTGAAGGTTACTTCGTGCTATATCTCTTGGTTCTTGAATGATGCAGAAAACACGGCATGAGATTTCGGACAATTATTCTCATTGGAAATAATCAATGATACCCAGCAAAATCTAATGAATAATTTGTATTACCTATAACCATTATGCTAAATCATGCAGCAACTATAAACCTGAAACTTTGGCAGTGTGTTTTACATATGAGAAGAACAACAACGATAACAAGAGGAACATATGGTCCTTTCATTGATTGATAAGAGTGAATCATAGGTTGGGGTAGCAATATTCCTGCAACTAACTATAAGCATGCAAGATATGTATTAATAGGGCATATTTTGGGCCCAAGACATGTCACAGTCGATGACAGACGTCAGGTCAGAATCCGTACTAAGGCGCTGTTCGGTACATCCATCACGCTAACCCGAGGCGCTATACACGCCAAGTCAAAGCTCGTACCAAGGCGCTGTTCGGTATGTCCATCATGCCAACTCGAGGCACTATACACGCCAAGTCAGAGTCTGTACCAAGGCGTTGTTCGGTATATCCACCACGCCAACTCGCATACAACTGACACTCGTACAAGGGTATAAAAACCCCTGGCCGGCATCTGGACAAAGGAGGAAGGCAAAATAATTCAACCCACTACTGACTTGCTCGTCGGATGGGCCAAAATCGGGAAACACTCGACGAAGGCCATTTTTGCAGGAAAGCAGCCATCTACGACCCGCAAGCATCCCAACCTTAGAAGTCGTCGATTGACATCCCCACGGCGAGCCGACTGGCACCCGGACCAACAAGCGCTGATCAGCACCCCTTCCCGAGGTCCCAGTCACCTCGGTATCCAGCTCAGTCGACAAAAGGCTCCCAACATCGACCCGTGGATCAAGCCGTGCTGACTCATCAGCCACGACACATTTGTTCACCAACATTTTGGCACTAGAAGGAGGGCCATGTCGCAGGAGCATCCCGCAGGAGCTTTTCCAGAGGGAGAACCGCCGACCGATCACCCCCTCATCGGGCCCGGAGATCCGTCCCATCCCGCCCTCGGAGACGGGGAGATCCCGACCTCGACGCCAAATCGCTACTGGCGCCTGTTCAATGATCCAGGGTGGTCGCCTCCCGGACTTACCATGGGAACCTCGACTGTGATGCCCGAGGCGTTCCTCACCTTGACTAAGCAAGTGCAAGCGATGGCTGGAATGATGCAGACGCTCCTCCCCCTCATTCCTCATATCATCCGGCTAATAGCTCCATCCATCGATCCGGTGCTGCAAGGGCCAAGAAAGGAGCAAGTCGAGACGGGAGGAGCCCATGAGCGCATAACGGACCCGAGAGGCCCGCCCGAGCAGGGCATTCCCGCATGCAATCAGATTGTTCCACCCCCCTCCGAGCCTGAAACCGTATCGTCCGACTAAGCGGACAACTCGTTTAGGACCCAGTTGTCCCGGGTCAATCGACGCCTAGATGAATTCCAACGCGAGTTCCTGAAGTCGTGAAGCGAGGCGGGAAAAGACAGCTCGAGCGGATCACCTTTCGCCCAGGAAATACAAGACAAGCCCATCCCCCTCAACCTCAGGTTACCAGCATTGGAGGTGTACGACGGCGGCTCCGACCCCGTGGAGCATGTCGCCGCGTTCCGAGCTCAGATGGCCCTTTATGGCACGTCTGATGCCCTAATGTGCCGCGCTTTTCTAACCACCTTCAAGGGATCAGCCCGAACGTGGTTCAGCCGGCTACGCCCCTCCTTGGTCTCATCCTTAGATGAGCTCGCAAGGGAGTTCGAGCAAAATTTTCTCGTCAGTGCGCGGCCCAGGCCTTCCATGACCGCTTTGCTCGCGTTGTCACAACACGAAGACGAGTCGCTCTCTCGATTTGTGGCATGTTTCACCATTGAAATCCGAGGATTCTCGGACGCTCACCCCTCTTTGATCACGCAAGCGTTCCTGATGGGCCTGAAACCTTCAAGGCTCTTCTAGTCGTTGGTCGAGAAGCTACCAGAGACCGTCCTCGAGATGCTCCAGCGCGCCAACCAGTACATTGCCGTCAAAGCTCTAGTGGCGGGAAAGCGCGTGGACGGGAAAAGGCCTAGGGCGGAACAATCCTGAGGGACGACCACAATAGCCCCAGCGCGACCCCATAGAAGGCCCGATCGACTAGAGCTACCGCTCCCGAGGCCCCCGCCTCTCCCCTTGAACGCGTCTTGTACCGAGATCTTTCTCCAAATCAGGGAAAAAGACCTTTTGCTGCGGCCCAACCCCATGAAAGCTACTCATAAAAATTGATTCGAATATTGTAGGTTCCATCGAGACTACGACCATGACACGGAGACCTACCGCGACCTCCAGAATCAAATCGAAGACCTGATCTGAAGAGGTCACCTCGGGCACTACCTCAGGGAACCTCGAGAAGCGACCCCGCGTCCTAGGGGGCCTGTCGAGAGGCAGATTGACGTCATCTCTGGAGGACCAGCGGCCGACGGCAGCAGCTCAACGGCGAGAAGGCCTACACCCGAAGTGCGGTTGAGAAACGTCCCCGGCTCGACCTCGAGCCTGAGATTACTTTCGGACCAGAAGAGGTGGAGCGATCCCATCACGATGATGCTTTGGTAATATCTATCCGGATCGCCAATGCTCGGGTGAAAAGGGTAATGGTAGATACTGGGAGCTCCGCCGACGTGCTCTACCTTGAAGCCTTCAGGAAACTCGGCTTAACCAGCGAGGACCTAGAACCCATGGCGTCGGCGCTCACTAGGTTCACGGGCGACTCTATCTCCCCATGCGAGACCACCGCTCTCCTTGTTACCATCGGGGAAGAGCCAAGGGCTAAGTCGATAATGACCACCTTCATGGTAGTTGATCTACCTTCGGCCTATAACGTCATCCTCGGCCGGCCAATGCTCAACAAGTTGAGGGCAGTGGTGTCCACCTACCACCGAGTTGTTAAGTTCCCAACCCCAGAAGGGATCGGGGAATCCCGAAGTGATCCGGGAGAATCAAGGCGGTGTTATCTTACGGCAGTGGCTCTCCCGAAGAAGTCATGCCCCCGCTAAGTCCCTGATGCCCGAAAAGGAGCAATAGTGCCGTCGCGCCTAGAGCCACCCGAACCGATCATCGAAGTACCCTTGAAAGGGGACCGGCCTGATCAGACCGTGAAGGTCGAGGCAACGCTCCCCGAAGGGGATCAACTTTAGCTCATCAATTTCTTAAGGGAAAACGTTGATTTGTTTGCGTGGTCCCCTAAGGAGATACCTGGGATCAACCCAGGCGTGGCCCAACACCAGCTCAACATCACCCCCAAGGCTTGGCCAGTGAGGTAAAGGCCAAGGAAATTCGCTCCTGACCGACAAAAAACGATCAACGACGAGGTCGACCGCCTTAAAGGAGCAGGATTCGTCACCGAAGTGAAATACCCTTGGTGGCTATCGAATGTAGTCCTCGTTAAAAAATTCAATGGAAGTTGGAGGATGTGCGTTGACTACACAGACCTCAACTGGGCGTGCCCCAAAGACTGCTACCCACTCCCGAGAATCGACCAGTTGGTCGATGCCACCACGAAATATGAACTTCTGACCTTCATGAACACGTTCACGGGCTACAATCAAATCCGGATGGCACCTCGAGATCAAGAGGATATGGCCTTTGTCACCGACAAAGGCGTATATTGCTACAGAGTGATGCCCTTCGGCCTGAAAAATGCCAGGGCAACTTACCAAAGAATGGTCGACAAACTATTCAAACACCAGCTCGGGAGGAACATGGAAGTGTATGTGGACGATATGATCGTAAAGAGCAAAACCGCAAGCACACACCTGGCTGACCTAACGAAAACATTCTAAACTCTCAAGCGGTTCAACATTCGCCTAAATCCTGCGAAGTATGTCTTCGGAGTCTGCTCGGGGAAGTTCCTGGGCTTTATCATCCATCAGAGGGGAATAGACGTGAACCCGAAAAAGCTTCGGGTCGTAACCGAGATGTACCCCGCCCGCCGTTCGGTCAAGGAGGTACAACGCCTTGCCGGGAAGCTAGCAGCGCTCAGTAGGTTCGTGTCACGTTCGGGCGACAGGTGCATCCCCTTCTTTCGAGCTATACAGTAGGCCTACTAGTTTATGTGGACCCCGGAATGTGAAGAAGCCTTTGAAAAGCTAAAGCTGTACCTCACCAACTTACCTTGACTTGCTTCACCTGAGCTGGGCGAAACCCTTGGACTCTACCTTGCAGCATCTACACAAGCGGTCAGCTTCGTGCTTGTGCGGGAAACGCCACCAGTGCAACAACCCATCTACTACGTCAGCCATGTCCTCATCAGACCCGAGACAAGGTACTCCCCGATTGAGAAGCTGACCTTCGTACTGATAAAAACCACCCGGAAGTTAAGGCCTTATTTCCAAGCCCACACAATTAAAGTGATTATTGACCGGCCATTGCGACGAATCCTCTCCAACTTTGACGCGTCGGGTCGGATGCTGCGGTGGTCGGTCGAACTCAACGAATTCGACATTCAATATTCACCCAGAACCGCCATCAAAGCTCAAGTATTGGTTGATTTCATATCCGAGTTAACCCTTGAGGATCGCGCCCTTGAACAGGGGAACGACGAGAGTGCATGGATCCTGCACATGGACGGCTCGGCCACCGCCAAAGGGGCCAGGATCAGACTCATTTTCAAGAGCCCATCCGAGGAGACCTTCGAAAAGTCGCTCCGATTACAATTCTGAGCCACCAACAACAAGGCCAAATATGAAGCACTACTTCATGGCCTATGCCTCGCCCTGGAAATGCATGTTGTAAACCTCAAAGTCTACAGCGACTCCCAGCTGGTGACAGAGCACTTCAATGGGAGCTACGAAGCCCGGGAGCCGACGATGGCGCTGTACCTGATGAAGGCAAAGCCACTCGCCCGCCACTTTAGCCGCCTCTTGATCACCAGAATACCTCGAGCGTGCAACACACGGGCTGATGCGTTAGCCAAATCAGCCTCGGCCTGCAGCCTGGCATCAACCCCAATGACAGAATTCGTGTCAACCCCGACTATACCAGCTCGCGAGGTCGCTAACATGGAGGTCTCGCCAAACTGGATGGAGGAGATTCTCCACTTCAAAAGAGACGGGACGAAGCCTGATGACCCTGCAACGGCGAGACGATTGAGGCGGGCCCAAGCCTGGTACTGTGTGGTCGGTGGAAAGCTGTATCGAAGAGCTTTCTCTCAACCACTCTTACATTGTCTTGTGCAACCGAAAGCTGAAACGGTCCTCATTGAACTTCACGAAGGGATCTATAGGGAGCACATAGGAGGGCGGACTTTAGCCTTCAAGACCCTAAGGCAAGGATACTACTGGTCGACCATGCACTAAGATGCCATGGCATACGTGCAGTGATGTCAACAGTGTCAAGTGCATGCATGATTGCAGCACCAGCCAGCGACGCTTCTTACCCTAATGGACGCTGCATGGCCCTTCGCACAATGGGCACTGGACATCCTCGGGCCTTTCCCTCCCGCCTCAGGACAATGGCGCTTCTTGATAGTTGGGGTAAATTACTTCACGAAGTGGATTGAAGCTGAGCCTTTAGCCTCAATCACTGAGAAACAAGTCCAAAGCTTCACATGGAAGAACGTCATCACCCAATTCGGAATCCCAAGAGCTATCATTAATGATAACGGAACTCAATTCAACAACGCTAAATTCAAGACATACCGTCAGTCCTATGGAATACAGTTGAGGTTCACCTTGGTCGCGCACCCCCAGACCAACGGCCAGATTGAGGTGATGAATCGCGCGATCCTAGAGGACCTCAAGAGGAGGGTCTCGGGCGCACGCGGAGCTTGGGTGGACGCGCTCCATAGCGTCTTATGGGCGATGCGAACGACCCCCAAAGCTGCCTCGGGTGAGTCCCCGTTTAGCCTGGCGTTCGGGACCGAAGCAGCACTCCCGCCCAAGATGGTATTCCCGAACTCGCACACCTCCAACTATGAATAAAGAGGCTCCGAGGAGGGCCTACGAGCAAACCTGGACCTCCTCGAGGAGAGGAGAGCCAAGGCGCATTTGCATACCCTGGCGTACAAGAAAGCGGTGGCCCGGATGCACAACCGCAAGGTTCGACCACGGCTGATCAAAATCAGAGATCTCGTCCTCCGAAAGGTAGAGGTAAGCGACCTGACCCGAGCACGAGGAAAACTCACGCCAAACTGGAAAGGCCCCTATCGTGTCTATGATGTGGTTTGAGAAGGGACCTACCAACTCGAGACCATGGAAGGGGCCCCTCTGCCGATGACATGGAACGCGACAAATTTAAAGAAGTTCTATCCGTAAAAGCAAAGGGGCATGGCCCCTCGAAGGACGCATCACGCAAATGATGGAAGCATCTGCATCCATGATAGAGCAAGATAATAAATTAGGATTCCAAAATGAATTTTCATTGACAAGGGCATGTACACATTAAGGTCGGGCGATACAGTTTCAAAACTTGACCCGACTAAAGAAAAAAAGAAAGTACAGTCCCTAGCTCTGAGGGGGAGTCTCGGGCTCGTCATCAAAAGGGACGCTCACCGGCATGTCGACATCTTGGTCCTCTGGATGGTCGGTAAACGGGTCTGGCTCCAACTCTTGATCCGATTACCTCGCTCGAAAGCGAGCGTAAGCTACATGATACCCGAACTCATATGTCCCCCGCCCCGACCTCACCAGGCCGCGCTCGAACCCAGCGGAGGACTTGTACTCGGCAAGCGCCTCCTTTATCTTCCCAGGCAGCGCCAGCCGCTCCTCCTTCAGGATCTCTTCGGTGGCCCAGGCCGAAGATCTGGTGGTCTCGACGTCATGGGAGAGTGTCAGCAGCTCATTGTCCAGCGTCCGAACCCGCGATCGGCTTTCCTCTAGCTCGGCCTTCAAGAGGGTCACCTCTTCCACCAGAGCCGAGGCACGTGCCTTAGCCATAACAATGACTTTTGGACCTCCCCGGGCCCTCAGCTCCTCATTCTCCCGCTGAAGGGAGGCAGTAACGCTCGACTAGCGCTCGATCACCCGACCGACGTCAAGGACCCGGTCGATCAGCGCCATGCCATAGTGTTGACCCTACATAAAGGTGGGCGTCATGACTCACGCGAGGGTTTGCAAGAGGAGAAAAGGTCATTGCTTACCCAGACGAGCGACTTGGCCGCTCGATCCACCAGCACGTCCGAGGGCGAGCAATAAAGCTCCTTGGCCATGGCTGGATGAAGTGCCCCTCGGAGGAACTCTCGGGCGGTGGAACTGTCGCCCCATATGCGACTGTCGGCTTGTAGAGACATCCATCGAGGGGTATAAGGGGTTCCCGGCTCCCTTGCCCGGAGGTCGGCCATGACCAGGGCCTCGAACTCCTCGCTATCGGCCCGAGGGCGGGCGCGACACAGATGCCGCATCAACGTTGGGTGCGAAGGCGCCTTCTTGGGGGGGTCGCTGTCGGAGGACCTATCCACCACCTTTTCCTTGGGAATCACCATTCCCCTGACTTGGGCGGCGGCCTCGGGTGATCCCAAAACGGTACTATCACGAGCGTTTGAACTCACGGGCGTCCTTTGAGCCAGAGTTTTCGTCTTCTTCTGAAGGCGTCTCCCCTGAAGCGATCCCGTCGCCCCCTTCTGTGGGGCACCCCCGCCTTCGGAACCGTCGCCACCTCGAGACGTAGGCATGGCGGCCCTACCATGGGACGGTCCCTTTACTCACTGAAGATGCACCATCTTTGCAAACAGAAACCCGGTTAGTCAGATGCCTCGGGACGAGTGTACGACTCTCAACACTCTAATAACCATACCTCGGGCGGCAAGGCTCAGTCCTGCTTCGACTAGCCACTCTTTGGTCATCGCCCTGACTGCCCAAGAGGAGGACAAGATGCCTCTCAGCCGATTCACGTCCATTGTCTCTCCAACAGAAAGCAGCGGGGGAGTGTTGTCGACGGTTCGAGAGGTCCATCCAGTACTAAAGCCCGACCCCTGACTACAATTGATGAAAAAGAAGCGGCTCTTCCAACCTTTATTGTTGGAAGGAGCATCGCCGATCTTAAACCCACTACGGGTGGTCAGGTAATACCCCCCTTGACCCTTGCATAAACGGAAACAGGCCGAGAAGAGGGTCCTGGTCGGCTCGATCCCGACTCCCATATACTCCCCGAGGAACGCCACTAGATAACGCCACGAGTTCGGCGCCATCTGGGAAGACGATATGCCCCACTTATGGAGACACTCATCGATAACAGGGTGTAGTGGAAACTGCAGCCCCGCCTTGAGGGCCCCCATGGTCAAACCGAACCCATCAGGAAACCGATCATAAGGCCATTGGCTGGGCCGAGGGGCGTAGACATTATAGCACTCTAGGATACGATGACGATCCCGAAGTACCCCAGAAGATCCTCGATCACCACCAAGTCCACATCGTGCCACAACTTAAGGGTTTTAAGCGCAGAAGAGCTCCCTGCGGCCTCTGAGCGAGTGCCTCCGGAGGACACACTGACAACCTTGGCCCGCAGGCCACTGGGAGATGAAGTTGAGGAAGAAGACGAAAGTGAAGATGTAGAAGAAGAAGAAGAAAGGGAGGATGGAGACATCTCGACCTCATGGCTGGAAGGACGGGGTTGAAATGCAGGATGAAGGACCGAGCGAAAGTGGGGACAACTGCTCCGGGAGAAACTTATAAAGGGTTGGCCGCTTCGTTGGCAGGGCGACGATTGTGCTCCCCGAGGAAAGCAACGCATGCCACATTTAAGACCCGTCGTGACCCCTCGGATAAGCCAGATTCGCCACCCTCGAGACTCCCGCCTGAGGCGCCTTGTCACCCAAAATCTCCCTCCAAAAACCATCCGGAGTGAGAAGCTTCCCACTAGGCCCCACGTCTCATCTGGCTCGTTCGCCATGTGGCACTTCGACTTTGGCGAAAATCGACGAGCCGCCTGACTGGGGCCCAGGATCAATCCCTCGATCCATAGGTCCAATCCTCCGAGTTTAACCGCTCGACTCACAAGGCGCCGACCCCCCAAACCACCCCCCGACGAACTGGGCTAGGGCTCGCGGGCCCAGTTCTTGCCCGAGTCGCTCTAGGTCGTTTCCCGACTTGCGTTTCGCCGGCCCAGTTTTTGCCCGAGTCGCTCCAGGTCGGTTCCCGACTTGCGATTCGCCGACCCAGTTCCTGCTCGAGTCGCTCTAGGTCCGTTCCCGACTTGCGGCTCGCCGGCCCAGTTCAGTGCCCAAGTCCCTCTAGGTCGGTTCCCGACTTGCGGCTCACCAGCCCAGTTCCTGCCCGAGTCGCTCCAGGTCGGTTCCCGACTTGTGGCTCGCTGGCTTAGTTCCTGCCCGAGTCGTTCCAGGTTAGTTCCCGACTGCGGCTTGTCGGTCTCGTTCCTGCCCGAGTCGCTCCAGGTCGGTTCTCGACTTGCGGCTCGCCGGCCTAGTCCTTGCCCGAGTCGCTCCAGGTTGGTTCCCGACTTGCGACTCGTCGACCCAGTTCCTGCTCGAGTCGCTCTAGGTTGGCTCCCAACTTGCGGCTTGCCGGCCCAGTTCTTGCCCGAGTCGCTTCAGGTCTGTTCCCGACTTGCGGCTCGCCGACCCAGCTCTTGCCCGAGCCGCTCCAGGTCGGTTTCCGACTTACGACTCGTCAGCCCAGTTCCTGCCCGGGTCGCTCTAGCTCGCTCCCGACTTGCGACCCGACGGCACCAAAACCTGAGCTCGGGTATAGTCACTCGGCTCACAGGTTCAACTCCTACCTGAGCCATTCCTTGCGGCCAGTCTAATGCCAGAATGCATCTCGGCCGATCCAACGCCTGAGTCGCATCTCAGCCGATCCGACGCCTGAGTCGCATCTCGATCGTTCCAACGCTTGAGCCGCATCTCGGCCAATCCAATGTCCAAGCCATGCCTCGCGGCCAGTCTAATGCCAGAACGCATCTCGGCCGATCCAACGCCCGAGTCGCATCTCGGTCGATCCGACGCCCGAGTCACATCTCAGCCGATCCAACGCCCAAGCCGTATCTCGGTCAATCCAATGTCCGAGTCATGCCTCGCGACCCGCCTAATGCCAGAACGCATCTCGACCGATCCAACGCCCGAGTCGCATCTCGGTCGATCCGACGCCCGAGTCACATCTCAGCCGATCCAACGCCCAAGCCGTATCTCGGTCAATCCAATGTCCGAGCCATGCCTCGCGACCAGCCTAATGCCAGGATCGCATCTCGACCGATCCAACGCTCGAGCCGCATCTCGGCCAATCCAATGCTCGAGCCATTGCTTCGCAGCCAGTCTAATGCCAGAATCGCTTCTCTGCCGATCCAACCCCCGAGTTGCATCTCAGCCGATCCAACGCCCGGGTCGCATCTCGGCCGATCCAACGCCCGAGCCGCATCTCGGCCAATCCGATGCCCGTGCCATGCCACGCAGCCAGTCTAATGCTAGAATCGCATCTCGACCGATCCGACGCCCGAGTCGCATCGTGGTCGATCCGATGCCCGAGTCGCATCTCGGCCAATCCAACGTTCGAGCCACACCTCACCGGCCCAGTCCTTGCCCAAGTCGCTCCAGGTCAGTTCGCGACTTACGATTCGCCGGCCCAATCCTTGCCTGAGTCGCTCTAGGTCGGTTCGCGACTTGCGGTTCGCCGACCCAGTTCTTGCCCGAGTCGTTCCAAATCGGTCCCCGACTCACGACTCGCCGGCCTCGACTCTAAATCGTGACAAACCGATTATCCGACTTATGACACGTCAGTCTAGCCTCATCTGGCACCGGCCACCTGAGCTGCGGAGGCAACCCTTCCCGAGGCACGGAGCGTTGCTCCTCCAAACCGACCCACGACGAGCCAGTCCGACGTCCCCCCACAAACAATCAACAAAACCGTAGTATTCCAACCCAAGCATGCCTCTCGGTCTTTTAGGGATCCCCCGGCACGCCTCTAGGGGGGGGGGGGGGGGGAGGGGGGGAGTAGTGATAGGGCATATTTTGGGCCCAAGATACGTCACAACCGATGACAGACGTCAGGTCAAAATCCGTACCAAGGCGCTGTTTGGTACGTCCATCACACCAACCCAAGGCGCTGTACACGCCAAGTCAAAGCCCGTACCAAGGCGCTGTTCGGTACGTCCATCACGCCAACTCGAGGCGCTGTACACACCAAGTCAGAGCCCATACCAAGGCGCTGTTCAGTACATCCACCACACTAACTCACATACGATCGACACTCGTACAAGAGTATAAAAACCCCTAGCCGGCATCCGGACAGAGGGGGAAGGCAAAACAATTCAACCTACTACTAACTTGCTTGTCGGAGGGGCCAAAATCGGGAATCACCCGACGAAGGCCATTTTTGTAGGAAAGCAGCCGTCTACGATCCGCGAGCATCCCAACCTTAGAAGTCGTCAACCGATATCCCCACGACGAGCCGTCAACCGGCACCCAAACCGACAAGCGCTGATCAGCACCCCTTCCCGAGGTCCCAGTCATCTCGGCATCCAGCTCAGTCGACAGAAGACTCCCAACATCGACCCGTGGACCAAGCCGTGCTGACTCATCAGCCACGGCATATTTGTTCACCAACATGTATCATGTTCAGTAACGAACCGAGGTTGCATTTCCAATCGTAGTTCATTGAGATTATCATGATATGATTTGTATGACACGAAAGCGAATAAAACCGTCGATCAAATCGTGATATCACTGTAATATTAACCACATGCAAGTTCTAAATCTGCCTTTTTTGTGCACAAGCTAAACAAGTTCAACAGATATGCTTAATTTGTAAATGATTGGTAAGTGCATAAATAAGATGCAGTTTGAGTTGAATCAAATGGCTTTCTTAGAATATCATGATAGCTAACCACAAGAGAGTTTAGATCATGAAGAATCAAAATTTTTTGATCTCATCACTTCATTCTTACATGAAATTTATGTAATACATCAAACACAAGAAAGACTTGAGCAATATAATTGCATTCAATTGATACAGACTCAACAGATCCACCTGCCTAAATACTTCTCTTTTAATTATAGGCATGAAATCACTTGGGTTGCCTAAAAGTATCGATTACAGGGAATGTAGATTATCCAAACTCAGAAAAAGACCCTTCTGTGCTACTAAATCATTAGCACAAAAGGTTTAAACTTACCATTTACAAGCCCACATCTTTGTAGGTTGCTGCCTATCCTGCTTTTGTGCTATATACTCGGCACTCGACCATGCAAGGAGTACAAGCTATTCTCTTCAGCATTTTCCAATTCTTCTTCCTATGCTGGTGACATGAACTGTTCATTAGTCACTTGGCTACTCTGTTGCTGCTTATCACTAGATTTTCGCTTGATTGCGCACTTAACTTCTTCTTCCTTCTTATCGACAAAAGAAATCAAATCCTTGATGCTAGTTAATCGCATTGGACGCCTGAAACTGCGCTCAGGCTCAATGCTTCCAACATTGTCTTGGCTATTATACTTGCTATATTGGCAGAATATTCTCATGAAGAACACAATGAGAGCTAACAAGCATGCAAGACCACAGATGAGGAAAAGGCCCCAGAAACTGCTAAGGCTTAACCGGTTCGAATCTATCTCATTGTCTTGTGAACTACAACCAGTGCGTGCTAGCCATTTGTCATGGATCCTTTGGAGATCACCATTTTCTGACAGTGTCAGGATGGCTGTCGATAGATCCACTGCAAGAGGAGAGTCTCTTGGGAAGGCCTGTCAATCCAAAATGTCAATTTTCAGAACTACAATAGGCTTTAGCTGTTGGGATCATGTGATGCAAGTGCAAAGAATGTTGATACTTACAAAGCCCCATCCACTTTTTGTGAACTCCTGACCAACCGTCGTGTACTTGCAGTTGTTGGACAAGAAGAGTTCAATGTATGGAAGCTCATCAACTATTGCAGCAACACCTCCATTTTTTGGCCCGAGCTCAAGTGCCCTTGCGTAAGCTTCAGGATTATTTAGGGATACCAACCGCGACTCAGCAATGTTTAGCTCTTCCATCATATAGTTTTTTGCGAATGAACCAACCTGGTATCCTATAGGGTCAGAGCTAGAGATCAAACTATCGAGTCCTTGAATTCCTGATGAGAGTTGCTGAACTGTGAGGATAGATGTCAAGCTTGCTGTGTAGCTTGAATTGATTATCAAGACCACAAAGAGCCAAATGATCAGCACAAACCGCCCAAGCGTACTCCCGGTGTTCTCTCCTGAAAATATGCAGAGGTGATATTAGAACAGACATTTTGGTTTCCTTACAGTAATGTGCAGAGGGTGAAAGAATAAAACCATCCGCACAATTATGCTGATATGTCAGGATTTGGGGTATTGGTATGATTTACTTACTGTGTGCAAAGAACATAGTGGAGAAACTAAACCTGCAAAAAAGAAAATTCGTGTAAATCTATGTATCTAAGCATAACAAAAAAAGAAGGGGAACAGGTCAGTGGATCTAGCACCAGAGAAAGCTTACGATTACACAAATATGGTTTTCAAAACTTAATTTCACCAAAAAGTCAAGAAAATCTTGTGTGTAATCACCGAACTACATTCACATGCATCAAATAAATACATGGTTTAAAATACTAATTCAAACTCACTGAGCAAACCTGGAATAGTGACAATATAAAACTCTAACCATCTTCTTCAACACCATGAGAGGATGAAAGTCTAAAATTCATAAACACGGGTAAAATACAATTTCTGCTACTAGGAATCGAAGAATGAGTTAATCTAGTGAAAATGTTTCCTGAACTATCAATCAAAACTGTGTCAAAGCCTCAAAATATAAAATAAAAATAATCGACGTTTT
Source organism: Musa balbisiana (assembly GCA_004837865.1). Lineage (NCBI taxonomy): Eukaryota > Viridiplantae > Streptophyta > Magnoliopsida > Zingiberales > Musaceae > Musa > Musa balbisiana. The sequence goes on along the minus strand of CM017196.1, from coordinate 7,811,922 downwards.
CTGTTTTCACCATTCCACTACTCACAAGGTGTTAGAACATTAACCAGTATCAACCTGACTTAAGTGACTAGTTCAACTGTTTATCTTGGTTTTGTTTATGTTTTCACTTGGCCAGAGACAGAGATAAGTGCTCAGATAGGGCTCCAGATGAACAGACAAATTTGATGCAACACAGTAGATTGGCGTTTAGCTATATTGGAATTCCTCAAAAGCGTTTCTTTCATTGTAAGAGAAATGATAAATTTTTTAACAAAGTACCATTAGGATTATAGAACCATAATCACACTTTGTGTTTCACTCTTAGAAATGTCCTGTTCTTGGTGATATGCAGTATATGTGTTCATAGAATCAGATCTGCAAGGATGCAGCAGTATAGGATTTTCCATCCATGTTGACCCGCTAAGATGTCTAACAACTTAATTGTATGATTATGAACACCATGGATTTATAAGTTTACCAGTGAAAAAGTCCGAACATTTGAACTTGCAGTAACCAACTGATATAGTAGGAAAAATATGCTACGGTTATAAGAATTTAGCTGAAAGTAAGTTGGTCAGATGTTATATCTAAAACAGTCTGATTGGTGCAAAGTTTATGAGCTTTAAGTGCATATCCTATTACTACATATCTGCTTATTTTATCATCTTCCAGCATATCACATTGGTAAACCATGGCAAGTAAACCTGAATAGTAGATAATACTAACCAAAATATTGTCACGAGTTGTTGTCTAGGAGATCCACGAAATTCAGTGTTTGTTCGATGCTCAAGAATCCAAACCACTGCTCCCACAAAAAGAAATAAAGCCCCTGTGACACCCCACATCTGGATCGTAAAAGGTTTTAGGAAGGCCCAAGGACTTGAGGTTCTCTCTTTGACTGGTGCAACAATTACAAGGCCTGATTCTATATATGGCTGTGTGAAGTCAACAATTCTCGTCCTGTTTGTCACAATAGATATGTCCCCTACAGCTGCATCAAAGTACTAAAGGAGAAAACATACAAGTTCCAAGATTTCAGAAATCACTATATAGAAGATATAGATGAAACAGTCCATCTTAAACCTAAATTGACCATAGGAAAGTAAAGCAACAGTAAGTTAAAGGAGAAGCACTCACATTTTGATAAACCTTTTCCACCAGATCATTGTAGTTAGGATTCTTAAGACCATCACCAAACAGAATGACTGAATAGGGGACTGGATATGGCAACAAGTTAACAGCAGCTTTAAACACATCGATACAATATCCTTTTACAACGTCAGGGCCATTATCTTTTGTTACAAATTCCTTATAACTAGTCCGGTAAGGGACTCCAATCCTTAGAGACTTTCCATTATTTGGGAACACCCAACCACGCGGTATAGTTGTGGTATCACCAGGCCAAATGACACTGTGAAGCTGCTGGCTACTGGTGGATGTATTTGGTGGCTTACCATAAAGAACTTCAGGAGCAACAACTGAAAGACCGGAATAATTAGACCAAAATCCTAACCTTCGTGGAACTGGCCCTAGGATATTAAGTATGTCATAGGCTGGATGGATCAGATTGCCATCAGAATTAAATTTAACATGACCAGTCACACCTGTAAAGTCTGTAAGCAGCAGTTGCTTGAGCAACTTATCACCACTGTCGAAGTACTTGAGTAAAGTTAAATGCAATGAACTTCCATTTGTGTCATGCAATCTAGGATCATCAGAGAAAGAAATTTTCTGTCCTTCATAGAGGAACTGGTCAAGAGCATGAGCAAGTAACCAAACAGAATCGTAAGCATACAATGCATATGTGTTCAAGCTTGAAGTTGTAGTCCCATTTTGGACCATATTACTCCATCTGGACGTAAATGCTCTCTTGAGATCAGAATCTGCAGTATGCTGTCGAAGAACAATAGCCCCTTGTATAAGATCCGTGGTGTCTGGATTAATTGGCACAGTTGAATCTAAAACAGAAGCAAGCCAGTCTGATGCTATCCACACATAACCACTACCCATCATTCCTAGAGATTTTGCCACCGAGAAGATCATGAGACCTGAATCAGGGTTTACATGAACAACATAAACCCGAGACTCCAAAAGATTTACTTTTACCAGCAAGTCATTAAGCACACTTGTGTCAGCATTCGGAGAGAAGGAAGCTTTATAGGAGATTTTAGATCGTTTCTTTGCCAGAGCATCTTCTAGTGCAGTTATTCCACCTCGACCATAATCATCATCCACAAAGATGGCAATGACTTCCCTCCAACCGTAGTTACTGATTATATCAGCTATTGCTTTCATCTGGAAATCGTCACTCTGGGTCGTGCGAATCAAGTAGGGGTATTGCAGAGGAGAAAGAGTTGGGTCTGTGGCAGCAAAAGTGAGAAGTGGCACATGGAGTTCGTTGACAGCATGTGAGATAACATGGGCAATCCCAGAGGATTGTGGCCCTATCATAGCAACCACATTCTTCTCTATTAGCTGCAATGCTGCAATAGCAAGAACTTTCATTGTCACAGTTATCCAAGATCACAGTCATCGGAAGACAATAAGTACTTGAAACAATTCTACGGCCACAAAAGATGCAGTTTTGGAGCTAAACCTTTTTAGTGGCAGTTAACATATAGCGAGATGGTTTTCTTCATTCCAAAGAGAAACAGAATGGAGGCAAGAAAAAAGAAGAAAACAAAAACAGACCAATTTATTATTCGAGCTAAATATTGTCCAAAGATCGACCATTGAAGAAATGGAGCTAGAAAGAAATGGAACTCAACAATGAAGTTCCTCAAAAAATCATGAATTCTTCCAACTATTTTTATTTTTGTCCACAAGGAAAATGTTCTTTAAACCATAACTAAAATCAAACAGAAGTAGAACCAAGCAGAAGAATAATTAGACCAAAATCCTAACCTTCGTGGAACTGGCCCTAGGATATTAAGTATGTCATAGGCTGGATGGATCAGATTGCCATCAGAATTAAATTTAACATGACCAGTCACACCTGTAAAGTCTGTAAGCAGCAGTTGCTTGAGCAACTTATCACCACTGTCGAAGTACTTGAGTAAAGTTAAATGCAATGAACTTCCATTTGTGTCATGCAATCTAGGATCATCAGAGAAAGAAATTTTCTGTCCTTCATAGAGGAACTGGTCAAGAGCATGAGCAAGTAACCAAACAGAATCGTAAGCATACAATGCATATGTGTTCAAGCTTGAAGTTGTAGTCCCATTTTGGACCATATTACTCCATCTGGACGTAAATGCTCTCTTGAGATCAGAATCTGCAGTATGCTGTCGAAGAACAATAGCCCCTTGTATAAGATCCGTGGTGTCTGGATTAATTGGCACAGTTGAATCTAAAACAGAAGCAAGCCAGTCTGATGCTATCCACACATAACCACTACCCATCATTCCTAGAGATTTTGCCACCGAGAAGATCATGAGACCTGAATCAGGGTTTACATGAACAACATAAACCCGAGACTCCAAAAGATTTACTTTTACCAGCAAGTCATTAAGCACACTTGTGTCAGCATTCGGAGAGAAGGAAGCTTTATAGGAGATTTTAGATCGTTTCTTTGCCAGAGCATCTTCTAGTGCAGTTATTCCACCTCGACCATAATCATCATCCACAAAGATGGCAATGACTTCCCTCCAACCGTAGTTACTGATTATATCAGCTATTGCTTTCATCTGGAAATCGTCACTCTGGGTCGTGCGAATCAAGTAGGGGTATTGCAGAGGAGAAAGAGTTGGGTCTGTGGCAGCAAAAGTGAGAAGTGGCACATGGAGTTCGTTGACAGCATGTGAGATAACATGGGCAATCCCAGAGGATTGTGGCCCTATCATAGCAACCACATTCTTCTCTATTAGCTGCAATGCTGCAATAGCAAGAACTTTCATTGTCACAGTTATCCAAGATCACAGTCATCGGAAGACAATAAGTACTTGAAACAATTCTACGGCCACAAAAGATGCAGTTTTGGAGCTAAACCTTTTTAGTGGCAGTTAACATATAGCGAGATGGTTTTCTTCATTCCAAAGAGAAACAGAATGGAGGCAAGAAAAAAGAAGAAAACAAAAACAGACCAATTTATTATTCGAGCTAAATATTGTCCAAAGATCGACCATTGAAGAAATGGAGCTAGAAAGAAATGGAACTCAACAATGAAGTTCCTCAAAAAATCATGAATTCTTCCAACTATTTTTATTTTTGTCCACAAGGAAAATGTTCTTTAAACCATAACTAAAATCAAACAGAAGTAGAACCAAGCAGAAGAATAAATTAGACCATCACACGCAAGAAACAATCATCCCGTACTAAGGAATTCATATGACAAAAAAAGGTATGTTTACCACATGAACAGACATCGAATTCTTTTCCTTAAAAGGAACGAGATTAGATTCTATTTGGTGACAAGCTCGGAAGCTTAAATCCAGCAATTTCTTCAAGAAAGATTCACATGCTGAGATACAAGCAAAAGCCAACTACAAATCTAAAGCCAAATAATTCTAACAATCCCAACTACACTCAATTACCTGAAGACTAAACGTGACCTTATCGAAATCACTAATTGGTAACTAAGAGATCAGCGCTATCTGTGAGGTATACGTAACCGGGCGGTCAGTGTCAGTTACCTTCTATGGTTCCAAGAAACCCGCTGCAATTTGTGTCCTGGGTAAACAACCTGAGCCTCGTCCCTGCAAGAACGCTCGAGTTCTTGTTCACATCGTCGACTGCGAGCTCAATCGCCAGCTTTGCAGCCCTCCCAATCGTGGAATTGAAGGTGAAGAGAGCCCCAATACTGATCTCACTCGGCCTCGAGCCGGAAATCGTGTTGTTATCACTTGCAGTTGCAGCCATGGCGGTAATCAGAGTAAAAGAGAAACACAAAACCAGGAGAGGAATCGAACCCATCATGCAGAAGAAGAAGAAGAAGAAGAAGAAGAAGAAGAGGTGTACTTTGTTGACTATTGTGTAGCTAAAATGGCATGGGATCTTGAAGTTCAGGAACTAGATGAATCCCCATGTAGAAATATTAGAGAAGGCAAGAGGCCCGAAGACTCCATGGACGGAAAGACTTACCAGCCCATGATAACGAGGTAAAGAAACTGGAGAGGAAAATGATGGCATTTGTCGTTTAAACTTGATGCCTCAGGAGATGTGATTTATCTTAAACGAGTACCCCCACTTCGACAGAAGGGAGAGATGATGGATTTGAGATGGCGGATACAACTGGAAATAGAATCTAATGCTCTTACTGGAGGCTATAAAATAAAGAATGGACAAATGGGTGAATATACAAGCATAAAGAAAGATCATAAGATCTTGAGTGGCTGTTGGGGTGAGCAGCAATGTTTGGGTCACGTGCTGAGAGAAAGATCCCTTGCCCCTCCATCCAGTACTGCTGCCGCCTTTGTCCTCTACAGTCAAGGAACCTATACTTTCCCCACAGGGCTTCAAAAGCAAAGCAGGATTATTGAGAACTTTGGAATCACCATCTTCTCTCTCCCAATGACACAAGTTGTTTTATGGTGGTGGAAGTTTGTGGGATTCATAATGAAGGATAAAGTTACTTGGACACACTTTCTATTCCCAATAATGAACTCTGCATATGTCTCAGTGAAATTAAAAGGCTATTTAGGTGGACTGATCCATCCTGAAAAGTTTTGAAGGTAATAGGCCAGTCAGTACATGAGATGGAGGGGATCAGCTTACAATTTATGACAATGTCCACTAATTTGGATGGTTAAAGAATTCAGATCCCTTTCAAGATATGAGATAAAGGTTTTTTTTTTCCCCTTCCATCCTTGATGATGGATTATTATTATTATTTAATTAATATTTAAGGTTAAATACTAAAAAATTAATATTTAAGATTATGATGTTTAACCTTAATTATTGACACTAATCAATCCCCTTGACTTCAATCATCCTCTTGGAGGCAGTTTAATTATCACCATATTCATCTCGAATACTAAATATTATCTTAACATTCACAACGTATCTTTTTCTTTATCATCTATCATCTTAATATTACGATATTCATTTTCTCTCATCCTTATCCTTTAAATAGAAGAGATTGAATAATAATATGAAAATTCAAATAAAATGATAAAATTAATTAGGTTATTATGCCTTCAAATCGAATAATCTCATATATATATATATATATATATATATATATATATATATATATATATATATGAACTAGTCTTAGGGATAAAATTATCAGTTAATAAACAGATAGCATTGAGAGTTCACAAGTGCAATTAGGGAAAACATCAAAAATCACATTTTGAATGATGAACAACTATATCTCTCCCTTCTGTCTTCCTACTTCAAAGGACATGCCATATGCTGGATTATATTTCCGATTTACCTAGACATATTTGATTTTAGATAAGAACTAAACTCTTACAATGAAATAGGGAATAAAAATAATATTGTAAAGTATGTTGCATGTTTAATTTTCAATGTTTTATATTGAGATAAAGACAAAAAGAAATAAACAATGCTGATCCTTAATTTAATGGGAGAAGCGATTCGTGAACACTCATTGTCACTAATTAAACTAGGGTTTTTATTCTCTCTCCTCTCATCTCATGCCATGACATGACATTTTCACTATTTCGCACTCACCAACCCAACAAAATATCTACATCTTGTATTATCGTTTCTTCAATATGAATCACATATAACCAGACAAAAAAAGGACAGATTCAATGACAGGATATTTCTAATATATCAGTGCGTGCAGCATGCTATCTCGTTCCTTTTAAGTTAATGAATTGATTAGGTTTAACTATAGACGAATTGCCGATGATCACCATTGATGATCGTAATAATTTTACGTGAGTTATGTCTAATAAAAGAAAATTCATGCTTGAAAATTCCTTAATCATATTTTATTGATTGTATGTAGTAAAGGGTTTCGGAACTATGCACACATTATTTTTGGGACTCGAATCATGATTTTGTATATCTTAAAGCAATTGATTGCAGCACATAAATTTGTTTGTTGACTCAATGTTATTTGTATCTCTTGTGCATGGGGCATGACATTATCTCGAGAAGTCAAACCATAAAAATATAGTGTGGTTATTTTATTAAGCAAAAAAAATGATTGGCACAGATAGATAGATAGATAGATCCCTTAAAAAATGGATCCGATATCATTTTATACTCCATCTAAAATTCTACATACAAGACTTAGACAGATATCATCACTTTAGATCCGTCATCTTATAAGATTTGGGTGTCGGTGGACTCGTCTTGAATCAGATTTAGCATTCACCTTTACCAAGTCAGTGTAAAGGCATTTGTTCTTCTACAAATTTACTCGAATGATTTCCTCTCTATTAATGACTTCTGTTCCTTGATGTGTAATTAATGCACTAATCATAGAGGTCAAAACTTGACATGGAAAGAGAGAACAACGGGTCAAAGTGGAACATTGTTGCTGTCATGAGTCATCAGATCAGACCCATTTTTTTCTTCATTGAGTTCTGTGCAGCTCAAATATTTGTGTAAATTTTTTATTTTATTTATGACCTAATTAGTACAATAACTTAATTATACCTAAAAAAATATTTGAGCAATCATTTGGTAAGTAGCGTAGAAGATCTATACACTTCTTTCATTTTCTATTTTATTTTATTAATGATAAAAAAATAATGATGTGATCAACATTTTAGTTTTACACTATCGTTATTTCGATGATATGTAATCGACATGTCGAGTATAATACGTGATCAACATTTCAATGTTTTGTGATTGATACTTCAAAAATTGTCATCTCGATATTGATATATTTTTAATATTTTAATCATTGGTATGATCTTATTTCTAAGATATTACTAATTGCATCATAACTATAAGTTTTCCGTCTTAGATATGTATTCCTTCTTATATAATATTTATATTCTCTCTACAACTTTGGTATTATTGATATTGAATTAAGCACCGGCCAGATTTTGTAGAATTTAGCACTACCAAAGGGTTGACTTTTCTTAGCATCGTTGAAAGAGCGACACAGAACAAGCCTTCAATCGACTCATCAAATTCAAACCATCATGAGGCATTGTTTTCTTCATTCCCTGTCATAAAAATTACAAAGATTCAATATTGACAGCTACGATGTGCCATTTCGCCGACAAAGGTTTAATCAGAATTGAATGATGGTAGTTTCGAATACAGAAAGACAATTGACTCTACAGCCTTCCTGCTTGTTCTTTGTGAGTGATGATGAACTGGAGAACAATACAAGTAATTAATCAGTCCCCAAAGATGATTTACTTGCTAGTTTCTGACTTCATTTCATATTTCAGATGATGGCGGCATTTATTTCTTTGGCAATTTTTGACAATTAATTTTGGTCGGTTTTTATTGGTTTTTTAAATTTGTAGATAGGGTTAATTTTTCTGATCATCTAAATTTTTTGAAAACTTTTATTGGATTTTCTTAGTTTTTATTTTATTTTATATTTCTTTGAAGAAAATGGAAAGGGTTTAGAAAATGCTGGAGAGACTATAATCTCATATTAAAAATAAATAAAATTAATATTAATTTATAAAAATATGTTCGGATATACTATTATTAAGGAACAAAATTTGGGTAGTACCTCAGATTCTCAGGGGTGCGTGTATAGATTGATGAGTCATGGTGATCATCAATGATGGTGATCACTCATAACTTATGATGAGTGATCAACGTAGCATTTGGGATAGTAACCCGAGCCTCACCGTTGTCCGTCATTCAGATCATCGTTATCTTGTATACATGCCACCGTCGTCTCGTCGTGTCGTGTCGTTCATATGGTGGATCACCCATATCTCATCATCTTCGATTCAAAACGAACCTGAGCCAATGGCTGAAATCATCACGGATGTCACACGTGGGCAAATCCGAAATCAGCTTGGCCATTTCTCGCAGGTGTTTCATGTGATACCCATGTTGACATGAACAAAGCCAGGAAGGAGACGAGGTTGGCCATCATTTGACTGGTTTCGTAGACCTTTAGGCTATGCAAATAAGCTTTCATGAAATGTATACCTTCAAAGTGCATACACGAGTTATAATTTACCTGTAATTTGTGTTTTCTTTTCGAAAATAAAATCCACGTGGTTTCACCATGACATGACTGCCCTTTGATATTATAAAGAGCATGCTGTAGACATGGTTTTATCAGATGATTACACCCACCAATTGATTCAAAGCATTTTTACTAGTAATGCGTATAAGTTGATGCTGACTAGATCACCTCTGTCTGGATTCCTAAGCAAACAAAGCACCGAGCAAGAGAAACAAGTATCACCACCTCACCATATGCGGTGGTGAGCATCTCGGACGACCCTTTTGTTTGCCACCATTGATAGACGTATAGTACCCGAAAGGCGACCACTTGCACTGATGCATGTGTACAATCTAATGTATTAATTACCCTTTGGTCATCTCTGTTTAATGACATTGAAGACCATGGGAATCTCCGCATGTTGACGGCCTCGATGAAGTGGTTTGAGGCCTAAAGGGGCCCATCGATATGTTACGGCCCATTATGGCGAAGGCCCATACGACGACTCTCCCGCTTTCTAGTTATTACACGTTGCTATGATTCGAACGTAACGACTGCGTGTCCCGCAGAGAACACAACAGAAACCAAAACCGAAATGGCAAAACGGAAGGGCTTCTCTTTCCTCCGGTCTCTCCTCCTCGTCCGTCGACGCTACAAACCCTAACCAGAATCCCCTCGAAACCCGCCAAGAATTCTAGTAGAGGAGGCCATGCAATCGTGGGGATTGGGGTGGAAGCGCCCCTCCGAGATCTTCCACCTCGCCCTTGACTACGGCGAATCCGACGCCAATGCCGACGACGACGACGACCACCTCCCCTCCTGCCCTCCTCCTCCACCTCCTTGCCCTGCACCTCCGCTTCCTCCGTCACTGCCTCAGCCTCTCTCCCCCCGCCGCCTTCCGTCCGGGGAACTGGGGTTCCGAATCGAACTCGACTGGACCGCTGGCGACGACGAGGAGCAGATAGCCCTCCGCCTCCGGTCCCAGCTCATGGCCTCGCTTCAGCCACCGCAGGATACGGTGGTGTTGGATCTGCATGGGGACGAGGAGCTCGGCTGCGTCGGGGTGGAGATGAAGGTCATCAAGCGGCGGGAGCCCCTGAGATCGGTGCGGTTGTCCAAGGTGGCCGGGTCGGGCCAGCAGAACGATGGGGCCGGCGTCCTGACGCGGTTGATTCGGTCCAATTTTACGTCATCCGGGCCCGCAGATGGGGTTCAGGTGTTGGTTGATCACTGGAAGAGTGTGTCGGTGCTGAGCCTGTGCGGCTGTGGCTTGTGGGTGAGTTCATGCCGCTTCATGTTCAAAAATATATATCTTTTGCGTGATCGACTTATTTGATTTGACAGATTTTGTCTTTGTCATTGTCAGTGTATCGTGATCCTCTGTGCTCTCTGTTTGTGGGTTTTTTCATCACAATCTTGACAATCATCATTGTGCTTTATAGTCTCAAAGCCAATATACTTAGTATGTAGCTATCAAACACACACCTATTAATACAACCTTTTTTTAAGATTTAACAGGTATTTCCAGTGGAGCTAACAAAACTGCCACTTCTCGAGAAGCTATATCTTGATAAAAATAAGTTATCACTTTTGCCACCAGAGCTTGGTGAATTGAGAAATTTGAAGGTGCTAAGAGTTGACAACAATATGCTTAGTTCTGTCCCTGGTGAGCTTCGATGTTATATGTCCTATACAAAAGATCTTTGTCAATTTGGTTAAGTTGTTGACTCTCTAATTTGGATAATACTTTAGGTGGCTGCACTTGTATTACATTATTGTATTATTCTATTTTTGAACAGTTGAGTTGCGGCAATGTGTTTTACTGGTTGAACTATCACTGGAACATAATAAACTTGTGAGACCACTTCTGGATTTCAGGTCGTGTAGCTGGAATATTTGTTGTTATCTTGTCATGTTGTTTTGTGTCTCTCAGTGTACTATTAGCCTTAACATTTCTCTTCAGCTCTATGGCAGGGCTATGGCTGAGCTTCGCATTCTGAGACTGTTTGGTAATCCTCTTGAGTTTCTTCCAGAAATTTTACCATTGCACAATCTTAGGCATTTATCACTTGCCAATATAAGAATTGAGGCAACTGAAAATCTGAAATCAGTGAATGTGCATATAGAGGTAATTGATCGCTGCAATATTCACTAATCTTCCACAGTTCCTGCTTAGTATCTGGTGTTATGACCCTCTTTGGTCATTACAGATGGAAAACAGCTCCTATTTTATTGCATCAAGACACAAACTCAGTGCCTTCTTCTCTCTTATTTTCCGTTTCTCTTCATGTCATCATCCTTTGCTGGCCTCTGCATTAGCTAAAATCACGCAAGATCATACTAATCATGTGGCTATTAGTAAAGAAGGGAATGCTATACGGCAGCTGATAAGTATGATAAATAGTGATGATCGGCATGTGGTATGTAGTTACTGGAATGCCTTATTGAGTGTATAGTTTATCTTTGGACATATGTTTGAACATTTCAAACACGTCTGATGAGTTGCAGGTTGAACAAGCATGTTTTGCTCTCTCATCACTGGCAGCCGATGTTTCTTTGGCAATGCAGTTGATTAAGTCTGACATTATGAAACCTATTGAATTACTTTTGAGATCAATTGACCAAGAAGAACTAACCTCTGTATTGCAAGTTCTGGCCACATTAGCATTTGCCTCTGATAGCGTTGCACAAAAAATGATGACAAAGGATGTACTCAAACCTCTCAAAGCACTTTGTGCACACAAGAGCACAGAGGTAAGGCTATTTGGATAGAAGATGTTGTATTTGTTTTTTGTATGAAAGTTTGTCCAAACTAAACTTCTGTTACTTTCACTTTATTAGGTGCAACGTCTATCATTATTGGCGTTAGGCAATTTAGGTTTCTGTTCAGAAAATCGTCGCATTCTATCTCAATCTGAAAGCCTGCATGAACTTCTATTACGCCTTACAGTTACACCTGTGCCACGTGTGAACAAGGCTGCGTCACGTGCTTTGGCAATTCTTGGTATCTCAAATTTGCACTATGCATCTGATTTTTACTCAAAAGTGTACATACATGATCTGGATATTATCTGAGAAAACTATAACTATATTTTTGTTGTGTTAAATTCAGGTGAAAACGAGAACCTGCGACGAGCAGTAAAAAGAAAGCCAGTGGGAAAGCAAGGACTGCGTATACTGTCAATGGATGGTGGTGGTATGAAGGGCCTAGCAACAGTTCAGATGCTTAAACAAATTGAACAAGGAACTGGAAAGCGTATTCATGAAATGTTTGACCTGATATGTGGTACATCAACAGGTGGTATGCTTGCAGTAGCTCTTGGTATTAAACAAATGACCTTGGAACAATGTGAAGATATACAAAGAACTTGGTAAAAAGTCTGGAATGTGGAATATACTATTTCTCTTATGTTGAATTTAGTTTTAAGATTTGACACTTAATTTTCCATTGCTGCTCTTATCTCTTAGGAAAACTTGTCTTTGCTGAACCTACTCCTAAGGACAATGAAGCTGCAACGTGGATGGAGAAGCTTGATCAGCTCTTCAAAAGTTCATCACAAAGCTTTAGAGTAGTTGTACATGGTTCAAAGGTATGGAGATCCTTACCATGTTTTTTCTCAACATATTTGTTTCTGTACTGCAGTATACCTCATATCAAAACTTGCAGCATAGCGCAGATCAATTCGAGAGGTTGTTGAAAGAGATGTGTGCTGATGAAGATGGTAATCTTTTAATAGAATCTGCTGTGAAGAACATTCCAAAAGTATTTGTAGTATCTACTCTAGTTAGTGTGACACCGGCTCAACCATTTGTATTCCGAAATTATCAGGTTTGTGACTTTATAGTATGTACTTTGCTGGTTCATATGCATGGTTATATATATTCCATCTTGAAAAACATATTTTTATCATACATAGGATTGCAGATATGGTTTCTCACAATGAATTTTTTTTTCTTCATTTCCAAGATGACATTTACAGATCATGCCACTTCTCTATCCTCTTATTTTTGCAATATAACTTATCTTGCCCCTACTGCGAAAAATAGTTACACTAAAGTTGAATGCTAAATGGGTCTTGTAACAACATGGGCAGAAAAGTGAGTCATTATTCATTTATTATTATAATGACTTAATTGTCACTTCTCACTAAATGATTTTGGTTGTTTATTGTGCTTTTCCATCATTTAGTCTATTTGTTAATTATTTACCATAGTTTTAACTTGTTGAATAGTATCTTTTCCACAAGTTAAAACTATGGTAAATAATGAGGCATCTTGACACACTGAATCTTATTATGAAATATTTACTATTGAGTTTAGAAATCAAAAGCTCTAGTTAGGTTTTCAAATACCATTTGGACTGTTATGTACGAATTTTTTTTTGTCAAACCAACCAAGCTTTGGTAATGGACCACAAGCTTTGTATCACTCAGCATTTTCTTTTTCACTAATTTTTAGTGATACCGGATGATATAGGTCACTGTACTAATCAGTAATCAGTATATTGGCACTGCATCAGTCCGATGGCTGTCAAAACTGGTGTCGGACTGGTATTTGAAACCTTAGCTTTGGTTGGTCATTACATTGAGTGGCATCAAGGCTTTTCTTCAACGAGAGGATGCCTAATCAAGTTTCTATTGCAAGAAATGCATAGACATTGAAATTGAGAAGCATCAGAGTATCTCATGCAACAAGAACACATCTATATAAGAATCGGTAGAATTTTTAGGCAATTATGAGTTTTGCCTTAGACATAGATTATTTTCACATAATTTCATTGCTGTATTATGCTTCAAAAGCTGGACCCTAGGTGGGCTTGCACATTTTCATAGTTTACGGTAGACATGTTACTCCAAAATGATCTAAATATTGTCTTAGACTAGAACTTGTGCTGTTGTTGCTGTTCTGCCTCAGTCTTGCAACTTATAGGCAAACAAAAGACTTCTAGGCTGTTATATTTCTAGATAACTTGTCTAAATTAGTTAATTGTCCTAGTAACTATGTAGATTTTGATTCCATTATTGATTAGCTCAATCACCATTTATATTATTATATTTTCAAGATGTTCGTGGTAAATCCTTCCTTTTTGGTTTACAACTATCATTGATCATTGGAATTTGAAATTGGCATATAGTAGTTTTGTTTCTTGTTTCGAAATATATTCCATTGGTAGGTAACGGAGCCTTTTCCTTCTGTAGTATCCAGTTGGCACCCCAGAGTTGCCATTAGGAATGCTTGAAACTCCTGCAGTTACTACAACTGGAACAACTGCCTCTGGTGCACAAATTGCTAGCCGGCGTGGTGCTTTTATTGGGAGCTGCAAGCATCGAGTATGGGAAGCTATAAGAGCATCCTCTGCTGCTCCGTATTACCTTGATGATTTCTCAGATGGTAATCGTTTCTTGTTTCCGAATATGTTCTTCTTTAATCTCACTTTAAATTCTTACAATTCATGAGCTTGATTTTGCCCTCAAAAGAAACTTTGGTACTTTTTATGTGACTGTTATTTTACTTTCCTGAAATTCAGGTGTAAATCGTTGGCAAGATGGAGCAATTGTAGCAAATAATCCAACCATATTTTCCATAAGGGAAGCACAGCTTTTATGGCCTGATGCACGCATTGACTGTCTGGTTTCTATAGGATGTGGTTCAGTCCCAACCAAAGTAATTTATTTCTCTTAGCATTTTCAATCTTCCTCAATTTTTGCGTGAATGCATTTCCTCTGGCTTTATAACTATACTCTGCATATATCAGATGAAATTTAGCTCAGTGCTTCAATACTATTGGCTCATCCATAACAAGAACAAAATTTAGTCTTGGTTAAATAATTTAATATCTATTGCACAGTAGTTAAGGCTCACTCGTTAATCTCCATGATTCATGAATGAATCACTGGTATCAATGGACTATTGATGTCAATGCTAAACAAACTTAATTTCATTAAAAATGATTTATTTGTGTAGGCTCGAAAAGGTGGCTGGCGTTATTTGGATACCGGACAAGTGTTGATTGAGAGTGCATGCTCTGTAGATCGAGTGGAGGATGTGTTGGAGACTTTACTACCAATGATTCCTGAAGTGCAGTATTTTCGGTTCAACCCAGGTTAGTAGTTGAGTGTGAAAAATATGAGTTACAAGTTTTCTAGTATGCTAAGTCAAGAAACAATCGTGTACTTGTGATATAGTTGCTACTTTTTCTGCTAACAGTTGATGAGCGATTTGATATGGAGCTTGATGAGACCGATCCTGCCATCTGGCTTAAGTTGGAAGCAGCAACAGAGGAGTATATTCAAAAAAATTGTCAGCTTTTCAAGAATGTCTGTGAGCGGCTGGTTCCACGAGAAAATGAAGAAAAACTAATTGAAAGGTTAAATAGTCAACAATTTTCTAAGTCAAAACCATCAAATACAGGTACATGTCATCAAGGACTTGCTACTAGAATCAGATTGACGTCAAACCCATCTAATTTTTTCCCTTTTGTTCTATTAATAATATTTTTTTTCTTTTATTCTCCAAGGGCTCGATGAAAGCAGCCCTCAATTAGGATGGAGGAGGATGGTGCTTCTTGTAGAGTCTTCATATAGTCCTGATATTGGAAACACTAATTATCATGCCCGGTCTCTTGAGAAGTTCTGTGCTAGTAAAGGCATTAGGCTCTCTCTAACAAATCAGACTTCAGGATTTTCCAAGCCTGCAACTAGGTCTCCTACAACATTCACATCACCATTAATTACTGGAAGCTTCCCATCAAATCCACTTCGACGTAGTCCTGAATGTGGACCCCAGCGAATTAATCAGATTGATCATGTTCCACCTCTTAGCTTGGATGGTCATCCAACTGGGCTAACATCCATGTCACCACCGGCATCTCCATTGGCTTCATTGCAGCCTTCTCTACATGCACAATCAATAAATGAAAAATTGCAGAATTTGCCTCAGGTAGGCATCATACATTTGGCTCTTCAAAATGACTCAACAGGTTCAATACTAAGGTTAGGATCTTCCTCCTGGCTATATTATTTAAGGTTCTCATCTCTTATAAATTACCTCCTGATTCTGTAAATTGTCAGTTGGCAGAATGATGTGTTTGTGGTCGCTGAACCAGGCGAGCTTGCAGATAGATTTCTTCAGAGTGTTCAATTGAGCCAGACTTCATTGGTGCGAGGAAGAAATAGAATGGAAGCTTATTCCTTAGCTAAGGTTTCATCTGTGGCTGACCTGGTTACAAAATGGCGATGCTTTCATGTTGGAGGTATACTCCACCGATATAGGACGCCAGACACAAGTATGTATTTTCTTTCTTCTTATGACAATTTCATATCTGTTTGTCTTTACTATGAAACTAACATATGTTTACTATCATGATGACAACTGAAGGTAATGGAGGATAACCAAGAAATTGGTGCATGCATGTTTCGGAGAACAGTTCCTGCTGTTCACTTGACATCTGAAGATGTTCGTTGGATGGTAAGTTTTAGCGTGGTTTGCTGTTACTTTATGTACGAAGAAAAATATGCAACTACCATGCTTGATACTGTGTTGAGTGCATGTTGGTGCTTTTGGATAGTGTTGTTGTTATGTCTGAATAAGTGGCCAAATTACTGTACTTTCTCATGATTTTTCCCGTCATAATTCTTTGTAGCTAATAGGGAATTAGTCATTGCATGTCTTAATAAATATTTTGAGTAAAAAGCCAAAAACTTTTATTTGTGCTGATCAAACAGGAACCACAGGCTTTGCAAAAAAAGACAGCATGTCCTTCACATCTTATCCAGCATGTCTTTCAAAGAGTTTGTGCCCTTTCTTGCATTCTTTCAATAAAGAGTTCATACCTTTTGGTGACTTTGGTTATCTCTACTCTTTTCTAGATAGTTTCCTTTCGAAGTTTAATTAGAGACTTGAATTGGCATTCATGTAAATCTAAGTTTGATACAGCGACCTTTCAAATTTCTCATTCTGTCACATCTAGAGGACATGAGGTAGTGACCCCTGAAGTCATCCTGTGTGAAATTATAAGTTCATTTTGGCATGTTTTAGTCCGTTTGTTATGAAAAATCAATATTACATTCAGATGCACAGGGATTACTTGCTCCTATGGTTGAAATAGTTCTGATTTTTGGTTGGACTTTTTTTCACTTGTCATAAACAAATATCAACAAAAAGTTTCTCCCTATTAGCTTTGGATTTATGTTCTGTGGTTGAGTCAGGAGATGGGTTAGTGTATTTCCACCAACCAATACTGAAGCATCGATTCATAACTTGCCTTGGTTCTAATTTTACATTGCCGAATAGAGTTCATCTCTTCATATTTTCTTGGAAAAATAAAATTAATTATATTAATCCATAAGCAACATTCAGCTCATGTGCTGTAAACTTCATATTCTCATATATGAAGTCATGTTCTATCCATGTTCATGGTAGTGTGGCTTCTGCAATGCAAGTAGCTCTACATGTAGTTTGTCAAAAACAATTTTTCAAGGATGATTCTTTTGTAGGTTTGTTGAGTTGTATAAAGTTGAGACCTAGTGAATGTGTTGGTTTCTACAGAAACCTTGAAAATTGGAATTTGTAGGCATGCATATTCTGTGACCTCTGGAAAATTTCTGATTGCTTCCTCTTTCATGTAATTAGATATAGATGTACTCAATGGTTGACCGATTGTAAGCAAACGATCTTTTTGATAGATATAATGGGTCAACAATCGGCTCCCTACCGAGAGAATTATACATCTAAGTTGTTCAAGCACAAGCTAACTTGTCTGATCTGCATGTTGGTAGAACTTCTTGCATCTTTCTTTTATTCCAACTCCTAATGTTACCACATGTTCGCAACAAAGCTAATTCTGTTAGTTGGATCTATTTCTTCTGCTTATATGATTGTCTAAATCTCTCTTTATAGATGTGTATTGTCAAGCTTACTGCTTTTAATCTCTGAATTCATATCACCAGGTTGGAGCATGGAGAGGGCGAATCATAATATGCACTGGAAAGTATGGGCTTGCTCCAAGCTTGGTGAAAGCTTTCCTAGATTCAGGCGCCAAAGCTGTTGTCTCATCGTCGATCGAGCCTCCTGATGTGAAGTCCATACAGTTCCGTGGCACAAGTGATTATAATGGCTTTGAGAACGGAAGGTTTGAGATTGGAGACGAAGAGGGCGAGGGTGAACAAGAACCAGTTAGTCCCGCAAGTGACTGGGAAGATGGTAATGGAGAGAAAGGTGGTGAACACTCGATCAGCTGGAATGGTGACTTCGAAGAAGATCTATCCGAGTTCATATGCCATTTGTATGACTCACTGTTTCGCAAGGGATCAACAGTAGATGTTGCTCTGCAGAACGCTCTCTGCTCCCATCCGAAGTTGAGATACAGTTGCCATCTGCCAAATACACTCTAGTCTTAGCTACAAATAAGACATTATATGCCTACTAGATGAAATGATATGATTACACAAGATCAAGAACTGAGAAATTTTGTTTATTTGTTCACAGTAGAGTATGTTAAAGAAAGGTAAAATTTTGATTCAATTCTATTTGTATGTATGCTCTTGCAGCAACAGTAAATAAAAATGGGAAAGTAGCATCTTCTACAATTTAGCTGTATTTTGTGGATGATACAGAGACTAGTTTGATCCAGTGTCTGCCAGCCAATTGAAGGGACCTAAATGACATCAAAGTGACATGCTTACGGGGTAGTTCTTTTGAGCTGACCTGAACTAAACTGAGATCCAAAATTTTGCAGTAAACCTTTTCAGGATGCATTTAGTGTGTTGACAATGGGGCAATGAAAAGGTTCTTTAATCCATTACAAACATCCACCAACATGTTGCTACTTTGTTTGAAAAAGGTACAGAAGCACCAATCTACAACAAAGAAGAGAATTATAAATTACAGGACTAGGATTGAAGCAAATTCTAGTTCAAGCTCTCTGAACAGAGAACCCCAAAATTAACTCCTTGATCTCCTCATTGGCTGCTCTATCGAGAGCTGTTCTTCCATCTGCATCTTTGACATCATACTTTGCACCTGCCCTCATCAATTCTTCAATTTTGGGTTTGTCACCTTCAGACGCAGCCAACATCAACAGTATATCCACAGGATGGATGTTTTGGCTTAGTAGTGCCTCCATCTTATCATATGAACCCTCCACGGCAAGCATTCCCATATAATTGAAATACTGCATAGGTAGCACAAACAGGTCTTATCTCCAACCAGTACTAGACACATCCATGGTAATTTTTTACCATATTAAATATGATTTTTATTCCCCTTACATTTGATAATGACATACGGATAGTATCAGAAAATTGGGAGACCAAATTAGATTGTGGAATCCTACCAGAAGTTAAGAATGCAGCAAAAATAAAGTAGCAATAAGCAAAAGTCCCTTGCCGTTTATGCAGAATTACTCCATCTCCATACTAGGTTTCCAATATTGCCAGCATAATATGGCTCATAATGATGTGGCTCAGCATGACACGGTCAGGATGTCCATTGTGCCCATAGAAACAAGCCAAAATTGGCACCATAATACTAATAGTTGTCACTGACTTAGCATGCCATGATACAACCTTCGGGTGGAAAATTTTGATCTGTGTCCACATAAAGATACATATATTCATATACAAAAAATTAGTTTCCTAATAGCTTTTGTCTTAAAAGTCCTCCTAATCTTGCCAAAATTCGATAGACATTTTTGGTTTTAGTAACCAGTCTTTTTCTGTGTGCAGAAATCTTATATCAGTCAATTGTGGTGAACCCTGTCCAAGCTAAAAACCTTATATACTTAATTTATTGGCATCCATATGCACTTCCTCTTCATATGACATCTTTCTCCATCCTTCATTGCCATCGGCAGATTGCTGCTCTCCATTGTCTGCAGCATTTACAAAAACTCAGGCCAACTATCCTTCTTTCCTACAGTCTCACTAGGTTTGGCAATCACGTCATTGATGATGACCAAACTGAAATTGATATGGAATCTGATCACCATTCATCCGTTTGGTTGCCGGAACTCGAACCAAAAGTTCTTCTGATTCAAGCTGTCGAATACTCTAGTTTCTCTTGTAATTACACAACATACAATTCCATGCGAAAAAGAAAAAAGAAGATCTTTTTAATCTCTCGATCCAAATATTCTGATTCAAGTTGAGATTTCCAAACTTCGTGACTTCCTGCTCTTGAATCCTCTCCTCAAACATTTAATACACCTCCACTCCAGACTTTGAGACCCAGCATGGAGCATGATATCACTACTTTGGCGAATAAACGACCAAAGCCAAAAGGGAAAAGAGATGTACAGACATCAGGAGCAGGGGTTTCACCTGTTCGACGTCGTCCCGATCGAAATCATCCCGCGTCTGACTCCCGTAGATGCCGGCGCCCTCGGCATCGACGCCGCGGTTCCCGAATCGGAACCAGCAGGTAAATCTCGACCCGTTGGTTTCCGGCCCCAACTTGGATCTCATCTCGGATGCTCTGAACCATCCGAGCCGCCTCGTGAGAGCGACAAAGGGAGAGCTCAGCCTCACCGAAGAGGAAGAAAAAGAAGGGATTTGATAATACAGAGTGCAGGGAATCGAGGCCATGGCGCTCTCCCTCTTCGTGTGTGCGGAGGAAGGGGAAAGGTGGGATTTCTTTTATTGTTCTTTATCCATTCCACTGACACGGGAAGTTAATAACGGCAGTTTGTTTCCGTTTTCGGATGGGGAATTTACTTCTCCGTAATTAATCCGGATAAGGTTCGATCTTTTACTTGTTTTGGTTAAGATAAGGTCGGAATCTGCGTGAATGGCAGTATACAGCATCCCACCTGGATCACAGTCGTATCTTAGGATTCCCATACTGTCATGTTTGGTGGTTTTTATGGGTGCGTAAACAATTCCATTCCTACAGAAACGTTGTAGCACATTAAGCTAATAGGAAACTGTTCTGATGATAGTGCAAGCATTCGCTGCTTATAATAATAACATGCCGTCAAGTGTTTTTCTAACAAATCATGAACATGCCACAAAAAGAGACTGACATCAGTCCCTGGAAAGAGATTTCTGCCGGTAGGTGCAGGCAGATTCACCGTTCTCACTTCTTTGGTCTCACCTCAAAGCCTTGGAGAATTAAGCCATGCTTCCATTGCAGCTCGTCGGTCTCTATCAGGCGCATCTCCACATCCCCCCCATCCCCTTCATCGTTATAGAACTCGCCCAGCGCAACCTCCAGCCACCCATCCTCCCTCGACCGCATTCTCCCTTCTTGACCTTCTTCTGCCTCCTCCTCATCAGACGACGACTCTGGCTGCAGAGAGACGTAGTTTGCTGATTCATAGGATCCTTGAATCACCGAGCCCTTCTGATAAGGGGAATCAAGGCCATATGCATCAGGGACTAACTTGAAGACGATGTAAGCTACATATGCCGTCTTCCGAGAGAGTAGTCGACTGTCAATTGAGCCATAAATGTCGAACCAGCAAACGGATAGAAGTTCTGGCACCTTAGCAAACCTGACACCAAATGAAGAATGAATTTGAAGGATTTAAAGTGAATGATATCAATAGATTAAAGAGATAGTATTTTGCCTTTCAATTTCCAAGAATCCGATAAATTGTATTTAATTTTCATGAAAATATTTCCCTGAAAATTCCTTTTTTTCCTTTGGTTTTACAAACGATCGAAATAGCTCCAATCAATGGTCTGATGAACACGGTCACAGTTGCCCTGTGACTGTGACCAGTAAGTGATGCACTTTTACCTCGACTCAGGAAGAGAAATCCATGTCCAATATTGATGATTGTAACCATGTGCCAATGTCATCTTATCGGGAGATATCATGTAGGTCTTCTTCCCGGTTGCCCTGTCCAGTTGGAAGCTCTGACAATGGAAGAGATTAATCCAATTACTTCGGTGACAAGGCTTTTCTTTTTCTTACCAATCAAATGAAAAGAGGAACAATTCTTCGAAGTTTACTTTACTCTTCTTCGGTAAATGTGGACGGAAGCTTAGCAAGTTACCATTTGTCCGCCGTCGATAAGGATGGGGTGGCAGAGCCGAAAGTAGAGATCCTTCTTGGAGGAGTACTCCACGGGGTGTACGGCCCGCGATAGGATCTCGGCGCAGTCGGACGGTAAGAAGCCGTCCCACAGCGCGTCGGATCCCGCCGCGGATAGGCAGGCTTTGGAAACAAGAGCCGACCTGCACGAATCACGAGGCGTCGTGAAGGATAGAACCTGGGCGACGCACTCCTCCGGGAGCTTCGCGAACCCGCCTCCCCGGTAGTGGCCTTCTTCTTCTTCCGCGTGCGCTCTTTTCTGCGTTGCCATTCTCTGAAACAACCTGTAAGCTTCTGCTACTCGGAAAGGACTAATTCAGGGAAGATATAACTATTTCTTCCGTAGACTTTGACTATAATACCTCTTTTCTAGTGGAAAAGTAGAGGAGAGTTGGCATTATTCAGTGCACTTGAAGTTAAAGTTGACCTAAAAAATTTTACCCACCGCAAAGAAGAAATTATTAAATTATATGATCCTAATTAAATTCTGATTATATTTATCAGTTTAATTATAATATTATTTCTTAAGAGATTATTTTAATAGAAATGATTCTCTTAATTATCCTCGTAGACTTTATATTCGGATAATATTATTTTCTAAGAATGAAACATAAGAAATTGAGATTATAGATCTATTCTCAGTCTAGTCTTTCATTCGTAGTGATCTAAGGATAAGAAGAGGGAATAATACGAGTCTACTTCTGCTTAATATTTTTCTATGGATCTAAAGATTTTTTAAATAACATCGAAAGGTACATAATCACGATATTGATCTATTGTCATTTGATTTCAATTATAACATTAATTTTTTTTACATAATAATAATATAATTATAATTTTTATATTGAGAATTGGTATTAGAGCTATATTTTGAAATCAAATCCTACATATCATAAAAGTGTACTAAATCTATTTTGTAATTAGATCTATTTTTGTACTAGTTCTGTTCATGCATTACATCTGTTTACGTTTTCTGTTTGCATCGCATGACTCAAAAAAATCCATGAGTTTGTCCCAAACTACTTGCTTGCTTGCTTGCTTGCGGGTAATGCAGGTTCTCTCGATTTGCATAAGACGGAGATGGAGAGGAAGGGTGTTGCTCGATTTTGGTCGTTGGCCTTGTTGCATGCAGCAGCTAGCTAGTAGAGAGGTGCGTTTGCCTTGTAGAGAGCGGAAGGGAGATGTGATAGAAAAAGGAGTGTCATTGCATTCATGTGGGTAGCGAAGATCGCAAAGCTTGCAACGATGGATAGAGGGTGATAGTGTCACTAGCAATGGAAGTGGCCTATGGTTGTTGCCTCTATCAAAGGCCATTGTTGTTATGGGCGTCAACACAAAAGCGGGGAAGAATGACTGCTAGGTGGTTCTGCACGGTGGAAGCCACCGTGGTAAAGTTTTGGGCGTTGGCCATGGTTGGCATTGACTGGAAGCTGGAAGTCCTTGCTTCACAACATCATGGACGACAGTGAAGAGCCGTAGAAGACGTTGGTGTTGGGGCTATGGGCCAACGTTATTGATTTGGGGCTATGGTCGCGAAGGTGTTTTGCTAGTGAGGAACCTACAGTGATGAGAACAATCGTGCGCGTGGGTGGCATGTTGGTTAGTTATATAAGAATAATCATACTTAACGCGACAACCATAGGTGACACATAGGCGATGCGATGGCCACATACTTCACGTAGCTACGGTTGAGAAGAAAAGAAAAGAAAAAAGAAAAAAAATTAAGGTTTTATTATTGAAATTATAGTTTTACCCTTATATATCATTTTAATTCCAATATATGTCCCTTAGATAGTTCTATTCTTCGAAAATATATCCCGATAAAATTATAGTTTTATCCTTTAGAAATATTTATATATTTTCATTATATATCCCGATAAAATTATAATTTTATCCTTCAAAAATTAAATATTTTTGACTTGTATCCCTCAATTATAAAATTAACTAATCAAATATTTTGATCGAACTTGATCCTAATTGTATTTTGACTACTTGAATGGATTTAGATTTGATTTATCATGTTTTGATCGAATTTGGAGAAAATCAAATTTCGATCAATTTTTGACTTTGGTCAATTTTAATTTTGACTAATCTAATTGGGCTAATGTTTAGCTCAATTTTGGACCTCCCCAATTAAATAGGGTTGATCGGTCTAATTTAGGATTCTATACAAAATTTAAAAAATTATAAATTTTAGTTTTCTTTTATAGTTTTCTTATATAACATATTGATAAATTTTTTACTTGTGATAATTAGAGTTTAATTATTGTTCTTAGATATTTATTTAGTTATTCACATACATATGTTTAAAATTATAAAATAATATTTATTTTTCATATAAAGATATGACTATAGTAACTATATGAGTTTTTTTTATGCTAATGAATGTTCAATAATTATCATGTTTATTATTTTTATTATTTTATTATTATTAAACTATTTATGCATAAATTAGATTAAAAATATTTAGTTAATATTATATATATCTTATATCCTTAAGCTTTATCCGACTAATAACTGCCAAAGTAGTCATGATAGACTTATAGGATATAAATTATAATAAATATTTTATTATTTATAAGATATTTTAAATTATTTTAAATTATTATATTAATCTTGTAGTTGTTAAAATGGCCTATACCAATAACTTATAAAATTATATTAAAAAATACTCATAAATGATATTAAAGAAAATAATATTCAACACACATAATTTAAAGATTTACATAATCCCAAAGGAATATCTATTTTGAATAATTATATAATATGATAGGATAATATTATTTTGAATATCCTTATAGTTTAGAATTATATACCTAATTATAATAACACTATAGATTTTAGTCATCCATGAATAATTTCAAGTGAATATTTGATATATTTATATTTTACGTAAAGGTGAAATATTGATGATATCAACAATTCATCATATTTTAGAAACTCAAAACATTAATATTGTCTTACATTTTACAATGATATTTCCTTTTATACACTATCATGCTTTTAGTGTCCATATATTCTCTAGTTCAAATTATTCAAAATGATTAGAGCATATATAGTTAATATTGAGTATATTAAATCTTAACCTAACATTACTTATCAAAAGACCCATAGATTTTGAGTGATGAAAGTATTGTGAAACAAATTAATAAAATGGATGCTTAGAAAAGATCCGATAGACTCAATTTAATATTTATAAGAATGATAATTATAAATAATATAAAAAATTTAGTATTGCTTGCAACTAGTATATAATAATATTTGAGAGTTATAGAAAACAGATTTAAAATTATTGATAAGTTATTGACAGACATATTAATGAAGAAACTGACTATGACTTAATATGATGGTACTTAAGGAATTCATGATTATATTAAGGTTGTAAAACTTAAAGTATTAGATATGAATATAGATGAGTCTTTCCTCGTAAAATTTATTCTTAGCTCTTTTCCTCCTTAATTTGACTTATTCAAAATCTACTATGGATAAATGAGACTTGAAAAAACAAACTATTATGTGTGTTTAGGAAGAATTAAATTAAGGCAAGAAAGATCTCATAAAAGTTCTGGCTACTACTTAAGAAATTGGTAATAAAAAAAAAAGTCAATGCGTCATCCACCAAATAAATTTGTCGGGTTTGAAAATGCTAAGCATACTAATGAAAAAAAATCTTTCATAATAAAATATTTCTTTTATAGTAAGAAAGGATATATGAAAAATAACTACATTAAATGCAAGACTTAATTCAAAAAGAAATATATATGTTTTGAATTAAACATTACATATATTCCTTCTAATACTTGGAGAATTAATTCTTATGCTCAATTCATTTTACTAATAATATGTAGGGATTTCTTTCTACTCGAAAATCAAAATAACATAAAGATTCATTATTGTGAAAATTTATTTCAAAGCGAAAGTGATAACAGTTGCAACTTATTGCTCGCTTACACTTAAAGAAGTGTCATTTGATAGATCTTATAAACACGTACTATGTTCTTATTATTTTTAGAAATTTAGTTTCTTTATCTAGAATTGATGAGTTAGGATATTATCTTTTTTTTTAATGGTAAACTCAATATATTTTATGACTCAATAAAAGTTGATTCTATTTTGTGTAATGGTTTATACAAAATTAATTTGAATCTTAAGTTTACAAAGACATTAATGACCTGCAATCAAATGTTGAACTAAAATATAGTTTTAATGCTGAGAAATCTTTTATATTATGATAGACGTTTGGAGAATATCTCTAATAAAAAAATTTAAAAGATTAGTGAAGAATAATATTTTGAAAGATTTAGACTTTACTAATTTTGATGTTTACATATATTGCATTCAATAGAGCAAAATAAGCATATAAAAAAATATCATAAAAAAAAAGAGATTATTCATATTGATATCTATGTATTATTTCATATTTCTTATTTTAATAGAGAAATGTATTTTATTACATTTATAGATGATCTTTTAAGATATTACTACGTGTATCTAATACATGAAAAGACTCAAGTTGTTAATACTCTTGAGGTGTATATAAATAAAGTCGAAAGACAATTAGATAGAAAAAATCAAAATTATCAGATTTGATAGGATAAATTTTATGACAAATATGATGAGCTATGTCAGAATCCTCATCATTTTGCTAGATTTTTAGAAAAATAAAGTATTTATGTTTAATATGTCATAGTAGGTGTGTCACAATAAAATGAGACTACTAAAAGATGAATTCATACTCTTATTAGCATGATGAGTTATTTCTTTATACCTAAATCGTTATCGAGTGAAGTTTTTATGACAACTATATATATCTTGAATAGGGTTCCTAGTAAATTAGTTTCATAATTCTATTTGAGTTATGAAATAATAGAAAACTTAGTTTGAGAAATCTACATATTTGGAGTTGTCCTATACAGATCAGAGTCTTCAATCCACATGAAAAGAAAATAGATCTAAGAATTGTTTCTATGTATTTTATGTTTTATTAAAAAAATCCAAGCGATACAAATCTTATTATCCAAATCATAGTACAATGATAGTAAAATCTTATAATGCAAAATTCCTAGAAATGACAAAATTAATGGTAGTGAAAAATTTCGAAAGATTAATTATGATATAAAGAAGATATAAGTTGATATTTTTTTATTATTTCATATTCGAGAGATTATTGTTCCTTAGATTACTAAAAAAAATTAATTAGGGTAAACAACAAGATAACATTGATAAGCTTCCACACAATGTTAATATTATCTTTAATGATCTTGTAGAATAATCACAATCGATGATTATGGTATAGAAATTAAAAAGGATTCCTTATTGTTTTCATAAGTCATGAAAAGTAACGATTTAGAAAAGTAGTATGATATGATAAAAAAAAAAAGTTAAAATCAATGGACTAGAATGATATTTTAGAACTTATTGAATTATCTAATAACCATAAAAGAGTTAGTTGTAAATGGATCTTTGAAGTAAAACGTAACTCAAGGAGTAATATCGAACGAATAAAGCTAGATTTGTGGCTAAAAATTTTAATGATACACCTATAACTAAAGATAAAAGATTTAGATAAAACTAATATCTTAAAAATAACTTAGAAAAAAAATTAAATGAATGATATTCTTATGTAATTGAAAGTCTATTATATGCTTAAACTTATATGAGACCAAATATCAATTTTGTAGGAATAGAATATTAAAAAGCTACAAAGATAGTGATGATATATCTACGAGAGATGGAAGACTATATGATCATATATAAAAGATCAGATCAACTAAACATAATATAATATTAAGATATTGATTTTGTAAATTGTCTCGACGGATTATATTCATGTTAGTTGAAGGGGTAATTCTTAATATTATATGCTTAAACTTATATGAGACCAAATATCAATTTTGTAGGAATAGAATATTAAAAAGCTACAAAGATAGTGATGATATATCTACGAGAGATGGAAGACTATATGATCATATATAAAAGATCAGATCAACTAAACATAATATAATATTAAGATATTGATTTTGTAAATTGTCTCGACGGATTTATATTCATGTTAGTTGAAGGGGTAATTCTTAAAAAAAAAAAAGTAATTATTTATTATATCATTGGATGTTGAATTTGTGGTGTGCTTTAAGGTCACAAATCATATTAAGATAAAAGTACTTGGTAGTTAGAAAAAGAGCTTAGAAACAATAAGTATAAATTGAGATTATTGATTTAGAACCTGAGCACCTCCTTGATGATTATTGATTTATTTATTAAAATTTTATCTCTTAAAGTATTTAAAAAAATATATTCTTAGAATGAGGCTTATGAGCAAAACGTAAAAGATACAGTGATGTATATTTTGGTTGATACTATTATTGATATTTTTTTTACTTATTAAAATTATTTTTTTTATGTTATCATATTTATATTAGGAAAAACTAATAGTATTATGGTACATAGAAGAGAATATGACATTAATGACATAGAATCATTATGACTCACATTGATAGTTTGATTTAATATAGTATTATTATACTTATTAGACTTATTGAGTTATTTTAATATTCATGGCCATATATAAAATATTTTTTAAATTTTTTTGAATTTAATTAAGTATTTTTTAAAAAAATAAGTTTTTTCTTTTATTTATTTTTTATTTTTTATATCTCATCCATTAATAAGCTAAGTGGAAGAATATCATATTTGACCCTATATAATTAGATAAGATAAATTATATATTTAATTAATTTTTTATTATAATAATTGGTTAATAAAAAATTATCTAATTATAGAAGATTTCTTAAGCCTCGTGAGAACAAAACATCAGAAATTGTCTTAGGCCTTGCTCTCTCCTATAACATGATAGAACCTCGTAAGGATGAAACACTAAAATTAAGATTATAAATATATTTTCAATCTCCTTAATATTGAATCTAGTTCTTGATATCATTGTAGTTTCAGATATAATGACAATATATTTACATATTTGATAAAAAAAATTAAAATATATAATCTTATTATTATTTAATTTTAATTTGAATATTAAATTTTTTTACATAATTATAATTTTTATTCTTGCATAAACAACACACAGACGCAACCCTCGAAGCATAAACTGGTCAATATCTTGGAGGTTACGAGAGGGCAAATTTGCTCGAGAGAGAGAGAGAGAGCCGGAGCTGTAAGTTCCGTTTCCTCTTTCCCGACCGAAGGTCAAATCCACGAGACAGTTTAAGAATCCACTCAATGGATTTTGTGGGCGTGGGCAAGATGGTGGTTGGAGAATGGTTCGCCGGTTACTTTGTGGACAAGCTGCTTAACATGGTCTCCTCCCATTTTGCCGACAACCGCGATCTGCTCGTGGGCGTTGAGGAGAAGCTCAAGGACTTGCAGGCCAGACTTCCTCGAATTCAAGCTGTGATCAACGCAGCCGAGGGCAGGCCGATCAGAGACGCAGCGCTGGCCAATTGGATGAGGGAACTCAAAGATGCTGCTTACGAGGCGGACGACATACTGGATGAGTTCGAGTACAGAGAGCTTCATGACCAGCTGCAAGACAGGAGCAAGGTGAGTGCCCTCGCGGCCTCGGCTCTTAGATTTCTCAAGAACTTATTCGTGTCGGATGATGACCTCAAGAGGTTGATGAATCTCTTGGGGGATCTTGACAAAATTTGTCTAGACATCAACAACAAGAAACTAGAGCTGGATGAGTACAACGCGAAGCAGAACACTGAAACAAGGGAGACCAGTTCGTTCACCCAGGAAGTGCTGTTTGGGAGAGACAAAGAGAGGGACAGGATATTACACCTGTTGTTGAGCGCGGGAGCAGAACCCGATTTTGGCGACAAGGGGGCTGGGAGCAGCAGCCATCCCAGCCTCGGTGTGCTTCCGATTGTAGGCATTGGGGGAGTGGGGAAGACAAGTCTAGCACAGCTTATTTACAACGACCAAAGGATTGCTCATCATTTTGAGCTCAGAAAGTGGGTGTACGTCTCTCATGATTCTAGCGTAAAAAAGATCTCTAGAGAGTTGGAATCTAATCTGGCTGTTGATTCTCGCCCTCGGGAGATTAGTTTAGATACACAGCTTGGGAAACTCATGGATGCAGCTAGAAACAAGAGGTTCTTGTTCGTGCTCGACGATGTATGGGATGAAACAGGAAGCAAGTGGAGAGAGTTACGAAGCGTCTTAACCTCAGGGGCCAGAGGAAGCTTCGTATTAGTAACAACTCAAAGTCCATTAGTTGCAGAGATTATGGGGACCATCGACCCAATCAAATTAGAGGTTTTGGAGGAAGAAGACTATTGGAGACTCTTTGAACATTGTGCAATAGGTGATAAGGAGCTTGGCCCAGAGTTAAGAAGAAAGTTGCAATCGCTTGGCCATCAAATCTCAAAAAAGCTACATGGATTACCCTTAGCAGGGAAGGCACTAGGAAGTCTTTTACGGTCCAAATTAGAAGAGGAATATTGGAAAACAATCTTAGAAAGTGAATGGTGGGAACATGATTTTGTTTTGGATAACATCCTTCCATCTCTGGGGCTGAGCTATCAACATCTGAGCTCAAACCTGAAACAATGCTTTGCTTACACTTCTATATTCCCCAAGGGCCACATTTTTGAGAAAGAACGGTTGGTCCATATGTGGATTGCTCAAGGTTTTATCCAACCCAGAATTCACCGAGGAAGAATGACCCTGGAGGATATTGGGAGTCAGATTTTTGATGAACTAACCAGCAGATACTTCTTTCTGAGTACAGTGACTAATGGATATGTGATGCATGATCTGATCAGAGACTTGGCAGTGTATGTTTCCCTGGATGAGTGTTGTGTGGTTAGTGATGAACCTGTCAAAATTCCACCAACTGTTCGCCACATAACTCTAAGGGCTGCTAAACTGGTTCCTCCTGGAGAAGTATGTAAGTTTCAAAAACTGCGAACACTTATATTTTATCATGATTATAATTGTGAAGAATTTCTCAGCTCAGAAGGAAAAAGTTCTGAAGAACTTAATGAATTTCTAAAAGAAATTTTGGAAAATATGAAGAGTCTGCGAGTGTTAGACGTATCATACAGCCACATGGGGATAAAGAAGTTACCAGATGCAATCTGTGATCTATCGCATCTTCGGTATTTAGACGTCTCATGCACTAAGATTCGGCAGCTGCCAGGATCATTTTCAAAAATTTGTCATTTGCAAGTGCTGAATCTGAAGTGGTGCCGCTTTAAAAAGCTACCAGAAGGAATGAATAGGCTAATCAAATTGCGACACCTCTATGCAGAAGCTGAAACAATTTCTCTGATCGATGGGATTGGGAAATTGACTGACCTTCAAGGATTAGAAGAATTCCATGTTACAAGGAAAAGAGGCCACCAAATAGGAGAATTGAAGGAACTAAGAAATCTCCGAAAACGGTTAGTCATTAAAAATCTTGATAATGTTGGATCTAAGGAGGAGGCAATGGAGGTAAAATTAAATGACAAGGTGCACCTTAACGAGATTACATTTGACGGCCAGGGTGATATGAAGACAGACATACTTGACGGCTTAGAACCACATTACAATCTCAAAAACCTTAGCATCCAACATTACGGAGGTACAAATTATCCAAGTTGGTTGGAGAAGAATCAGTATGTCACCAATCTGGAGTCTATTTGTCTTGATACTTGTGCCAGGTGGGTAAATCTCCCTCCTCTTGGACAGCTTCCATTTCTCAAGGATTTATCAATTAGGATGATGCCTTCAATAAGACGAATTGGAATTGAATTCTATGGAAATGCTGCTCAGATCTTTCCATCATTGAAGTGTCTAAAATTTCTGCTCTTGAAGGAATGGGTGGAGTGGTCTGATGTAGATGGGCGGCCAATTCTTCCACGCCTTCTTGATCTCAGAATAGAGGGTGGCCAGAAGCTGACAAGAATGCCCATTCTCCCTTTGAGCTCAATGACTGCACTTAGACTTCAGAGGTGTGGTGACATTGGCAATGCACTATCGGAGTATTTGCTCAGCTTGACCTCTCTTGTGGGTTTAGAGTTGCTTGATTATCCACACAGAACATCTGTTTGTCTGTCTAACCTGAGAGCCCTTGAGCATCTGGTACTGAATCAGTGCCCGGAATTGAGTTTAATTAATGGATTTCAGTCCCTTGTTAACCTGAAAACTTTAACAGTTAAAAAATGTCCGAAACTAATTAAACCCTCCTCACAGCGAGAGCAACCCTATATTGAGCAGGATTTAAGATCTCTCTCTGATGCTGTGATTGATGAAAGCATCCTCAATAATGTGTGGGTCACACTGGGAAGGATTCCCTCTTTGCAAAGTCTAGGAATTAATAATTCTGGTATTGCTTACCTTGAAATGGAGCAAGAGAGGAGAAAAAGTCTGAAGAACTTAATGACTTTCTAAAAGAAATTTGGAAATCTGAAAGGAGCTGCGAGTTGTAGACGTATCATACAGCCAGGGATTAAAGAGGAAAGTTCCAGATGCAATCGTGATCGATCTCATCTCGGTATTTAGACGTTCATGCACTAAGATTCGGCAGACTGCCAGGGACATTTTCAAAAATGTGTCACTTTGCAAGTGCTGAATCTGAAGTGGTGCCGCTAAAAAGCTACCAGATGAATGCATAGGCTAATCAAATTGCGACACCTCTATGCAGGCAAGCTGAAACCAATTTATCTAGATCGATGGATTGGGAAATTGACTGACCTTCAAGGATTAGAAGAATTCCATGTTACAAGGAAAAGAGGCCACCAAATAGGAGAATTGAAGGAACTAAGAAATCTCCGAAAACGGTTAGTCATTAAAAATCTTGATAATGTTGGATCTAAGGAGGAGGCAATGGAGGTAAAATTAAATGACAAGGTGCACCTTAACGAGATTACATTTGACGGCCAGGGTGATATGAAGACAGACATACTTGACGGCTTAGAACCACATTACAATCTCAAAAACCTTAGCATCCAACATTACGGAGGTACAAATTATCCAAGTTGGTTGGAGAAGAATCAGTATGTCACCAATCTGGAGTCTATTTGTCTTGATACTTGTGCCAGGTGGGTAAATCTCCCTCCTCTTGGACAGCTTCCATTTCTCAAGGATTTATCAATTAGGATGATGCCTTCAATAAGACGAATTGGAATTGAATTCTATGGAAATGCTGCTCAGATCTTTCCATCATTGAAGTGTCTAAAATTTCTGCTCTTGAAGGAATGGGTGGAGTGGTCTGATGTAGATGGGCGGCCAATTCTTCCACGCCTTCTTGATCTCAGAATAGAGGGTGGCCAGAAGCTGACAAGAATGCCCATTCTCCCTTTGAGCTCAATGACTGCACTTAGACTTCAGAGGTGTGGTGACATTGGCAATGCACTATCGGAGTATTTGCTCAGCTTGACCTCTCTTGTGGGTTTAGAGTTGCTTGATTATCCACACAGAACATCTGTTTGTCTGTCTAACCTGAGAGCCCTTGAGCATCTGGTACTGAATCAGTGCCCGGAATTGAGTTTAATTAATGGATTTCAGTCCCTTGTTAACCTGAAAACTTTAACAGTTAAAAAATGTCCGAAACTAATTAAACCCTCCTCACAGCGAGAGCAACCCTATATTGAGCAGGATTTAAGATCTCTCTCTGATGCTGTGATTGATGAAAGCATCCTCAATAATGTGTGGGTCACACTGGGAAGGATTCCCTCTTTGCAAAGTCTAGGAATTAATAATTCTGGTATTGCTTACCTTGAAATGGAGCAAGAGGAGTGGTTTCAGCAACTAACCTCCATAAAGCTGCTTCATTTGATGGATTGTCCGAATCTTCAAAAGCTTCCTGATTTGGAAACATTTTACTCCATGGAGAAGTTATCCATTGGTTACTGTCCCAATGTTCAGTCAGTGCCAGAGAATGGCCTGCCAATCTTGCTTAAAGAACTTCATATCTGGGAGTGCACAAAATTGAGAGATCGGTGCAAAAAGGATGATGGGCCGGACTGGCCAAAGATTGCACATGTTCCATACATAATTGTCGATAGTAAAATCATACAGATGCTGTAACAGCTACATTGGTTAGAGCAGTAGCTGCTTTCAGTATGTTTTCTCCTCCTCGCTCTTCCCATCTATCCATCTGATTGGTACCATATTTGATTTATGTAAATGATGTAAAGATCATACCTGTCTTTGTTTGAAGTCAACTGTCGTTCCACCACTGACTACTGTTAGCACCAAATGTCAGGTTTGGATGTTGCCTGTGATTCTTGGCACCTGAGTTGGCTTGGGGAAAATGTACTGCATGGCGTAGAACAATCGTGACAGCATATGTGAAGCCCCAGATCAGACAGCTGCCCAGATCCTTTTCTATTCTTTGCAATCTTCAAGTTCTGAAGTTTGGAATTCTCCAGATACACAAAATAGTCATCTCTGCCATGAAAAAGTTTACCATTGGCAATTGTCTCTATGTTAATTCACTATATTGCTTAAAGATTAATGCGGATGCCCATCGCTAAAGAACCGGTGTACAAAAGATGGATCTGATTGGCCAATGATTGTCCGAATCACATGCATGCTTATGAGAAAAATCATACATCTTTAGTGATTGTGTTTCCTATACAGTCCTTTTTTCTATCTATTGTAGATCACACTTTGTTCGATCCCCTTGTTCAGTGGTAAACATAAGTTGAACTTCTTCTATTTGAACTGTATGAAGTCAGTTATGGTTTGATCAATGGAGCAGTGGTTGCTTTCCTTATGTCGTGCCTCTTTGGATATTCTTTTCCATGAAAACTGTGATTCACAACTTATGTATGAATGGCACAAAAGCTTTCTCATGCCATTAAATTTTAGAATGTACAGATGCTTCAAATTGGTTTTGAGTTGTATATTCAGGTCAATCAACCATGAGTTATCGAATTAGTTTTTGTGAAATTAGACCATAAATACATGATTTTGCAACACCTATCAGAATTTAAGCAAGCATTTTTCATCTCTGTAGTTGGTATTATTCTTGATATATCCAGGCCATCATGAGTCGCCAATAAGATCAGGTATCTTCTATTTTTCGCTAGTTGTAATGAACAGTGAGCAGATAATTGAACAGAGAAAGCAAAATACGGTAGATTTTTTGCTGCTGATGGTTACTCTTGGAGGCATCCAACCACCACCAAGTGGTAGACTAGCTGATCACATTCTCACTATTCAAGCCTAATTTCCGATGTAATCACAAACAATATCTCAGTCAATTTTCAGAAGATAGACCGATGAATTCCCTAATTTCCGATGTAATCACAAACAATATCTCAGTCAATTTTCAGAAGACGACGAATTCCCTAAGCTAGCATGCTCTAACA
The DNA here is from genome assembly GCA_004837865.1 of Musa balbisiana. NCBI lineage: Eukaryota > Viridiplantae > Streptophyta > Magnoliopsida > Zingiberales > Musaceae > Musa > Musa balbisiana. Next base: position 7,776,522 of record CM017196.1, on the reverse strand, counting down.
GATACCAAAGAACCTCTTCCACTACTACTTCTAGGCCAGTCATTTGATCAGGCAAACCAAGGCAATTAACAAAATGAAATGTCACTGTTTCAGCATATAATATAAGCCTCCAACTTCTTTGAGTAGAAAGACTGAGAACATAGGATAAATGTAGACCGCAGTTGAGGCCACCAGTAGATTATATCCCCACATGCTCCAATTCATCTGAAGCATTTATGTGAAAGGCAAGCACCAACTGCCCCTCTAACCATAAAGCACCGAAGAGCTATTCTCAGCAAGCCATGACAGCGGAATAAGCCACTCTACCATCATCCTCTTCATGATTCCTGAACATTAAACACGTTCCTATGTTCATGGAAGGAACAAAGAAATCCTCGTGCTATGAAAACTTGACGCTGTCATCAAGTTGATTTAGACAGAGAAGCATAAAGTATTCATGAGAGATTGCGTTAAGAATCAATAACAGTCGTGCCAATAGTAAACATCAATGATAGCTGAAGCAAAGCCATGTTCAACTTTTTCATCACTGCCAATGAGTACATCACACAAGTCTGACTTAACTTCCCGAAAAGAAAGTTTCGATTCACCATTAACGATAACACAAAAGATGCTAATGACTTTGTCTGTAGTTGACGCTTCTTTGGTCTCACCTCAAAGCCCTGGAGAATGAGTACATCACCGAACAAAAGTGAAGGACATGAGAACTATCTGCTAAATGGTCAACAAAATTTGTTAGCAAACAGATGTCCTCGGTTGAGATTATAAATGCAAAAGTCTTCCCCAAAACACCAAGAGCATTGAACCTTCCAACATTGGTTGACAATCAGCATGGAAATCTCCATGACTTGTCACAACCTCATGTGCTTCATAGCTTGCCGTAATTTCAGGAAATATTTGGAAAAGAAGAATACAACAATAAGATAATTAAACAACACGCCACTGAAAAGAAAACAAAGCCAAAAGGATAAAATTAACACTAGATGAAGTGCCTCATGTTCCTTGAGTTTTTTTGTACATGTTATTACTTAGATGATCATCAACTCATCCAAAAGGGAATGAGTAAAACAAGAAGACCGAGGATATCAGTCGGTGGATAACTCAAACAGCATAGTGTGCTTGTACTTCTCACCAGGTTGAACCACTACAGATGGAAAGTTTGGTTGGTTAATGGCATTTGGAAATCCCTGTGTCTCCAGGCACAACGCTGCATGCTTCCCATATACTGCACCTCCTTTCCCAACAACACCATCTACATAGTTGCCAGTATAGAACTGCATACCGGGTGCATCAGTCCATAAATCGAGAACCCTTGAGCCTGAAGGATCTTTTACTTTAGCTGCATGCTTCAAGCCAGGTCTCTCCTCACCACTGTCCAGCACATAATTGTGATCATACCCAACTTGAAGTTTGTGGATTCTGCTGCCTATCTTTTTTTCTGTCGTAAAATCAAAGCAGGTACCGCTAACTGGCATAATTTCCCCTGTTGGGATCAAGTTTTTATCAACGGGGGTCAGATGAGATGCCAGTATCTGAATTGAGTGATCAAGAATATTTCCCGAGTTATGCCCAGCTAAATTCCAGTAAGTGTGTTGAGCTAAGTTGACTGGAGTGGCTTTGTTAAGAGGCACAGCTTCCATTTCAAGTTTCAGGGATGTACTCGAAGGGAGGGAATACTTAGCAGTGACAGAAAGATCTCCAGGGTAACCTGTTGATCAAAGATTGAAGGTTCCACCAGTTAGATGATATTTTTTTTTTCTTATTAATTGCATCATTTTCTTTTCTTTTTCTTTCAATTCAACTATGGTAGTTACCTTCATCTCCATCCTTACTTTGGTACTTGAACGTAATTGAAGGAAACATATTATTGTTATATTCAGTGACCTCCCACAGCACCTTGTCGAATCCTATCTTCCCACCTATAAGAGATAATTGAACAGATCAGTTAGTGCAAATATTTCCATCCAACTTAAGAGAAAGAAAAATATGTTTATTAGCTAGATTTAGGTGAAACAAGCTTGTCTTGCCTCGCACTGTATACATAACTGCAAAAAAGAGACGTTCGAAGGACACATAATATCTGCACTGGATGACGTTGGCCTCCAATACAAGTATGTACTCCACTAACTATTTTAGCTTCTAATTTGTTAAGTTATAGTTTTCAAAGAAGAAAAACCTATAACAACATGGTAATGTTTAAATGCTCTCTCTCATTCTACCAGCAGTTACCATATGAATATATATTCATCAGTCAAGAGAAGCTGATATATTTTTCTTCTTCAGCCATTTAAAGTGACTTCTCTACCTACATAATTTCAATATCTGTCCCAACCTTTAGTGGCACAGCATGAGGTACAAGAATAAGAACTTGAAGCCATAATGTCCCACCTATTTAGTATCCAATTGAACAACATGGATATTTTCTAGAGATTGTCGAGAGCAATATCACTGGTGAAACTAAAACCATAATAAGTTCTTACTCTACCTTTTCTTGTACCATCTAAATTGTTAAACAATGTTCTGAAGATCTTCCTTTGGACATGCCGATATCACCTTATACAATTTCTTCTCTTTTTTTATTGGAATTACCCCTGGTTGTTCATAAATGTGAATGCCATATTGTATCTTGCATGATAACCCGAAACATCAATTAAAAGATTCACATGCCAGCAACACAAGGATATATACTTGGACTAACAGGTACTATTTTTATGAAGATAGTCTATATTGTTTTGTCTTTCTATATATAGGCATGAAAAATGAATCAGTTCAAACCATTTAAGTGGACTAAATAACTTAACAGATGTAATATTTTATTGCATCTAGTTTAGGAATAAAAAAAATGATAAAAGAATAGCATCAGACTTTTGCAGTTGGAATTCATTTCTACCATGAAGGCTGTTTGGTGGATTATTGATGTACAAGGAATATTCTGCCCCATCGAGAGCAAATTTTCCATCTTTGATTCTGTTTGCTACGCGTCCAACAATACAGCCAAAGTACGGAGAAAGACCTTTCTGAGACCATATCAAATCAAGCAGAAACATATTAGATTATCAAGTATGTGCCTCAAAACAAGATCAAATAAATGATAAAGCATTAGTGAGATAAAAGGTGATTAAGCATGACATAATTCTAACATAAAGATATTAGATCAATTCACAAGCTTAGTTTATATCGAAGTTCAAGCTCCATGGATTTCGCCAATGAAAGTAGATCCACCACTGTATCATGTATGTGACACAGAATACCTTCTATCAATTTAGTGAATATATACAATTCTCTTCTTTCAGGAGCCTATTGGACAGTTTCTCAGACATCATTAGGTTCAGCATATCATACAACTGATCACTAACAAATGGGAACAGACCAGAGACTTCCAAATCTAAACATAAGACACCAGATTTCACATGCATGAAACTAGTCCTCACTGATATATCATGGTTGAAAGAACCATTTGAGAATATACAGGTCGAGATAAGGTCAAATCTAAATTGGATATAGTGACACTAGACAATTCTACCAAGTCGGATTTCCTTCATGGATTGCAGCATTAGTTACAAAATCAAGGGAATAAAAATCCAATATTCTCACTTCCGAAATCTCACACCTCATCATTACAGCAAAAAGAACTGGAAATTGGCTCTGCTTTCCCTAATAACAGTGAAGTCTAACCACAAACCCTATTTGTCATCGAACAAAGGCGGGAAGATATGGCCAAGAAAGAAGAATAAGGGATATGACGAACTTCGAGGAAAAATAATCCAGTTTCGTGGTTTATGAAGATATTGGATTTTTCGTCCAAAATGTTGCATAAAATTCCAACAAAATCACGTTCAACCATCACCTCAAAGCACAAGAATAACTCAAACACCCCCAAAAAAAAGACAAACTTTTTTTAAATTTTGAAATAAAATCCAAAACCCAGAAAACAGTGATCATATTCACAAAAACAGAAAAGAAAAAAAGATCTTACTTGATACGGCTCGACGGTATCGAAACCAAGCACCACATCCGCGAGCTTGCCTGAAACCCATCAGAACAGAACAAAAGCACCAAGATCGAGTTATAACATCAGAAAAGAAGACGAGACCCTTGTGAGGGAGGGAAGAAGATCGAGAGGGGAATAGGGTGAGGAACTCATCACCATTGGCATCGGGAACGAGGAGGGACGTGATGGTAGCGCCGAAATTGGTTAGTTTGACGGTGATGGTGCCATTGCGGAGTTCGTAGAGCTCTGCCGCCATCGCTGCCCCAACACGATACGATTCTTCACCAACTCAATTCTTCGCACCGGCAAGGCGATGTATTTCCCGAGAAAGGTAACGGAGCAAATTCCCGAAAAATCCGATTTTTAATTGGATTTCGGCGTCGAAACGCGTGCCGGCGACGCCGAACCTGTGATCCAAGAAGGGTCTCATGTGGCTTATATCCAAATACGTTTTTCAATATTACCATGCAATTTCCCCATCTCAGCCATTCAATGCCGCATTATGAAATATGAACCGTTTGATAAAATTCCGATCCCCTTCTATCAATCTGGAGAGGATCCTGATCCTTTGTCCCAAGACGTCAACATCTTTACGTTACCCGTTTCCTTGCGCCTCCCTTGTGAGTCCAGTCGTAGGTCGGGTATCTTTCTGGGGAAACAAACAAGGCTAGCTAAAGCTCGCATCGAGACCATGACAAATGTATCAAAGAAATAAAAATACTTTCTGGAGATGGTCATGAGTCTTCTCCGTGCATCCAATGATAATGACGGTACATAAATTGGGGCTGTCAAGCAAGTATCGAAAGCATACTGTTCGTTGGGCCGAAGCCCAACAAAGAAAGTTGGGTTTCATCCACTAGCAAGCAAGTATCGAAAGCCTCTTTAACTAAATTTGAAATAAATTGAGATATCTTTTAATTGAGTCAGGAATAATTTGGGTTATTTTAGATAATATTTTCTACAATTATCTTTCTATAAATATATAATTTTCTAAAAATTACACCAAAAATAGTGTATAGTATTATCTTTTGGGCTCCCACTGTTTCTCTATCGATAGAATCACTTGTTCTAACATTGGGTATAGTTGTGTCATAAGAACTGGGGAACAAAAGTATCGGATTCCTCTCAAGTGACCCACCAATCGCTAGTCTCACTGTGCAACTCACATGAACGGTGGTCCCCTTTCTAAATGCTTGGACATGCATATATCAGTGCAAGGAGCACACATTGGTACATGTAGGACAATGATAGATCATGCCAGGACTGGGTCCATTTACCCATGAAAGAAAGGGCTCTCATTTTGTTGACTCCAGCAGGACTCTTTGGCTCATTCCCATTATTTTGATTGAAACTATTAGAAAGATATGTGACATTACACTTTGATCCAATTTATTTATTTATTTTATGTCTGAACCATGCAGGATTGATTCCTAAAATGATGTCAACAAATGATCTGTGTCTTCAGTGTTGTATCACCCAAAATAATGTGTAATATGGAGCCAATTAAGTTGCTTTCAACAAAGCAATTGAAATGTGGTCATCATATGTTTGCATTACTTGGATTACACCTCCAGCAATTCTTTGCTTGGTAGCAAAAACTAATGATGTGTTTTCACCAACCTAAATGCAACACTTGATGCATGATCTTCTTCTACCAATCTCTTCTTTACTGAGCTGTAAGTAAACAAGCATTTTCATCTGGCAACTTGTGAGTTCAGCAGCCAATGCTTAGTTACAGCCACAACTCCCAGTGGCATTTGTATACTGAAAACAAAGGTTATATTTCTTAATCAAAAGGTTGGTGGCAGTGAACCTCTTATCATGTGAAATGTTCATAGCGGCCAATCATGTGATAGAATTTATACACCTTCTTAAATAGGCTCACCACCTAACCTGCAAAGATCCATGGCAGGGCAAGGGCATGATCCTCACCCACCATTGAATTTGTGTGCTCTCTTGTATGTATGTACAAACTGAGTACTCAGATTTGCCTTTAGCTCTGAAGAGTAGTTAGTACCTGACATCATACAGGGCAGCTTTTCATGCAATTTATGAAAGCACTTCTTCCATATTATCTTGTCTGCTATACCTTTCCATGTTCCACTTTGTTCTGACTCATCTCTGGATCTCTGCTACATTTATCACAAAGAAGTTAGTCAAACAAACTCAGATGTAGATCTGTTGTTAAGCTTCTGCTCAATGAAATTAAAGCACATACCACATGCAGATTACTTAGTTTCTTCAAGGAAAAAAAAGCCTTTAAAAATGAACTTAAGATGCTATTTTAAATCTACAGTAATTTTCATTTCTTTTCTTCTACCAAAGTCAAAGCCTTGTGGATTACAAAAGGAGAAGATGACATTTACCAGGCATCTAATCTAGCTCAGGGGATCTTTCCAGCATGAAACATATAATTCATGTACTTGCCTTAAACATTGCTCTGAGTTGCTTACATAATTCTTGATTGTCAAGAAGAATTGTGCACACCATTCCAGGACAACAATGGGAGGGTGACCCAAAGGCCCAGTGGACATGACATCTGCACAGTGGTAAAGGGAATACCAAAACAATTGATTAGCTTCAGATTGTAATCCAACCAGTGACTGGAAGAGGTATCACTGGCATCTGCAATGGGGAAGAAGGAACACAAGAACAATGACATGGGATCTCCCTCCCCTCCCATGGGCAAAAGACCACACATCCTCTATCAATAGGGACTGCTCCCCTTCATTTAGTGGATGGGCACCCCTACCCACCATGCTGGTCTCTCTCTCTCTCTCTCTCTCTCTCTCTCTCTCTCTCCTTTCTTATATGTCAATATGTCACTTTATTTAACTCTCTCACCTCACCATGGGTTGCCACACAAAGCCAAGCCCTGCATTTATTCTATTAATACCTTTCACAATTCACACCCCTGTCATCCCCTCGCAAATTTCTCCTCCTCCTCTCCCTCTTCCAAACCCCATGTCAAGATCCCCAATCCAAAACCCCCTCTTAAATCTCCCAATCCCTCTTTAACCATTCCCTAATCTTCCTCCTTCCATTTCAAACCTCTCAACTTCTTCCATTTCTTTCCATTGCTTCCTCTTCCTTCCTTCCTTGCCGCATAAAAATCCAATCTTTTTTTCTTCCTCTGTTTAAATGGCTACTTCTTCCATTTCCAGACCCTCTTCAAAGCTCTCCAAGTCCCCATCCCCATCCCATAACCCCTCCAATTCCTCCTCCTCTTCCAAATCCCAATATTCTTCTTCCCTTTCCTCCCATCTTGCAATGGTGGAACTCAAATCGCGGGTCCTGTCGGCGCTGTCGAAGCTTTCCGACCGCGACACTCACCAGATCGCGGTCGACGACCTGGAGAAGATCATCCGGACCCTCCCCGCCGACGGCGTCCCCATGCTCCTTCACGCCCTCATCCACGACCCCTCCATGCCCTCGCCCAGCCCCCAGGACCCGCCCGGCTCCAAGAACCCCTCCTTCCTCGTGGGTCGCCGCGAGTCCCTCCGCCTCCTCGCGCTCCTCTGCGCCTCCCACACCGACGCCGCTTCCGCGCACCTCCCCAGGATCATGGCCCACATCGCCCGCCGCCTCAAGGACCCCGCCTCCGACTCCTCCGTTCGCGACGCCTGCCGTGACGCCGCCGGTTCGCTCGCCGCGCTCTATCTCCGCCCCTCGCTCTCCGCGGCGGCCGCTCCTGTGGACGGCGCTGGCAGCGGAGGGCCGTCTCCGGTGGTGGCGTTGTTCGTGAAGCCATTGTTTGAGGCCATGGGGGAGCAGAATAAGGCGGTGCAGGGCGGGGCTGCCATGTGCCTCGCGAAGGTGGTCGAGTCTGCTGGAGGTAGCGGCGTAGGCGGTGGTGGGCAAAGGGAGGAGGGAAGGGTGATGACGACAGGAGTGGTTTTCCAGAAGTTGTGCCCTAGGATCTGTAAGCTGCTTGGTGGCCAGAGCTTTCTAGCTAAAGGAGCATTGCTTTCAGTCATCTCTAGCCTTGCTCAGGTTGGTTGATTGCTTTAATCTGTTGGTATAAAACAGGAATGTAGGTTGTTTTAGCAGACGATATGTTTGCATGAATCTCTGATTTTGGATTATGTTTCTTGATATCTTTCTATGGTGACCATGGCAGTCGAAAGAAACCACGTTATGCAATCTTGAACTGAAGATTATGATCCATGACATTTCTCTCTCATTTTTCAGTTGTTTTCCCTACTTGACTTATTTAAGCAAACGAGATCTGCCATTTTTTTTTGCCTTTGCAGTCCAGATCTTGGGAAACTTGTATTGCTTGTTTGCGTTTTTTTTTTCTGTACACTTGTTTCTTCATCGAATCCTGCTTTAGATGGAGACAGAATTCGGCAGTTTGGTGTTGTTTTTTGTTTATATATCCATTCTGTTTCTCTTACTTCACATAATTTTATTTCTCTTCTTTTTGTTGATATGATTACAGTAAGATTCTAATCTGAAAATGTATAAACTTCTTGGTTGTTTCCACAATTTATTTTGTGTAGTTATATCAAAATATCTGTCTACTGCATCATCTTTACTATGAACCTGCTTTATCTTTAATTCTAACAGCAGGTTGATATAAGATAATTATTGTAAATTCTGATTGGTGTTGAACAAAAAAAAAATCTGATATGTATTTTTTTGTTTTTAGTCTCAAGAATTTTGAAAACTAAAGCACAAATCATGGTCTTGCGTATTCGAAATTGATAATAAGCTATTTTGCTTGGAAATAAAACAGTTAAGATACTTTTGCTTGAGGTATTATATGTAGCTTCTTCAGCAATAGGTGGATTGAATTAGAAACTCATCGTAGAATTTTGGATTTGGTACTCCAATCAGAAAATAAATCATGTGAGTTATTTTTTCAGGTAGGAGCAATCAGTCCTCAGAGCATGCAACAAGTGCTGCAAACTATTCGTGAATGTCTTGAGAATAGTGACTGGGCTACCCGTAAGGCAGCTGCTGATACACTCTGTGTGTTGGCCTCTCACTCGAACCATGTTCTTGGTGATGGGGCTACAGCAACCATAACTGCTCTTGAGGCCTGCCGTTTTGATAAGGTAAACCTGGTTTATTAGTTTTTCCAAACACTGTATAGGTGCCTGTACCTGATGATCCGTATACTGAAACAAGTTTAGTTAGCTCAATATGATTTTTACCAGCAATATCTCAAAGATTATTTTTCTTTGCTAGTTATGTCTTTATATTGCATTAAATTTTCAGGTAAAACCGGTTAGAGATAGCATGATGGAGGCACTGCAGCTATGGAAGAAGATTAAAGGAGATGGAATTTCAGCAGACACAAAAGGCATGTTCTCTATGTTTCCTTCTCGGTTCTTTTAATTAATTTTTCTGCCACCATCTTTACTTTAATTAGTGAATAATGCTGCAGATTCTAGAAGCTCAGACTTAACTGATAATGAAGAAAAGGCAGATCATAAAAGGTTTAACCCTAGCAAAAAGTTAGAATCTTTAAAAAATTCATCTGCTGGATTTTCATATAGTGAAAGTGACTCTGTCTCCAAAGAAAATGGCACCAACATGCTAGAGAAAGCAGCAGTGCTTTTAATGAAAAAAGCACCATCATTAACCGATAAGGAGTTGAATCCAGAATTCTTCCAAAATCTAGAGAAGAGGAGTTTGGATGACTTCCCTGTTGAAGTGGTACTACCTCGTAGGTGCTTACAGTCTTCCCATTCTCAATGTGAAGAAGGATCAGAAGTAACTTGTAATGATTCGACGGGCACATCAAACTGTGATGGAGCAGCACTCCAGGAATCAGATGACACTCATGGATATAACACTGCCAATTACCGGAATGAAGATAAACGACCAGGGCCTTACAAGAAGGTGGAGGACTTGGATAATTTTGCTCGGGACAAATGGACAGAGCAAAGGGTATCTAAGGCAAAAGAATCAAAAGCAAATGTTTTGAATGTTGAGGACACAACTGAAGTCTGTCAGAAAGATCCTTCTCCTGGTCGTACAAATGTCCCTAGATCTGATGCCAACACTGATGGGTCTTTTATGAGCAATAGAGCGAATTGGACTGCGATACAGAGGCAGTTGGCTCAATTAGAGAGGCAACAAGCCAGTCTCATGAATATGTTACAGGTTTATCCATAAATTGCTACATTTTTAATATTTCATCATGTATGCTTAATTTTTGTCTTGCATAATTTAATACTTCATTTATTATTGATTGCTCTTAGCATACTATCCGTGCTTGAGTTTTTGTTTTGTGATTGTAGGTTCTAAAAATTGGTTTCATGTTTAGTTTTGTAGTTGATAACGATTGGTTTACAAAGGAATGTTTTATAATTCTCATTTGTATTTTTCGAAGGAGAGCAAACCTTGGTATAACAGTAAGATTGCTCTTTTGTAAATTGGGAGACTAAGGTTCAAGTTACAAAAACAACCTCTTTAAATATTTAAATATAAGGTTGTGTATTGGGTATGCCCTTTTTATTCCTATTTATTGGAGGGTCCCTTACTTGTTTCTTTTCTTAAAATAGATGACAATCATTAAGTTGCCTTACTGATGGAGCATCACTCCACGTGCAGATTAAATTAATTTATTGAATTTTTTTTCGACTTAAATTTATCAATCATTACATCTTTGCTCAGATCTTGAATTTGCATATTTAGTTTATTTTCATATGCTTCACATTATCAACTCCAACACAAAAAGGTGTCTTAGTTCTTTCACTTAAGAAAAGCAGCTTTGCAAGGATTTTATGGTTGTGAAAGAACTTACATTATTGTTCTTGGGATTGTCCATCTTGTTGTATAATGTACTGATTTGCTTCTTGTTATGTGATGATTCAGCTAATGTGCAAGTGCATGGGTAGCAAGTGTTTCATCTTTTATTTCATTCTTAAATGCAGGACTTCATTGGTGGCTCCCATGATAGTATGGTAACTCTAGAAAATAGAGTTAGGGGTCTTGAGAGAGTTGTTGAAGAAATGGCTCATGATTTGGCTATGTCATCTGGAAGGAGAGTTGGAAATATGATGCTGGGATTTGACAAATCTCCAGGAAGGTCTTCAAGCAAGTACAATGGGCTTCATGATTACTCCAGCTCAAAGTTTGGTAGAGTTGGTGAGGGGCGACTTCCGTTTTCTGAAAGGTTTCACTCGTCAGACGGTTTGGTAACTGGTGTTCGGGGAAGAGATTCTCCATGGAGGTCGGAATCTGAAGCATGGGATTCCTATGGATATGCAGCTTCAAGAAATGGTGTTATGAACACTAGGAGAGGGTTTGGTGCTGTTCCGGTGGATGGTAGGTTACACAAAACCGAGCATGATACTGATCAAGTCAGTGGTAGGCGGGCTTGGAACAAAGGACCAGGACCGTTTAGGCTTGGTGAAGGGCCTTCTGCAAGAAGCGTTTGGCAAGCCTCAAAGGATGAGGCTACTCTTGAAGCTATCAGAGTAGCTGGGGAAGACAATGGAACATCCAGAAATGCAGCACGAGTAGCTGTACCAGAATTAGATGCTGAAGCTTTAACAGATGATAATCCAGGGCCCGACAAGGGTCCACTTTGGGCATCTTGGACTCGTGCCATGGATTCACTTCATGTTGGTGACATTGATTCAGCTTATGAAGAGATTCTATCTACTGGTGATGACTTATTACTTGTAAAGCTAATGGATAAATCAGGTCCAGTTTTCGACCAGCTCTCTGGTGAAATAGCAAGTGAAGTCTTGCACGCAGTTGGGCAATTTATTCTGGAGCAAAGCTTGTTTGATATAGCATTGAATTGGCTTCAACAGGTACCATTAATTATCTCGAAACATTTAATTGATTATGTTTGATTTAAAAGATGAGTTTCATGTTATGACTAGTAGAAATATATTTAAGTAGGTGCATTGAGAAGCTATTAGGTGCTTATTCTATAGATTTCTTTTGTGAGTATATATAAAATCTTTTTCTAGTTTATCTACATGGTTTTTTGTGAAATGCTGAACGAAGTTGCATAAAAATCTTACGAGTTGGTAAGTTTCATGCATGTGCACATATCTAGATATATGTACATAATAGAAGAATTAATGGAACAATAATGTGTCGGGAATTATTTTTTTTAAAGTACAATCTTGGAGCTTTAGAAGTTCTATTATATTTGTTTACAAACTTTATGTTGACTAAAATTAGATGTGGTGCATAGGTAACATGGTTTATAAGAAAGGAACACATCCAAACCCATCCACAAGATAGTCACTATGTCATTTGTGAAGTTTAAGCTGAGGATCCGATACGGACTGAACCCATGCAGGATTGGATAATAGTCTGTACACCTAGTACTCTTGACATTTTATAGCAACTGTGGGATAAGAGCTTACTGAAAATTATGATTTCAATGGTACAACCTGTTTTTTTTCTAATATTTGCATTTGACTACGTTGATCCTCTCCTGAAGATGAGCTTTGTAGTGGATAATCATAAAACTACAAAGTTCCTTATCTCCTCCATACTGTTTTCAAGTCATTATCTCCGTGGATAATCATAATACTACAAAGTTCCTTATCTCCTCCTCCATACTGTTTTCAAGTCATTATCTCCGCCATACTGTTTTCAACCAAGATCCCTTTGCCTTTCTGTCCAAACATTAAATTTTTATTGACTCAGCTTGCGCCGGATTTCCAGATTTCTGGAGACAGATTATTTTGATTGAGAGGGGAGATCCTTTGAAAATACTGTTCATCTTGAAAAGGACTACTTGAGTAACAGGGTACAAATTTATGGAGAAGACAATAAGATACCATGATATAATTAGTACGATTACCTTTATTTCATTGAGATAATAAGGTCTCTCAGTCAGCACTTGGAGGGAAGCAGAAATCAGATACAACAGACTCTTTTTGGTTAAAATGCTAGAAAAAAAAAGAGAGGCCCAATGAGGCCACAACAGCAGCAGTTTTGTAATTATTTTTATGTTTCATTTTGCAGTTGTCAGATCTTGTTGTAGAGAATGGAGCCGACTTCCTTAGAGTCCCCCTCGAATGGAAGAGAGAGATTTTGTTAAATCTTCACGAAGCTTCTGCGCTTGAACTACCAGAGGATTGGGAGGGGGCAGCACCAGACCAATTAATGATGCATTTAGCATCAGCCTGGGGTCTTAACTTGCAACAGCTTGTCAAGTAGCTTGTATCAAATCTCTCCTATGTGTGTAATTGTTAATTTTTGTCCTTTTAATTTTTGGTTTGCTTGGCTCCTCAGAAGAAGTATACTAAATGTAACTGAATCTAAAGCGAAACTGGAGCTCTCTACTGCACATACTCGAGAATATTTTCTCTTACGATCGAGACTCAATTTGTTCTTACATTACCATGTATCATCTCCTTTGTGTCAAAAGAGACTCTTCTCTTGGTGTGTCCCAACCTTCGAATGTGTCATATAGCTCAAAACACAACTTGACAAAGGTGAACTACCCAGGGAGAAATGCTGCTTTTTCTATGGCATATGACACTATGTATTCCATCTTTGCATGAACAGGGAACTCTCTGTACATCACTACTAGAGATATGTAGACTTTTTGAAAACATGATATGCTTTGTTGTTGTTGTTTGTGTTTTTTTCTCTGAAAATTGTAGCACTGCTCATTTAGAATTTTTATGAGACAAGAGTCTCAGGAAATATTTATTTATTTATTTATTTATTTATATTATTGATTTTGTTGATGAAAATATTTTAAGATTGATTATTTATCTTATTTTGATTTATAATTGAATATATATATATATATATATATGATATTTTTATCGATAGAATGGATCGTATTTAAAAAATAAAATAAAATATTTTATTTTTATAAATATAAAAAAATTTAATATGATTTTTTAAGGAAAAATATAGGACCGATGTGCTAAAGGCAGGAGAATTAGGTAAGTTCTTCCTTTCAAACTTCGAAGCTCATTTGTATTCCTTTACCACCATCGACCTGAGCTCTTCATCTCCGCCACCTGCTTTTCCAGCTGCTCCGTCAACATGGGATGGCAACCGTCGAATTGTAGATACGTGAGGGACGTGGGCAGCCCCTTCTCCGGCAGCGATCGGATCTCCGGACATTCTTCGATCCATAACGTCCGAAGGAATCGAATGGCGTGCAACTCTGTCGGCAAGGTTTGGAGATTCCGGCAACAGGAGAATTGCAGGTTTCTGACACCCGTGAGGCTTCGGAGCAACTCCTGCTCCTCCCCGTCGAACATCGTCGTTTGTGGTGAGGATTTGATTGCGAGATGACGGAGCGACGGCAGTGCATCTCTTACGGGCCACAGTTTGAGCAGCGCAGTGTCGTCGACTTCTAATTGCTCCAGTGGCAAGACCTCCCCTTGCCGGTCCCCTTCGTTCACCAGAAGCTTGGGGCATCTGAAGATGGTCAAAAATCTGAGGGAGTTGAGAACTCGTAGCCCCTCCACAGATGTCAACTCGTCACAATGCTTGATGCTCAGACATTGGAGTTGTTTCAGGTGGAGCATCTGCTCCCTTGGAAGAGACATCAAGTATGGACATCTACCTATCTCCAATTCGGTCAGTGAGGTGAGGTTGTGCAGGCAGGCAGGCAGGGATTTGCCGAGATCCCCACAGTCGATCAAATCTAGTTGCTTCACTGAGGGCGGCAGCGGTAGTTCAATGTCCTCATCTCGTGTCATGCTCATGAGCACAGGGCAGCTTTGTATTGACAGGTTCTCAAGGGAGGTGAGCTCTCTAAACCTCTTCACCGGCAGCGACGCTAGTTCTTCACATCCCCATATGTCAATAGTTTTGATATTTCGTAGGTTGCTCTCCGGAATCATGCTGCTTCCATCGATTCCTTCCCATAGTCCGGTCAATTCTGTCAACCCAACTTGTCCTAACTCGAGTTTTGTAAGCGAAGGAGGAAGAGGAGACAACCTCCGAAGCTTGGGGCATTCTTGTATTTCGAGTTTACTCAGGCAGGGAAACAATACTCCGCCATCGTTCCAAGACAACTCTTCCAATGCCGCCATGTCTTCGAACACAAGCTCTTCCAACATAGGGAAACACTTGCCCTGTTCTGTTGCACCGAAGAAGCCATGACCTGTCACTTTCTCTGCCGACATGCCCTCCATGCGAAGGACCTTGAGACGCGGGATCGGTCCGATGCATGAAAAATCATTCCATCTTTTACAGTTTTGTAGTGTAAGTATTTCCAAGTTGGGTAGCAGTTTTGCCTCCAGCCAACTGGGAGATCTGGCACCATTGTACCCTCTGATTACCAGTCTTTTGAGAGCTTGATGTGGTTGCAGACCTTCAAGTACCTCCTCAGAGACGAGCAACTGGTTGTTCTGCAAGTTGGAGTGTTGGTCAGACACCCATTCCAGCTCCAATTCAACGAGGTAAGCTTTATTGTTCAGTCCAGCCTTTCTTGCTTCCTCTTTGCTCCCGACGTTCTCCAGATTTCTAATCCGAAGGGTTCCGTGGAGCTGCGTCAAACCGCTGAGTTGTGCGATTTGGTGCCCGTGATCCTTCAGCACATTGAATGCTGTTAGTTCTTGAAGAGAAGTTAGCTTTCCAACCTCGTTTATCTTGGAAATGATCGTGTCTTCTGCATGAATTTTCCTCAGCTTGATCAGCTTGCTCATGCCCTGTGGGAAGCTCTGTAGTTGACAGCCCTGTAGTATCAGTGTTTGCAGATTGTGGAGGTCACACAATGACTCGGGCAGCCTCTGAATCGAAGTATTCTCCGAAATGTCGAGGTACCGTAGGTGTATTAGGTCATCAATCGTCTCAGGCAACTTCTTCATGCCGCAGTTCTGCAGAGTCAGCACGCGAATGTTCTTTAGTCTTTCCAGCAAGTGAAGAGGCAGCAAATAGCTCTTGACTCTTCGTTCCGACGACAGCATTAGGGTCCTCAATTTGTAAGGGTAAGGGAACTCCATTAGCCTTTCTGATTCCACATCCTTTGCAAAGACCGAGAGATGACGAAGCGTGCTACAGAACTCGCGTGAGTTGTCATTGCGTAGCCTGGAAGACTCACCCGCGGAGATCAATCGCGCAAGATCATGTATGAGATCGTGCATCTCATAATAACTCCATTGAGGGTTTTGAGACTTCTGAAAGAAAGATCTGCTGACTAGCTCTTGGAAGTAATTGCGTCCTAAATCCTCCATCCTCATGTTTCCTGGGGGTTCGATGAAGCCCTCTGCCATCCAAATCTGAATCAGACGATCTTCGTTAAATCGGTAATCTTTGGGGAACAGGGAGCAGAAAGCGAAGCAGCGCTTGAGGTGTGCAGGAAGATACTGGTAGCTTATCCGGAGGACTGGCAGGACATCATCTTCGTCTTGTGGTAGTTCCCAGATTTCACACTCCATGATGCTTCTCCAATGCCGCTCTTCCATCCTCACATTCAACAGCGCCCCCAGCGTTCTTGCTGCAAGTGGCAACCCGCCCAGCTTGCGAACGATCTTCTTGGCAATGGCTTCCAGCTGTGGATGGTCTCCGGGGTTTTGTGATCCGAATGCACACTTCTTGAAGAATTCCCAGCAGCTCCCCTCGTCCAGGCATTTTAGATGGATCGGTTTCTCGTGGCCGACTATGTCTGCGATCTTCGTCGAGCGAGTCGTCACCAAAATCTTGCTGCCTGCTACTCCCCATCTCAATGGCGCACACAAGCTCTCCCATTTGTGTTTCTGCGCATTGCGCACGTCATCGAGGACGAGTAGAAATCGATCTGATGTCAACTGCTTAAGATTCTTTTGAAGGGTGTCAAAATTCATGGAATCACACTTTCTCTGGGTTGCAGACTCGACGATCTCTTTGGTAATCCTTTCCACACTGAAGTCATCAGATACACACACCCAAATCTTATGTCTGAAATATTTCCCCATGCTCTCGTGGATGCATGCAAGCTGAGAAAGAGTAGTCTTTCCGACCCCGCCGATGCCGACAATTGCCAAGACAGAGACGCTATGGTTGCTAGAAGGGGATCCATGGGGCGATTGCAACAGCAGTTCTACGAGTTCTTTCAGCTCTTTGTCCCGTCCGAACATTTGAGTCGCAATTGGAGCGGAAGTTGTTCCTCGAGTCTCTGATGTTTCCAGCTGTTTGATTCTTCTGCCGTCTGCATCTAGCGAAGCCATGACATTCTGTAATGCATCTGCAATTCTATCTAACCTCCCTCGGATTTCCCTTACTCTGTTCACATCGTCGTCATTATTTTCTCTACCGAAAAAGCCGATGGTAACACCACCAAGCAATGAAAGTCTTCTCTTTTTCCTCGGAGGGAGGCTAGAAGAAGATGATTGGTGACTTGCCTGGTCTCGTCGTTGCTCCGCCTGCTGTTGCAGAACTCGGAAGTGGAACTCGTCCAGTAAGTCGTCAGCATCGTAGGCCTCGTCCTTGAGCTGGATCAGCAACTCATTGAATCTCCCTCTCAAGTCCTCATCTTGGATCCAGATATTCTCGGCTCTGCTGATGGTGAACTGAATCTGGTGCAGGGAAGTCTTTAGCTTGATGAGATCATCTTGCAGCTCCTCCTTCGCCCCAAACTGCACCGTAAAATCTGCCAACTTTTCGACCAAGCTCCCGATGAAGTGCTCCCCGAGCCATCCCAAGGCTGTCAGTACGAACGACATTTCAGCGCACAGCTGATCCTTCGTCCTTCAAGCACAAAGCGCAGAGAAATTTCAGCTATAGAGAGCTTCTCTTTGGCGCAGAAGGAGCTTTTACCGATCTAAGAAGTGCGAAGGTAGCTTCGATTATTGATTTCTATTTCCTCGTTGCATCAACATGTGACGACGGAAGAAAGTGTCAAGGCGGCTAATTATTTTAGTGAAATAGCTTCAATAATTGATGGCCAAATCCTTTTTCTTACTACAGCGACGTGTGACTCAAAGATATTTTGACTTGCTAGACAGATCATCTCCCTCGAAGAAATTTTGACTACAAAACTGAGCCCTGATTGTAACGAAGGCACTTAAAAGATCATTCATTTTTTTGCTTCATTGGTCTATTAGTTTCGGAGAATATGAGCTCTAAATAGTTTTATCAATGCTTTCTCCAATAGGGGTTGCTTGGCCGAGGTGCCGACGAGTCCTCCTTCTAGCACCAATCTGATAAGGACCATTTGGTTGATCGATCATTGGTGTAACTCGTAGGCTCACGAGGATTTGTCTTCTTTGGACGATGAACATATTTACACGATTTTATCCTTTTGGAACATGTGAATCCTAAAATACAAATTTGAGGGTAATGAAGATCTTACAGATTTATAAGCCTTTGGTTTCATACTGTGGGACTAAATAGTTTTATAATTCTCATAATATAAATAATTTAAATTAGGTTTTCAATGACTACGATCACATTCTCTCCTAAAATCATGTTTAACCTTCATATGTAAACACACAAATCTTCTTATGTTAGAGCATACAAGAAATTATTTTTAAATAAATATCAATGTATAATCTCTATTGGTATGATCCAAATCATACTTAGGTGAACCGGAATAACCTCACCCTAGTCCGATGGTAACCGACGCAGGGGACAATGGTGGTCGTCATACGAGCAACCCTAGTCAAACTTGGCAGCCGTCACGTTACCGACGCCCCTTAACTTTACAACCTAACAAGGACAAATGAATGGTATAATAACTATCAAGTTGTTCAGCTCATCTCCTCTGCCATTGATATCTCCCGACTGCTTGAAATTAATGTCACTATCCCACTCAAAACCTCCTTATCTCTTCACAGCAACGTGATTTCTTTATGTAGATATCAATTCGTACACAAAATAACATACACTCGAAGGATAAATGACTGATTCTTAACTTCCCACAGTTGCATGAATACTATATCATCACACGGCCATCTTCAAACAATGTTGATTGGAGCGCTGCCTAATGCTATTAACTGTCGCAGACATTTCATCAAACGACAGTCGCGACGCGGATCAAATCATATGCTTAATGCATTCTCAAGCGGCGCGGGCCACAGCATGGCTCGCATCTGCCAAATCCTCGAGGTCGAGCTGGAGCCTCCGGCGACTCACCAATCTGGGGACGGTGACCGTCAGGACGCCATCCTCGTACGCCGCCGTGATCCCGTCGATGTCCACCATCTCTGGCAACCGGAACTTCCTGACGAATCCCCTCCTCTCCCTCTGCGCCGGCTCACCGAGGCCGTCGTCGTCCCGCCGCTCCGTCCTGATCACCATGTACCGCGAGTCTTCCACCTCCACCCTGATCTCTTCCTTCCTCACCCCTGCATACGGACCAACGCAAATTCTGAGCTTCACCCGCCATCCCAAACGAAGAATAGACGAGGAAAAGAGCCGCTGTTACCTGGCAAGTCTGCACTGAAGCGATGGGACTCGGGCGTTTCCGTCCAGTGCACATAGTTTTGCGGAGTGGCGGAGTCCGATGACAAGAAAAAGTGAGGAGCGGGGAAGCGGGGCCATGAGGACTGGATCGGGTAGTAGAGTTCCATCTCGATGATGGTAATGGCAGGAGCCAACGTGAGGAGTATTTGTAAGGAAGAGGAAGCAATTGGGTGGGCTGCGGATAGCCGTCTGTGACTCTTGGGCGGTACTAATAGCCAGAGCTCGCCCACCGGGAGTCGAGTGATGCAGTACCGAGGGTGCTTCTCGCGGTCAAGTTTTGGCCACAAAAAGGGAATCTTGCTTAAGATCTAGCGAGGACATAATTGATTACAACTAGATTCTGCACATAAAAAAAGATCTAGAGATAAGCCTTTGGAAGTTGGCGGCTGGGAGATATCCTCTGTGTACACAAAGGCTTCCCGTCCTCAACAAAAGATCTTCCCAATTATTTTTCCCTTTTCTTTTGCTTTCTTACTTAATTCTTAATCTTTTGCTCTGAGATCGATCAATAGTTAGTAGATCACAAATGCCTTCTAATCAATGATTAGAAGTGAGTTTTCCTTCCGACACTTGAGGGAGAGTAGGTAAAATTGTTCTGCCGACCTTATCTAGTCTACATCTGATGATAAGTTTTCGGATACGTGCATTACAACACATGTTATACATATTTTCCTCGCGGATAAGATCAAAACGATTGATTGGTTGGTATGACATGTCAAGATGTTGACAGAGGATAATCCAATAGATGTATGTTTCTGGTGGTCTAATAAAAAAAATATAGGTTGCCTACTGCTGTATATACGCCTTTAAGCAGAATGTACAAACAAAGATTTTTGTATCAAACATATTAAGTTCAGACATATTGGAGCAATACAATATGAAACCCAACTCCAGTTTAGTTCAGAATAATGTAACCAAAGCATAATGTGACACAACTTTGTTACTATTATTATTCTGCTGGACATGCTCAGTTGTGCAAATTATACATAGGAACAATATTTAGATTCCAATGCTTTATAGGATTTGGAGATCTTGTAGTCCTGTGAAGCCACCATTAACAGACTTGAAAGCACAGTCCAATAGAAATGATCATCATCCTGAATTCAATCCCTGTTGCAGAAATTAAGCTCATTGTCAATGGAGATGTTCCATAACTAGGAAGGCTGATTCTGTCATCTGTTTCCTAGTCAAGATTGCTCAGCAGAGGTTGCTTCTTGTCCTCCCATTTGTCTAGTCTTCTCATGGCTTGTTCCACCTGCATTGCCAGAAACACATCCAACAATTTTCCAGGACTTCAAGACAAATCCCCAAAAATCCATCACATTTTAACCTCTTCTCAGAATTACTGAATGAATTATTGACTTATCAATTTGCAAGTTGACACTTCATATAAAATCAATTTTGGAGCACTTGGATGGAAGATCAACTCCATCGAATGTGGCTAAACTGACTTGAATACCTAGGAATCAAAATCTTAGTTTCCTATAATCTCACCTATCATCGAAAAGAGCAATGAAACAGACAGTATAAAATTGATTTAAATTGGTCAGCAAGTTATCATTTAAGCTAGCAGTATAACACAATGTAGCACCAGCTGATCAGATGCAACAATTACAGAAAGAAATCGACAAGATAATTGAACAGGAAAAAGTACATACCTCTTTGTTCCAATCTGTGCGGAAAGTAACCCAAATCAAAATGAAGGTCTGCATGAGTGTTCCGCCAAGCATACCTCCCCATATGCCCTGTACATGCCAAGTTGATTAGGCATGCTAATTGAGCTCGTTACTGATAAATGTAAAGGCCTTGGATGCGCAAAATATCTCTTTTCTCTAATAGTTATGACCATTTGGAGTAACTCGAACATTTCGATGAACTTTGTGATGAAAATAATGCAGCAGCATGTACCTTTGCTCCTAGATCAAACTTAAAGCCAAGGAGAATGCCCAGTGGAATTCCTACAAAATAATAGCATCCCACATTTACGTATGCTACAAATGCTTGCCATCCGCACCCGACAGCCACACCTGCATTTATTATGTATACCAGTTAAATTGCAGCTACATCAGTAGAAGTTTATGCAGCAGTAAGATAATAACCGGACAACACAGGTTGGATGCCATTGAGAATGAGGGTGGCGGCGAGCAAGGGGGAGAGCTCGGAGACAGCACGGGCCACCGTCTCACCCTCCGTGAAAGCATAGCTGATGTAGTGGCGAAGGCAGAGCATGATCGTAGCCACTATCAAGGATATTATGAGAGACAGCACTGTTACCACCACCACCGAGAATTCCGCTGACTTCGGATGACCAGCGCCGAGCTCATTGCCAACTCTCACGCTGCCAGTCCAAGAGAATGAGATCAGTTCGAGCGTTCCTTTGCCTTAAAATATGATCTTGTAGAAGATATAAATATGATCCTTTAAACAGGACTTTTGTGGGACGTATGGTCGAACACCATCAGTGTCCTATCTCGGGCTCCATTAGCATTGCTCTTCTAAGTTGCGTGAAACAGGAGAGGATGGAAAAGGAGAGACCTGGCAGCTGCATTGAAGCCGACTGAGATCATGAACGCCCACCCGGCAATGGTCATGCTGCATATAGCAATAAGCACTCGTAGTAGTTCAGTCAATCAAATACTATGAATATTGTTACCGTCATCATCCAACATGCCTCGTTCTTCATGCAACATCAGCATCACTAAAAATTGCTATCATCATATTGTCATGATCTAACGAGTTCCAGTCTCCGATAATTACTCTCTTTTCAGCACCTATGAACATGATTTGTATCCAAGATTTCAGAACAATAGGCGAGCAGTTGATGATCTCACCACACCGTGAGTGAATCCAGGGCCAGTTGAGGATCCTTCAGCAGACCAGCAATCAAGACCATGATCTGGTAGTACCACGTCTCCAGGCAGAGCATCACCGCCGACGCCGTCGACAGCTTGAAGAACTCTGGCAGGCCGCCAAACGCCTGCCAGCTGAACCCGGTCCACGTGAACCGGCACCGCCGGCTCGTCACGATGTAGAGAAATTGGGCCGCAACTATGATCCACCAGTTCAGGCTCAACACCAGGGAGGCCCCCAACAGGCCCAAACCAACCTTGTACACCACCACCCAGCTCAGCACCAGGTGCACCGCCAGCGCGCCAGCGGAGATGCACGCGCTCGGCGTTACGATGCTCTGAGCCTGCAGGAACTTCTGGATCGGGAAGTTGGCGGCGTAGGCGAAGATCTGCGGGATGAGGCCGTACACGAATATCGACGCGGCCTTTGCGATCTCTGGCGATTGCCCCAGTAGTAGTAGTAGCGGCCTCGAGAAGGCGTATACCACCGCGAGAGGTATTCCGGTCGCCATCAGGAGCACCGTCGAGCGCTGCAGGTATATGCCGAGCATCTCGTACTTGTGCGCGCCGTAGGCTTGTCCGCATAGCGTCTCTACGGCACTCCCCATCCCTAGCTGATATGTCATGCATTATTTTTTGGCAAAATAGATTAAACACTTTAATCCAAGTTCGGAAAATATGAATTTCTCCAAAAATCCAAAAAGATTAAGTCTTATGATCATCAAATTCTCTAATTATTGATAACGGATATCAAACATCATGGATGGTTGATTGACGTTATGGAGATAAAATCATCAATTTGGAAATGTCATTAAGCAGCAACTTACAAGTGTAATATAGTAGCAGAAATTTGGATGTCGTGTTGCTGTAAGGTCTACGGGGAGGAATGCCGTACCATGAGGCCGTAGGCGAAGATTTGGATCCCGTTGTTTCCGAGGGAGGAGGCGGCGAGCTCGAGGTTTCCGAGATGGCCGGAGAAGACCTGAGTGCCGAGCGAGAGAAGGTTGTTCAGCATGTAGACGACCACGGCGGGAGCAGCGAGGGGGAAGAGAAGCTGCATCTCGACGGTGGTGGCTGACCAGAGTCGGCGAGGCCATGGCATAGTTAGGTCTGTAAGTATGCTCTCCAGCCGGCGGCTGGAGCCGTGGGTGGCTTCACCGCCATGATCGCCGGCCATGGCAAACAAGGAGAGCTAGTGTACACCGTGGTATAAGAAGACTGGAATCCTTGGGCTGCAAAGGATCATGAACATGTGGTCCACCCGATTCCCATCTATCTTATCATCCATGACCATATCATGATGTGTCTTATTCTGTGAGCTTCAAGGGAGTTCCAACACCGGCACAGTTTGTCCTTATACGGTAGCCTTATGTGATCTCCTCTTTACCTCATGTATTGCACTCCAGGAGAAGCAATTTTATGCTCTTCCTTGACAGTTCTTCGTGTGCACCGGCATCGACGGCTCTGTGCAAATGGAGCCCACTCACGTCCTCTTTGTTAATGTTGGCATCAACGGGATGGACATATATCTCAGTCACTCCTCGGCAAGTTTCAAACGTCTCCGTTACTGTCAGGTTCTCAATTATTATGTGCAACCCTACAAACGCTCATGTTGTCCTCCATACATTGGAGTCCATGTATCGGCATCAAGAATACCCCTATACTAATGTCTCTTCTAGTTCTGTCAGATTCTATGTTGCACTTGGGATTTTTCCACCTCGTCTTGGGTTTGTCCCTTTTATTAATGCTCCTCTGTATTGATCCAAGATCTGATGGTTTAGGTTGTATATCCAAAAGAGATTCTGACCCTCAAAACATCTCATAGCTTTTGCAATATTTTGTCTCTTTAGTTTGCTTCCTTGAGATCATGTGGTCTATATTCTTGTTCAGTTTAAGGTCACCAAGAAACTCAAGAAAGATCATAAATAATTATCTTTATGTCGGATCACAAACTGTTCTCAAGCAAGCATACGGTCCAACATAATCTCAAGTATGCATACGTACAGAAGCATTTCTTGAGGCGTGTATTCGTTTCTTTTTTGATGGATCTTCATGGTTTGTGATATGAATAACATTTTTCTCATTGATTAATAAGTTTCTAGATTGGTAAGCCGTCGTTTTGCTTGTGATATACGGCTAAGTTGGAGGGATGTATATAAATAAAACCCTTGACCTTGCAGATGTACGTAGCTACCAAGACTGGTCCATAACGTGTGGCGTTGATCTTTGAAATCTGTTGTTATCGAAGAAGGAATAGATGATGTATGCTTAGAAAAAACTGTAAATAAGCAATCGATACTTATCTTGGTTTGCTTCATGGCACGTTGCTTTGAGAACGTGGCACCTGCGAGCCTTTGATGATGTGATACTTCCAAGTCAACTCATCTATTATGACCATGGTTTCTACTGTTGTGTTCAGCAATGACGCACGTAGCATGAGACGTTCCATGCATGCTAAATGTTTGACTTCACGAGCAGCAAGGTTTTCACAACCATAGTAACCCACAGAAACGATCAGGTTTTTCCTTTACAGGGCCTTCGGTTGAGAGTTATTCAAGTCAAACTTATCTCGTCGGATTCAACGTGTGATCTATAATAGACTTTTAAGATGTCATGGTCTTAATTAGAGAATGCAAGTAAATGATTATAATCTTAGCTGTTGAAAAGCTTCCAAAATAACAAATAGTTAAATCATTCCATGAAGAAGAAATCTTCGTGCTTGCTTGCTTGTCGTTCCTTTCCTGGTTTATTCTTACTGCGGCTATTTTCTAGCATGCATATCTTCTTCCTGTAGCTTCTATTTGACTACAAAAAGTTTACATATATGTATGATTGAGTACACCTTCCGAAGAACATTAATTAGCCATTAACACGGCATGAAATCTTCTAATTCAGAACAGGAAAATCGAGTAGCTTGCAAGTTCGCTTATACAACTGCGGAATCGAAGAAAGCAGCAGAGATGGGAGGATTTCATCCACTCTTAATTTTTTTTTGTTTTTGCGAAGCATTTAGACGAAGAGATTGTTAGCGTTCACCACTGTCTTGTTTTTCTCAAGCAAGAGCTCCATTTTCTCAACGGTAAGGTGGTGGTAAACCGGAGCGCAGTAGATTAGTCTTAAACAGCCAAAGAATTGGCTTAAGCCACCACCTCTTTCAGGTGGTAAAGTTCCACCAAACCATTCGTATCTCTGTTGCATGGTGACATCCTGCTATTTGATCCATCTCTAGTTTGATACTCCACAGACAGAGATGAGAAACTGACGGAGGGTCAAAGATAACCAATACATATGTAATAAATAATACACATATATTCACCTAAAATGTAAACATCAAAACTCTTAAATAATCCTCTAAAATATCTTTTATATGTCCTCCCTCGTAATTTACTTTACATCATCTGATCTACGATCTGTATATGACACATTAAAATGGAGAAAGAGGGATACAGGTATGCACCCTATCTTGAGCAAGACAACACTCTTGTAAGACAAGCATGCGTCATCATCATCTTCAGATCAACGGCTTACTCGGGTACCTCCGGTATGGTCTGTAGACTCGGCCTCCAGTGCGTCTCTTGATCATGGTGTTCCGAGGTCTCGCCCATGCTGATGAGATCGGCAAGGAGTTGTTGAAGCGGCCGTTCTTTGCCTCTTGTTCCTCGTAGCAGCTCCTCCAGTTGCTTCTTGCTGATCCTGATCTTGATCTCGGTCGAGCCGGCGCCTCCCTCCTCCCCTGCCGGTTCCAAGAAAAGCTTGGCTTCATCCTGCTGCGTTCCGCGACGCCCGGAGCTCTTTTGCCCCATGGCTCCCCAGAAATCATCCTCATCGACCCCACTGACCCGCTTCTGCAAGCCGACGCAGTTCCCCATCTCTCTTCTCTTCCTGGCAATCCGGGTTGAAAGCAGCTTCTTTTCGCTCAGAACGTGGATGTTGGAAGAGGTAGCAGCACGCGGAAGGAGTCTCTATTTATAGAGGGGAAGAATAAAGAAAATTATACTTCGATGACGTGAGATCAGATGTGCGGAAATTAAAGGAGGAGAGGGTCAAATCTGATCTAGAGACTGAAACGCCACCGTTGGATCGAGTCCCACGTGGCGACGATGACGAAAGCCAGTTCAGCAACGTGCCTGCTTCGGCCACTGCTGGCGTCGGCGCTGTCGCGTTGTTGGCTGTTGGGGGCCGCCGACACCGACACGGTGTGAACCGAACCGTTGCGCCGGTCGTCCGTGGGAAAGGCCAACCGTCAGGGCAGCTCCAATCCGTCCGTCGAGTGCTTCGCTGTTGAAGCTCGTCGGTTAATATCTTATTTATTAAGTAAATAAATAATTCATTATTCATTTTTATCGACGAATTTACGGCGATGGAGTTGACTTTTGGGCCATCACTCAGACGCTATTGGTTGTGAATTGAAGATGGGCGGATGTGCAGTTTGCCGACATCGACTATACCAAATGGCTTCGAATTTAGACGTTTCAATTGAACCAAGAAACGTCAAGGAATACCGTAATTTTGATGTGAACAGTTTTATCAAACTGGAATAGAATTTTAATTCAAGAGATCCGAAACAATGCCCGCGAACAAATAAATGTGAAGATTTAAGATGATATGATGCGACACAGAACGTATTAGTTAGGTAAACAAGATGCTTATTACTGGTCATTGGATCAAGCATAATATCGGATCTTAGCCTTTAGAGTACAAGTCCAACTTATCTCAGTTCCTGCTTAGGTCTGCAGTGCATGCATTAGGATTATAACTGTTGTTAAAATGGCCATACGATTATTCATTACAGCCATGAAAAATGATCTATCCAAGCTACTGAGTACAAGTCCAACTTCATCACACTCTAGTATCTTCAGCTGAAGCAGCAGTTCCTTGCGAAGAGATATCAGGTACGGACAATCGCCTATTTCCAATTCAACATTCGTAGACTTCAACGGAGCTGTGTCAAATCACTCAGTTCTTCAAGCCCGTGTCTGCGATCCATTGACACTCGAAATGCAGAGAATTGTTGAAGCGAAGTTAGCTTCCCAACCTCATTTATCGTTGTAATTATCCTTTCACCTGCGTCGATATTCCTCAAGTTGATAAGCTTGCTCATGCCTTGTTAATCCTCCATCGTCTTATTTTGCTGAGGTGCTATGAAGCCCTGTGCCATCCAAAAATGGATCTTCTGGAAACATGGAACAGAATGCAAAACACCGCCTAAGATGTGCGGGAAGAAATTGGTAGCTCAGCTGTAGGACTGGCAAAACATCATCTTCTTTTTGTGGTAGTTGCCATATCTCACTCTTCATGATGGTTTGATTTCCAGTGCTTCTCATCCAGCTTCACGTTCGACAACCCTCCCAGCGTCTTGGCCGCAACTGGAAACCCATCCAACCTGCGAACAATCTTCCTGGCTGTGGCTTCTAGCTGTGGATGGTCTCCGGGGTTTTGAGATCCAAATGCACATTTATTGGAGAATTCCCAGTAGCTATCTTCATCCAAGCCACTTAGATGGATTGCTTCCTCGCTGCCAACCATGTCAGCAATATTTGCCGAGCGAGTCGTTACCAAGATCTTGCTGCCTGCTACTCCCGATCTGCTGCCTCGTCTCCTTGCTTCTCCATCTGCTGCTTCTGCAGAACTCGGTAGTGGAACTCGTCCAGTAAATCGTCAGCGTCATAAGCAGCCTCCTCGAGCTACATCACCAATACTTTGGCATACTGTTTCAAGGTCTCATCTTTGATCCACGGATTCTCGGCTTTGCTGGTAACGGACTGAATTTTGAGCGGAGTAGTCTTTAGCTTGATGAGATCATCTTGAAGTCCGTCCTTCACCCCAAATTGGACTGTGAAATCAGCCAGCTTCTGGACCGAGCTCCCGATAAAGTTGTCTGCGAGCCATCCCAGGGCTGATAGGATCAACGACATTTTAGCGAAGAGCTGATGCTTCTTCCTCCAAATACAGAACAGAGAGACGTCAAGAAGAAGGGCTTTTACCGCAGCAAATTCCGACTGGTAGCTGAAACCATTTGGAAGCTGGACACAAAACCCACATGCAATACCTCTGACACTGCAATAATTCAGTCATATAATATCTCGCTTATTTACCCCGTACACCGCTATCGAAGACCTACTCGGAATTTGCAGTTCAATGTCCGGTGATGGTCATTCGATTGGGCTTCGACTGGGGCACATGTTGAGTGAACAGTTCCAAGGGAGACCCAACAACATATCCAGCCCAGACCACGATCTTTATGCCTTCATCAAAGCGTTTCTGCCGCATTCATAGACCAAGATCTGCAACATGTTTGTTCTAAGATCTAGTTCTTGCTCCTTCCCTCAATAAGCTAGCGTTTGGCTTTCACACTAGCTTCAAATGGATAAGGCAATCATGCACTTTACGCACAGTGTTGATATCATCCTCTGTCCAATTTTCGTGGAACTCATCTACATGATTGATTGATGCCCAATAAAACGCCCACCTGTGCAATACCAAAAGGACCAAAGCATCAAAGAAAGCCAGCTCTGCTCTCTCTCTCTCTCTCTCTCTCTCTCTCTCTCTCTCTGGCCCTTTTGCGGAAAGGCAAAGTTGATTTGGCCCGGGACTACTTGAAAGCAGACATGCACCTACCATGGTGCAAGGTGTCCACTGGCCACCAGCTAAAGCTCCCTCCTCGCGTGAGCTGTGCCCGAAAGAAGTCCATGGCGATCGCGCTGGTCCCGCTCGCCGTCTCCCACGTGTGCCTCGTGCAGTGGAAGCAGGTGCCAGGTCGGGCGTCGCGCCCAGAAGCTTTTCCTTGACGAGAAGCAATGGCTGGTGGAGAATAATGCTGTGGGTCGACAACAACGACAGCAGAATAATGTCGCAGGCCCCGAGAGTCGCCTCTCCAGAACTCGCTATCGGTGCAGTTACGTGGCATGCTCTCCATCCGAACCAAACATCGATAACGTAAAAGGCCGGGCTAAATCAGCATATTTTTGGGTGGTAATTTGTGCTTGTGCTCACCGGGCGTGAGCGTATATCATGGTCGCAGTGATAAAACAAGGCATGAGGTGAGAGAAGAAGAAGGGAGTCGGGAGATGGAAGCTCCAACAGTAACAGGCGTGGCCTCTGCGACAGGGGCCGGTGGCCTCTCCGCTCTCTTATCCACAGAGTTCCTCATCTCTCCATCCGGGAATAAGGTGCGACTCATTGCTCATCTGATGCTATCTATAGCCTTTTTTACTGTTATTCTTCAAAGCATCTGCTGCTTGGGTTTGCTTATACCTGCCAGGTTGTAGCTGGGAGTTCATTAACTTGATTCTCTTGCTCTTTGTCAGGGATAGCTTTCCTGTAGTTTCTATCAAGCAAAGAAATTCTACAAAAGCCATATACTGTTTTTTCTCTTGTTGAGGACTTGAAGTTGTTGTTGTTGTTGTGAGGTTCTCGAAGAGCATAAACCATATAAAAAATGCAGTAAATCTTCATTTCTGCATCTGAATGTGCAGTATCTCAGAGTTCAAAACTTGATCTATTCCAAATAGGGTCTCACCTGGCACTTTAGTTGGCATCTTAATCCTTTTATCTCTTGTTAGTGTGAGTTATTGGATGGTTGATTGTAATTAGGCCTCTTGATTTTAAAAAAGTTTCAAAATTGCTTTGTTAGAACTTTTTTGTTTCTTCCTGCTTCTCAATTCAAGCTTAAAAGGATATATATATATATATCCTTTTCCCTGTTTGTTTCTCTAATTCAGTTGTTTTGATTTGCTTAAGAAGGAAAAAAAAAAAGAGAATGAAAGAAAGAAAGAAAATTGTCTCTTCTAAAATACAGGAACTTGAAACCTAGAACCATTATGATTGTCAGGTGTTCCTTTTGAATTAGCATCAGGATCAACAATTCTTTATGCTACTGTTTCTCAGACATTCTGCCCTCTTTTTCTTGAAATTTAGGCAGCTCACTTTGTTTTCTTTAGGAATTTAGTGTACCTAGAGATGATCTAGAAGCATCTAGAAACCACACACCTTAGTAAGTTTTATTGTAAAACAACATAGAGAAAAAGAAAAAAAAAAGAAAAGAAGAAAATCCATGTTTGAGATAAACATCATCTCTATGTGAATTGATTTACTTCTCCTCACAGGTACACATACATGCTCATGGAAAAAAAAAGAAGTGTCATGTTCCGGATTCATGAATCTGAAACCTCTTGCAATTGTCACTTAATCAAAGAGCGTATCTCATTTTATTTTGTATGAAACAATATGTGAGATTAATGCAGACTTACAGGTTAATCCTAAAGACATAGAAGGAAAGACCATTGGTTTGTACTTCGCTGCAAATTGGTTCCAAAAATGTGTTTCATTCACCCCGCTTTTGGTCAGTGTTTACCACAAGCTAATGGAGCAGGAATTACCATTTGAAATTGTGTTTGTGTCGTCTGATGAGAACCAGTCCTCCTTTGAGCAGTTTTATAGCTCGATGCCATGGCCTGCAGTACCCTTCAGTGATATAAACTCCAAGAGAAGTCTGTCTCATAAATTCCAAATTGAAGGCATTCCAGCACTAATTATCCTCAAACCAGGTGGTGGCTTAATTCAGACAGAAGGAGTGGAGATCTTGTGCCGCTACGGACTTCAGGCTTTCCCTTTTACATCCGAAAGGATAGCAGAATTGGAGGCCGAAGAAAAGAGAAAATATGAATCTCAAACCTTAGAGAAGCTCCTAGCGATCAGCGGTAAAGACCGCATTATCAAACACAATGACCAGGTAAGAGCATTGCACCTTAGATTTGAGTTGCAACCGCTTATTAGATTGGCCCTCATGGCAATAGAAGTTGCAGGTAACCTTTTCGAGTTTGGTGGGAAAAACAGTAGGCCTGTACTTCGCAGCTCAATGGTGCCCTCCATGTCTGAAATTTACCTCAAGGCTGATGTCCATATACAATCACCTCCAGGAAAGACGCGAAGAGTTTGAAGTTGTGTTTGTTTCTATGGACAGAGATGAGGCAGGATTCTTGCAATACTTCTCTGCCATGCCATGGTTCGCATTGCCCTACGGTGAAGAGTCTTCAAAAGCACTAGCTCGGTATTTCGATATCCAAGAGATTCCTATGCTTGTCATAATAGGCCCCGACGGAAAAACAGTCACCAAGGGAGGAAGGAACCTAATAAACCTGCATATGGAAATGGCATATCCATTCACTGAAGCTCACATTAGGTTGCTCCAAGAAAAAATGGATGAAGAAGCTAAGCGATACCCAACTTCTTTCAAACATGAGGGTCACCGTCACGTACTTAATTTGGTTTCAGAGAAATCAGGAGGTGGCCCTTACATTTGCTGTGCATGTGATGAGCAGGGCTTGGGTTGGGCATACCAATGCCTCGCATGTGGCTATGAGATACATCTCAAATGCGGCCGTGAGGTTAAGGAAGACACACGAGACAGACAGGCAGGCAGATGAACTTTCTTGATAAGTGGGTGCTGATCATGTCTTTCTGCTAGCGGAAAGCTTGCTTGTATAAAATATCAAAGTTAGACAAGTTCTGATGATTAATTGGGCAAAGGAGATGGATGGCAGGTTAGGGAATCAGAATCACAGGTCCTTTGAACCTAGTAATAATACCCTTAAGCATGAACAGTAGTATCATTTTTGTCTCCTAGTATGTGTGTCTGGTGTTTCTTATGCTGGTTTTGTTAGTACCATGATCTGTCCCTACTCACCATACTGTGCCTGAGAATGTGCTGATTGTCGGACGACGACGACGACGACGACATAGTTCCTGTTAATATTAGAATATCGATTATTAAGTTTCGAGATCTGTTTATTTCTTCATTGCATGCTCAGTATGTTATACGCGAAATGTAATTGTGTTTGGAAACTGCTGTAGAATACTGGAAGTAAACTGTAATTTAGATTTTTGGTTGACCTCTACTGATTACTGTGTAATATATCACTTGCATGGTGTGAACCAGATCTAGTTTTTGCTTCCTATTCTGCATACTTTCAATAGAGGTAATTTTCTTTTTATGTGGGAACCTGATAGAGGTGAAGGATTCAAGATCTATTCTCCTCTATTCTTGGGTGTGTAAACTGTTTGTGTGATGAATGCTTGATGGTAGCAGAATGCATCAACAATTAGTGATTTTTGATGAGAGAATGACACCAGCACACATGCTTACATTTCTTCTTCTTCTTCTTCAGAAAATGACCTGCTGCCTTTTTCTGACATCAAGTTGGATTCATCATTGTAATTTGTTTCCAGTCAAGTCACTTGTAAGTGGGATCAAGAACAAGTTAGACAAGTCAATAAGAAGCCAAATTATGTTGCATTGATCTGACAATTTCGATTGAAAGTGACTTACTTTGATGCATTCCTTGAATTTGATTTAACAACAATAGTATTATGATGTGATTCTGAAAAGCAATCATAAGGCACAGCAACAATAGATAGCACTTAATTTTTCTGACACTCCCCACTAAAGAAAAATGGCATATGATAATAGCTCTTGTAATGCCCCCACTACATTAAACACTCAAATGGATAAACATAGCTGAAAAATAAAACAAATGACTCTCAAGCCATAGCCATAGCAGCTGAGTACCAATCAAAATACCCAAAATGCACAATTAAGTACATCATAGCATGTTTATGAGTTTAATTAAATCATCTAAAAGTGGATGAATAACTTATGTGGATTCTGCATGAAAAGCTGAAACCACAAATCAAAATGAAACATAGTAACAAATAACTAAGAAGGAAAAATAGAAGCAGCTACTAACCTATTTATTTAAAGGCCATAGAGGATAATCATTCTATCCAGTTAGTTCATATAAATCCTACAAGTTTTTCTCAGCACAATGAGGTTGAAGATTTATATTATGACAAGAGTAACATGAAAATTGTTGTAGACAAGAACTTATGTGGACATTTGGATTTCCCACCCAAAATAAACATCACTTTTAAGAACAGGGAAACTGTTGCCACACCCCTTCATCATTTCCACTTAGAGAAGCTAAACAGCTGAGATTCATGGAAATACACCTCCCCCCACCCCCCCCAACAGGACAAACCAAACTAAACATCACCAAAAATTTTACTTGCCATGTACACAGTGCAGAATAAATGCCCATCACTCATTCACTTGTTGAGTATCTTGAGGTCCAGTACTTCTCAATCTCTTTAGCTGTTCTTCCAGGGATTCTTCCAGCAATCAGTGACCACCTGCTTTTCAGCATGACAAGAAACATCAAAGAGAAGAAAAAAAAAGCACAGATTGGTTCCAGCTGCAATCTCAAACGATGGCAAATCCAACCAACCTCTGCCCAACCAAACTATACATCCTGGCAATGAGTTTCTCCTCATCCTCTGAGAAATCCATCTTGGAAATTTGGCTGTTTCCTCCTGAAACAACCCCTAAGGTAGGCAAAAGGGGAAGAAGAAGAAGAAGAAGAAGAAGAAGAAGAAGAAGAAAAAAGATGTCGGCCATGCCAACTATCCTAATGACAAAGTGAAGGTGATCCGAGAATGGCCGATCATTATCTTAGAGAAGTGCAGATATGTACCTTTAGAATCCATAGAAACATCCTCAGATGATCGATCCAAATCTGCCATACTTCAATAAATACAGAAGAATCCAAGATTGAGCACCCACCCTTTTCTCTATTGCCTCCTTCCAAGAGATGCGGTTTCTGTGGGAGATTAATGAGGTGAGTAGGCTCATAAGTAGGCCTATATAGAAAGGTGGGGGAGAAGAATGGACGGTAGGAATAGGAGAGAAAGACTGGTAGTTGCTCTTAAAATCAAGAGTCGAGGGTTGAGAGGTTGGTGGAGAAGTCGAGGGGTTAGATGGATTGGCAGGACATGAAAGATGCCTATAATGGAAAAGGCGTGGATGTCGGATAGATTTTCCTGGTATGGAAACGTGGCTGACCCACTGATACTACCCAAAGAAGAAGGTCTACTAGATTGCCAATGCTTATTAACCTGATGATTGATACGTAGAAAGTAGAAAGCAGGTGGTGGTCACCGAGCTAAAGAAGAACTGTGATAATGGCTTATTCTATGTGCTACCAACGAAAAACATACTAATTATTGGAGATAGAGGTATTATTTGTGGATACAGTTATAGGTTTACAAGAGGGATTAATTATTGGATTGTTTTAAGTATCAAAAAGAGATATTCTTATTATACTCAAATTATCAACAAAAAGAAATCCAGTCAAATATCTTCTCTCTTTGTTGTTGTTGTCGTGGTCTCTAATACTACTAAAAGCCTAAATATTTTAATATTTATATTTTATAATTAAACGGAGTTTTTACGATGGATATTAATGAAATTAAATTTATAAAGATAAATATATTTTTTAAGAATAAATATATGTAAACAGAGCATTCTTTTTTTCTTTGTCCTACCCATCATTTCGGATCTCTCTCTCTCTCTCTCTCTCTCTCTCTCTCTCTCTCTCTCTCTCTCTCTCTCTCTCTCTCTCTCTCTCTCTCTCTCTCTCTCTCTCTCTCTCTCTCTCTCTCTCTCTCTCTCTCTCTCTCTCTCTCTCTCTCTCTCTCTCTCTCTCTCTCTCTCTCTCTCTCTCTCTCTCTCTCTCTCTCTCTCTCTCTCTCTCTCTCTCTCTCTCTCTCTCTCTCTCTCTCTCTCTCTCTCTCTCTCTCTCTCTCTCTCTCTCTCTCTCTCTCTCTCTCTCTCTCTCTCTCTCTCTCTCTCTCTCTCTCTCTCTCTCTCTCTCTCTCTCTCTCTCTCTCTCTCTCTCTCTCTCTCTCTCTCTCTCTCTCTCTCTCTCTCTCTCTCTCTCTCTCTCTCTCTCTCTCTCTCTCTCTCTCTCTCTCTCTCTCTCTCTCTCTCTCTCTCTCTCTCTCTCTCTCTCTCTCTCTCTCTCTCTCTCTCTCTCTCTCTCTCTCTCTCTCTCTCTCTCGCTCTCTTCTCTTCCTCTCGTCTTCTCTCTCGTGATGCAGAAATGAAAAGACAAATTTTTATCGAGGTTAAAATTTTTTTATTCTCATCGAGATAATTTCTATTAAGAAAATTGATATTTTGAGAGGGTTTTTTTTTTTTATATACTCCTTTTTCATGTTCTTATTGTACTTGTTGTAAAATTATTATTTTAGGGTTGAAATAAACTTGTCAAGAATCAATTGGAGTTTTGGCTTGTTTACTTTTGTTGTGGACCCAAAACTAGGTTTGGATAGGCACTGATTATGAAGGAGAACACATGTTTGACATTAGGCAATGATGAGGGACACTTTTGTTCTGACATCTCTTCAATTTTTTGTGATGTTTGGAGAATGGAAGATTGTGAAGTTTTTATTAGTGTGTCTCCTAGCAATACAAAATGGACGTACGAGTCGAATATCTAATGATCCTTCTTCCAACAACATATGGAGAAGGGGACCATATAGTAAATCTCATTACTTTCACATATATTAATGTAACATAAATGTATACGACATAATCATTTTCATCTTGGCATGTCACATATCTCATCATTAAACAACACTCTACCAACCATCAAAGACCATAATGACAATTAGTTCTTATGGGCTACGAACTCACATGACAGTATATATAATCTACTCGTGTAGCTTAGACAGATAAATCTGTGTGGATCACAAATATATATTATAGATATCTAATTCATCCTTTACTGAAGGATGATGATGTATTCATGAAATCAACATAACAAGTGAAGTGACCGAATCTTAAAGGAGACATTGACTTAGAAATGGATGGAAGAAGACTGTAGCATATGATAAGAGTAAGAGGAGAAAGATTGGATCATCTCAAAACTGTCTCAAGAAGTATGTAAAAGAATAAGAATTCAAAATCATAAAGAGAAGAAGGAAGAGACCAAGAATTCCTACCGGCAAAGGTGATGCTCACCATCAACCCCTCTCTCTCTCTCTCTCTCTTTGTCTATCCCTTGAGTGGTTAGGAGAAGAGGGAGGATCATGATATATTTATAGGACGAGTATCTATCTTATCTCTTCGAGGAATTCTAACCCTAATCTATTTAGGAATCCTAGTTTGATTAGTTTAGCTAGATTGTAATCCTAATCCATTAAATTACCCCCCCAAAAAAAAAAAAAAAAAAAAAAAAAAAAAAAAAAAAAAAAAAAAAAAAAAAAAAAAAAAAAAAAAAAAAAAAAAAAAAAAAAAAAAAAAAAAAAAAAAAAAAAAAAAAAAAAAAAAAAAAAAAAAAAAAAAAAAAAAAAAAAAAAAAAAAAAAAAAAAAAAAAAAAAAAAAAAAAAAAAAAAAAAAAAAAAAAAAAAAAAAAAAAAAAAAAAAAAAAAAAAAAAAAAAAAAAAAAAAAAAAAAAAAAAAAAAAAAAAAAAAAAAAAAAAAAAAAAAAAAAAAAAAAAAAAAAAAAAAAAAAAAAAAAAAAAAAAAAAAAAAAAAAAAAAAAAAAAAAAAAAAAAAAAAAAAAAAAAAAAAAAAAAAAAAAAAAAAAAAAAAAAAAAAAAAAAAAAAAAAAAAAAAAAAAAAAAAAAAAAAAAAAAAAAAAAAAAAAAAAAAAAAAAAAAAAAAAAAAAAAAAAAAAAAAAATTCTATCTTATCTCTTCGAGGAATTCTAACCCTAATCTATTTAGGAATCCTAGTTTGATTAGTTTAGCTAGATTTGTAATCCTAATCCATTAAATTACCCCCCCAAAAAAAAAGGTTTACTCTTCATTAACTTTAACTTAGATTTAATTAGGAAAATCCGGGTAAAAAAAAAGAAAAGAAATGCATCTAAGGACATCAATCGAATTTGGGATGATTCTGTCATGAGGATGCCATGAATTCCTTGCTACGAACTGGTACAGACAATGAAACCACATCTGAGAATTGGCCATACCATGCAGTAGATGTCGGTCCAAGCAGAGGCTGCTGGTTAGTACTCCACAGTCCATGGAAAGTGAGTTGGAATTCCTATTAAAGGCCAAACATTATTGAAGGCCAAAATGAACCCACCTTTCATTCTTCCATTTGCAATTGGGGCTTCTTTTGCCCAAAGGAGTAAAAAACCAGACTCTCTCTCTCTTTCTCTCTCTCTAACTTTCATTTTTCCTGTGGCAGCAGCCTGTTTTGGTAAACCAAAATTTCTGAAATCCTGTACCAACTGAGATGCCAATTCTTGCCAGTATATACCTTCTTCTTCTTCTTCTTCTGGTTGCTGTAACCTCTGGGAGGGAATAAAGAAAGAAAGAGTTCTGTAAAACTGCTTGTCATATGCATTAAAGAGCATCAGTGACATCTTTATGAAATATGTCATATATTATATTATGTTATATGGTTTGAAATGGTATCATTATAAACATTACTGGGTGTTGTTACTATTTTGGATGCCATGCCATCCAGTATCGAAGCTGTATGGTCTTCAGCAGGTCACGTTATGGGCCAGCCATCGAGCAATACGGCATGCGATTCACATCGATCATTCGATTCAGTGCAACCTCTTTTCATGGGTACCAACATAATAATGATTGAGTTGTTTGACCACATCTGCTATTTGGCTAGTGAGTAAGTAGCAGAACATTAGGATGCTACTTACTGTTCATGCTGATCCCTGATGTTGACGGTATTGTAGACTCATGATGTGGTGGATGCTCCTCTCCGAGTGAATAGCTAATTCATGAACTTGTATGCGAGGATGAGAGAATCTCTCATTGTTTGCTTCATGTTTGATTCATCTGAAAGCTTACTGGATATTGAGACGATCAAAGAGAGACTTGTGTAGATTCAATATGACAGACACTCAGAAGAGGTCTTCGGGATGGACCTGAAGGAGCTGATAATTTCCAGATTGGAAGACAAAACACAAAAAGTCTTCGCTTCCTCGGTCTCGGTTTCTAAGGACAGTCAGACTCCATTTCTCATTCATCCGTGCCAGCTTGATGAACTTGCGAAATACATTAGGATCTAATGTGTATCAGAATTTCCAACCATGACATGTGATGCTTACTTAGGTTACATAAAATGTTCATAGAGCTGATTCTGTGATGAGCGAGTGTTCTGAGAATTTTCAGGCCTCGGGAAGTCAGAAGACAGAAGAAACAAAAGAACAGCAAGAAAACGCCATCGACGCACATAATACAATTCTGGAGTCCGGTTCGATGTGTTACTACAACATGCGTCACCTCGCAAAAGGTGCAACTGTTCATCGGGAGGGGAGGCATTAATCCTTCCTCCCAGGAACAGGAAACGAAGCAGCTGATGCAAATGTCACACTAAGCAGACAACCGATGATGGTAGAGTCCACCAGGAGAGAGAAGATGACGGGCAACAGCGCCCACTGCCATTAACGTGCCAGAAATACCTTCCAAGAGAGCTGAGTCAGCCCTAGAGGAGATAACACCCATCGTGATCCCATTAAATGCTTCTCCTGTGCCAGACAGAGGAGAGAGGTCATTGAACCCAGACTCTTTCACCCATCGACCGGTCCAAAGCTTCAGGTGCCTATTACTTCTACTTGATGGTGATTTCCTACTACTCGTTTATGTTTCCTGTTACATTTAAACCTTACCGTGGGAGCTTCGACAGCTTTCATCAATGATCATTCTGCTCGAGTAGCGATAAAATGTCAGTGAGTGAGTCAGTCAGTAAAACAGGTTCAGTGAGAAGTCTAAATCTTCAGCCGACAGAGAAATGCTTATGTACTGAAAATTGCCTTATAGATTTCAAGAAAAGATAGATAGATAATAGGATATGCTGATAATAATCCTATGTGAAATTTTATGATGATAACTAATATATATATTTTTTTTCTTAAAAGGTTAGTAATGAAAACAAGATTCCAAAAAATAAATATATTGAATGAAGTTTCGAATCCTTTAACATTTTTTTTATCTGATCGCCGTTAGGTCGAAAAAGAATACTTTTATTTATCCGAAAGCATTTTCTTCTGCTTGGACTCAAATGCGAGAATCTTCATCTTAATGCGACAAGAATTTTGACAATGGGACGTGGATTATGATGAGATCTTGTGCTGCAACTGAATTGATGATCCCTGGAGTGGAAAATAATAGCTGAATAGAAACAAGAACATCAGCAGCAAAGGCTGAGGTTGAGCCCCACCGGCTTCGGTGGCGATGGGCAAGAATTGAATGCTCTGGGACTCGGAAGCATATGGTGTTGTTGGTCACACACACACACACACACACACACACACACACACACACACAGGAGATGATGGTCCCTGAAGAAGTTAATGCACCCCAACAAACACAGGTAAGTCTGACCTAGAAATCATTATGGTTGTTTGTCCATTTACATCCCACCAGCCACAGATTTACCTGATCAAATGTCCCCCATTTTTGTTGTCACTGCACTCAGATTCTCTGGTAGCTCATTGTCTTTTCACTCCTCGGTTCATCTCTGTCTTGATGATCCCTACTCGTGTCTTCTGACTTCCATGCTCTTCGTTTCAGTGATTCATTCTTTCACTTTGAACGATAAACAAGAAAAGCTTAACCCATACTTGTCATCAGGTTGTCTGCAGCTTTTGCATTACAAACACAGCTGTGAATAACAGCAACATTTATTGACATCCACATTGGAACAATGCCAAGAACGACTATACCAATCTAATTAGTCCTACATCCAAATGAAAATTATAATAGCATGCAGGGTTATATCGGTCTATCATTAGTAACATTAGTAGAAGAGATATAGTTACTTCCACTCTTTACAGAATCTAATAGTTGTATACATGTCTCTTACGCTGCCATTTAACAAAGCAGAGACATATGACAGATGCCTACTGGGAAATTTTAATGATTGCGACCGATGTATACATGGATTATCTTGAAAGTGATTCATGTTGATGTGGTCCTCTCAGCTTCATTTTCTCCCTCTTTTATCCTGCTTCTGCCTCTACGTATCCATCCACAGTCATGTAAGAGAGGAACCTATCACAATAGAGAGTAATAAGAAAGCTACTATAAAAGAAGAGCACTACTAATCTGATGAAAAGGAGACCTTATGTTGTTCCTCTCTTCTCCACAAACCTTGCCTTGCTTCTTCTATCCTTTGAACAATACAACTTAGCATTATTATAGCAGATGCTGATCACGGCATGGTCAGGGAAGAACATTGGTGTCATGATCTGTTTGGTACGCAGCTCGAAGAAAGAATATAGGATGGGATCTGAAGGGGGAGGTATTGGCGTGCCTCAATCTGAAGACATGGCTGGATATGCTCATGCAGCCATGTAGTTGGATTGAGCCGCGTCAATATCTCTCCTCTATGAGCACTCACATCAAAGGTATACTTTTCTTCGTCTCAAAAGAATCTTTTTTTTCTCCCTCAGCTTTGCAGATCTTTCTTCTTTCTGGATTCATTTTTTAGCATGTTCTTTGCTCTTTTTGACTGTGGGGTAACAGAAATATTTGGGTTCCTTTCTTGAGAAAAGAGAAAGAATTATCTTGAGTAAAATACTCCACAAATTCTCAAACAAATTCCAAGAACCTCTGCAAGATAGAATTCAAACAGTGAAGTTGGCATCTTTAGCTTCATGACAAAGAAGCATGCCTTTAGAGTCTCATGCATGTGGGACAGGAGGAAAAAAAAATTTATGTTTCTACAATGATCCCATCACAGCTTTAGGGAAATCATAACATACAAAAAGGAGCATCTCCTAGATTAGCAATGAAACATGATGAAGAAATTACTAGGACATTATGAGCTATAAGACGGAAACAAGACAGTTCTACCAATTTCTGCCAGCAATACTGAGATGAAAATATGATTAGCTATCATTTCAACAAAAGGCCTATCAGTTTCATCTCAAAATGACTATAGGAAGCTTCTTGACAAAATTAATTAAGAAGAAATGAGGACATTGGGCAGAAACCATGTAGCATTGGAAATTTACTGTACTAAACCAGTTTTCATGCAACTAAAATTTGAAGCATGAAATGAGCATCGATGCATGCTAAATTTTTGTATCATATTGGTTATTTCCTTTTCTTATCTTATTTGTCTCTGAAATATTAATGGTCAGGTCAACCGTGTAATATTTCCAGGAAAGAATGCTAAAGAAGGAATACTTTCCTTGGTTTGTTTTATTTTATTTCAGTATACCCACATACTTTTCTCATTTGTTGTTTTTTTTCAACAAAACTCGAATACCATCTTAAAAGAAAATTTTATTTTGTTCTTGGTTATTGGCTAACAATTGAAAGTCATAACTGAGACAAGTGCACTAATCTTAATTCATTTATGAAAGACATCTGAATAGCTTGACACACTCTTGAGATATGGTTTTCCAAATAGATAAATTTAAATTATTGTTGTAGCTTTCTATAAATTTTGATCAATGTAAACGATTTGTATGGTCAAACACGTCGGTATCTTTCTATTGTATACGTAGGCGAAAGCCAGGAAATGACAATTGTTTTATACTAATGAAATACTTAGAATTTATCATAATGATGCTGTTTGTTAGTTTCTTTAACAAATTCTCACAAGTCTTGGATTCTGTAAGTCAGGTCATTTATTTGCTCATTATCAATCGTAATCAGTTTATATGTTCAGATGGAAGCCATCTTTTCACTTCATGGTTGTGCTGCAGCATAATTAAAATATCTTATAAATTGCAGCAACTTCATAGGACAATGTTCAATGGCTTCCTAAGGCTGCCAGTGGAAGTAATTTGCATGGCATGGCCTCCTTAGAACCTATAGCTTATTCAATAAGCCGATTGGTTAATGACTACAAATAGCTATTATTAGCTCAAGATGAAACAGATTAAAGATAAAATGATGACATAGAAATACTATTCAGTTCATTAGCTTGCTCACTTCATTTCAAGATAAGGTAAATGGGCAAATGCACTGTGAGCTAGCAAAGTGCAGGTTCAAGAATTATACACAGTGAAACTAAAAGGCATTAGACACATAT
Organism: Musa balbisiana; assembly: GCA_004837865.1. Taxonomy (NCBI): domain Eukaryota; kingdom Viridiplantae; phylum Streptophyta; class Magnoliopsida; order Zingiberales; family Musaceae; genus Musa; species Musa balbisiana. Next base: position 7,734,487 of record CM017196.1, on the reverse strand, counting down.
GATAAGTGTTTCACTAAGTTTATAACTTAGTGACGAGAAAGTGGTTAAAAGCCAATTGCACCTCATCCACATATGAAAAGTTAATTGTCTTCAAGATGATATAAACAAGAACATTGAAAGCAACTTCCAATCTTTGACATGTAATAGACTCACAATGTGCAATGCTCGAAAGGCATCAACCTCACCGATTGCATCTGAGGAACCCTATGCACAACAAGAAAGAAAAAGATAAAAAACATAATGATGATTGTGCAAAGTTTCAACAGTGGCTAACACAAATCAGCAGTTAATTAACCAAAAGTTATACCTGATGCATCTTTATTATGTGACATGAGTAAGGTATTCTTTAAGATCACGAGGCATCTTTGTTATGGATAAAATGATGAGATTTCAATAGTACAACGAACAAAGAAATGAAGTTTGATATATGAAGTAGCAGCACTAGTATGACAGACGCACGCCACAGATACACACACATGTAGACCTCAGCTGTTATAATCACAAATAGGATTTACATAAATCAATGGTTTAGAGATACAAACACAAAGGTTGCTATGCCATTTTGAGAGGAAAACATCAACTAGCATGCAAGCATTCTTCCATCAACTAGAGTGTGTCTTTACCTCTTACATTAAGTGAAAGATGAAATGTTTCTACATTTTACCTGCCTATTGTGCAACTAATGCAAAGCTTTCAAGAAATAAGATGTGAGAAACTGGAATTTACTGACAAGATTGCGATTACGTTTATATCACTCTTCCCTGAACCCAGACAAGAGCGTTAGCAGATACACAAGACAAGTGATCAAGAAATTAATGTAACAGTAAAAACCAGCAAATTTCTACATTTATAAACACATTTTTGACTTCAATTGCCTAATAAAAATCACTCCTTTACCTATCAAGAAACCATGCAGATTCACCAGAAAACCATAACATTTACATCAGCATAAGGAAATAAGGTCACAAAACGTTTCCTGCGTATCATCCAGACAATTAAAGACATAAAGCACCTCGATACATGCCACAATCAATAATAGCAAATCAGACAAAGAAACAAGAAGAAGAAGAAGAAGTAAATAGATAGAGCACCTTCAATCCCGTTCCGCGTCGGCAGGAGTCGGAGGAAACGAGCACGGCTCCTCGTTGCCCGCGGCAACGACAAGTTCTCATCCTCCAATCTCCCGCGTCCAATCCGGCACCGCCGTCGCCAGCGCTACCGGCCTTCCACTTCCCACATCCCCTTTAACACAAGTGGTGGGCAGGCGCCCCGCCGCCTCCAAATCCATCCCTTGCTTCCAAATTCCAACCGACGAACGAAGGAGAGGAGGAGATTTATTGGGAAACCGGGCATGCACGAAAAGAATGCGTCTTTGGTAGGCAAAATGGGACCTATTGATGCTTGCGGAAGGTTTGAATGCTTCATGCATGTCTCGACGGCTGGCTTCGGTGGACAGTCGCCGTTGCGTTGCCATTAACCTAAAGACCGGCATTTAATAGCGAATCTTAGGGTTAGTCGACAGGGAGTCTGTAGCAAATCTTAGCTGGACCTTTGTCTTGTTTACTATGTACGCGTGGCTTATATCAACAGGGATTCGTCAACGCCGGCCGAGTAGAAGAATTGCATCGATGATGTAATTGGGAACTCCTCGGAAAATTTGGTGCAAATCTATGACGGACTTATCATGAGATCAACCGAGTAGCAGTACGTTATTGTCATCAGAATAAATCAACAGTGACTTCAGAAATTTAGGTTAGTAGGATGATTTGAGAGCGTGAGACAGTTTTCAAAAGAGCTTTTAAATAATATGCCAAAAATCATGAAACCTAATGTTAATAATAAATTTAAAATGTTGAATACAGGATTTGATCTAATTTGATAAAAAAATTATCCTCAATATTTAGTTGAATTATGAAATGAAAAATAAATCCCTCACCTTTGGTCCCTCTCGACTTCCTGGAAATCATCTCCAGGATTTTAATCAAATCATTCGAATCGATTTCGTTCGTATAAGATAACCAAATATCTCAATCAATCAAAAATGTCACCTTGTCCTCTGCCTCAACTATCTCACCAATAAACTAAAACAGATTAGTATTTCACATTCTCGACAATTGATGATTCATTAAATCAATTAACTAACTTTACAACACAAAAAAAAAAGAAGCAAGGATAAGACAGAATATATATATATATATATATATATATATATAGAGAGAGAGAGAGAGAGAGAGAGAGAGAGAGAGAGAGAGAGAGAGAGAGAATTCAAAAACCATTATAGTTATGAAAAAAATTGAGCACAAAACACATAATTTGACATCTTCCAATGTACAAAAGATTCCAGCAGAAGCTACAACTATCAAACACTGCTGGAAGAAAAGCCAGATGGAGGTGTGAAATTGCCTCACTCCAAGAAGATATATCGAGTGATAGTACCATCGTGAAAGCTAAAGCTGACAGTATCACCAACCAGGAGCCATCAGCAAAGAGCGGCCGTGAAGATTCCTAGTTCCGTCAACCACATCAGACATCCTCGGTGGTAAAATGTCATCTGCCAGTCTGGCCTTGGAATTATATCACTTTCTGCTGACATGCCTCTGTATCATTGATTCAAGCAAAAGGTCAGTTGCATTTAGCAGTTTCCCTTGGGATCTGCATTCTCTTGGGGAATCTACTAAACTTCCTTTCACGAACTTCATTCAGTTTAGAGAAACACCACATCCATAATATAAACATCTTTTTGAACATGTCAATTCACAAGGGTTGGTTGCATGACATCAAAAAACTTCCTGCACAGAATTTTACAGGAACAGACGTGAAATGTCAGAGCTGCAAAGCTAAGTCTGGCTGCTGAGAGTCCTTAAGAATCCCTGAAGAGTGCCGAACAGGAGATCCAGGGGGCTGGAAACTAATGTTCAAGTCTGGAGGGCAAGCATTCCTGGTATGCTTGTTTTCTGTTTGTGGAAGCAGACCTTGCCGTGGAGCCTGGCCTTGAAATCTGGGCATATCGGTTGCAATTAGTTGTGGGAAGAAAACCAGTCCTTTGTTATGAACCTGTGGTTCTAAACCAACCACCTGAATGGGTTGCCTAAGAGCTTGAGGCATGGAGGTTGTCCTGGAATTATCAGAATTCCCGGGGGATAAGGTTGGTGTCGTCCAGGAAGAACCAATAAAATAAGTAGAAGCGGATCCATTTGGATTGTCACGAACATTCACAGGATCAACTGATAATCTAGACTGTAAGGAATTCCCGACAGACATCCATGATCGAGCTGCAGCCGCATCTGCAGTAATTGAACTTTCTGTACTGGTTGGTGGAACAGTTGATGGCAAAAGTTTAGAAGAAACAACAGAACTGTTCGTGATGTTTGACTGGTTAAACATCTTGATTGGCAAACCCATTAATCTTGAAGGATCACCGAGGCCATGCTCATGACTACCAAATATCCGGCAGTCGTTACCTACAATTCCTTTTTGAGACCTGGAGACAAATCCCATGGTATTATCAAGACTATTAGTGCTATAATTCTCCACGACTTTCCCATGACTAAATTGATCAACATTAACTCTTCCATCAGTTGTACTGCATGGCACCATTGCCTCTGTTTGTTTTAAAGGTTCGTGCTGCATAGGTTTTCTGCCTAATGAAATGTTCCCAGGAGATTTAAAACTGGCAACACCTGTATTAATTTCAGGCCTTTGTAAAGCTGGACTTACCAATCTGCTATTTGAGCAAGATAGCTGATGCTCGTGGACTTGTTCAAAAGTACCACTAGCCTTGGCAAGATCGAAGGTCACTTGTTCCTTCTGCTGCCGTAACATAACAGCATTTCCCCTTTGTTGGGTTTCAGACGTAACACTAGACGACTGTTGCTTCACTTTTGTAATGCCATGGAGATTATTTCCCTCCTTCACAGGATCGGACCTTCTACTACTGTAACTTCTAGTGCCTACCTGACTCTGGATTCCAAAATTTACTTCCTTTGAATGATCATTATCACTGGCATTTCTCCCCGCTGCAGTCCCTTTGTCCCTCGATGGCATGTTGGTTTGCAAGGATGTATTGGAATCCAGCTGGCACTGTTGTAGCTGGTTATCGTTTTCAAGAAAAAGAATAGTAGTGGGAAGTGGTTCATATTCCCCAACCCATCCAGAGCCAAACTTCACACCAGAAGGCAAAGCACTTTCAATTCTCTGTGAAGCAATTCTCCAGGCAATGGGCCCAAGATCACCAGCAAAACGAGCCAGGCTCCTTGCATATGAGTATTCTGCATCAAGTCCAACCTGATTCAAGAAATACAAAATCAGACGGGCATGGAAACCTGAAAGATATCTATAAAGTGTAACTTTTATAACATACCGGAACCAGCTGCCTTTGCTTGCCCTCAAGAACATCATAAACAGTGCCAGATTCTGTTGCAGGCTGTTGGTCACAAACATTATAAGTGGCACGCCGATTTTCATCCACATCAAGCGACTTCATCCCAAGCTTAGATGGAGACCCTTTTACTGGAAGAGAACAAATCAGATAGGTATTAGATAAAACCAACAAATAACATTAAAAAACAAAAGAAGTTGATGATATAAATTCCCACTTAAATTTTAGTCAGATATCACTTTGCCCATCAGATGCTCAATCTAAACACTTCACCCACCTTTGGTTATTTACATTGCATAGACAATCTTCTGTCACCAACTAAATTACATAACATTAAGTTATTGACAATGTCATGAGAAATTCATGGAATCATTGATGTGCAGGCACATTTATGCCAATGCAACTCCAATTAGGTGCGTCTCTGGTGATTCTGTACTGTCATGATAAAGCTGTGAATACACGACTCCTAAACTACATGCCAATAAGCAGCAAATAAAGGCCACAAGCTTTGGTGTATACACTGTAGAGACATGACACTATGCTGTATCTATATAGACATAACATGATGTCGATCTGGCATCAATTAGGTTGATGCAGAACCTATGTCACTATGTGGGCTAACATTTACATCACTATATTAAAATTTCATCTCTTTTATATTGGATTTTAAATCTAGGACTATCTTGACCCTTTGTTTATAGTGTAAAGGGCATTTTGCCTAATAATCTAACAGTTTATCGTGAGGTGGGAAAGGAACTGTAGCCATCGAATGGAATAAATCTTAGGTGGGATTTGTGACAAAGAGTATATCACAGGTCAGTGAAGTAAAATCAGACTACATCACATGAGAAACACTATATTTACCCAACAAAATAAATTGATCAAATGGATTAAATCGATGTCACCATAGAAGCTACTGAAAATTATCAACTTCTGGTGAACTTGACTCTTGAACATAATCAGATGCTGCAGCAATATTGCTATTGCAAACGATCAGGTTGGCCAGCTGGTTCTTGAACTTTAAATGTTTAAAGTTAAAAACTGGATCATTTTAGATAAAGCTTCAGGACATATTCTTCGAGCATCATAACCTATTTTAAAGAATCAAACCACGAAACACACAGTTGAAAGCTTTTGATGACCATACCTCTAAGGTCATCCACCTTCTCTGATTTACTCTCACCTAGAGAACAACTGCCATCAGCAAGACCATTGGAAGCACTAGCAGGCTCTGCGCCACTAGCTTCTGCTGTGCTCAAACCGGTACAGGGATCCCCTCCAGAAGGATGAGTGGTAGCAGAAGAGATATCTGATACAAATGATTCTTGAACAACTTTTGGCAGGCACTTTTGAAGAGGTTTTTTCTCAGTGGAATCAGGTATGATCTTCTCTTCACATTTAGAAACAGTCTCAATGCATTTTCCCTCAGTTCTTAGCTTTTGAAATTCTTTTCTTCCAATATCTTGCATGGTCCGTGCCTTTGAGTAGGACAAGGACTTTTAGCAACGAATATAAAGAATATAATCAATTTTTCTTTGTTCGAACAATAAAATATGTGCTTCTGGTACCTGTCTGAAGTAAATTGTGTCTGGTGCATTGTACTGCATGGCATTAGTGCAAATCAAGAAGACGTCATCCTGCATTCGATACCTATTCTCATAAGGGAACAATACAAGGAAACAAAGTGCACACGGATCACTTTTTTGACAGTTCAAAAAACTGAAGTTTTCAGTTATAATGTCAGAATGCATGAAAAACTGGTCGGTCAGTAAGATATACCACAACAGGCATCTAGCACTTCGATTGTCAACTGGCATAGTTGCAAAAGTAATGATAACGGAGGAATCCAGCAATATAAGACAAGAAGAAAAAGAGGAAGGAAAAAGTGTGAGGTAAATAGGAGGGCATGGAAAGAGAGAGGGTGGCAGTTGGCTCTAGCAATCTTGCTAGGTAGGGTCATCATCTTAGACTACATTGGAAAAACATAAAATACAATTTTCTAGCTTCTTCAGCAATGCTTCTTTTGTGATGCTTCTTTTGCAATGCTTGAAAATATGTGATTCTTCACAATGCAGGACATGAGCCCTCCTTTTTGTGAGTACAAACAGAGACTATTGTACAGTCAGTTCGCAGTTTTATGTAAACATGAAAATGCATGACACACAATAGTATGGATGGATATAAGAATACATTTCTGATATCTGGTGTACCCAAGAATAGATGTATTTAGACCAATTATTTAGCCCCTGATCTTTACCATTACTAAGGTTCACTATGAGAATATGAACTAGGTTTTTGTCGTTGCAAAGAACCTGCAAGTGCTAGTGCAATTTAGCAGTTCTTTCACAGACACCGCCAATTAACTTATTTAATCTGACCCAAAAGACGTAATGATAGAAAATGCAGCCATATTCCATTCAACCCACTTCATCAACTCTCAGTCACAAATCACTCCCTAAGTATGCCTGAACATTTCAACCTCTCGAATATGGCAGAGGTTAGTTGTGGCTAGTTGGAATCGACCCCCTTCTTACATCCTTATTTGGAGAAGTCACTACATTGAGAAAAATGGGTCTTATAATCTGTTAATATTTGATTTCTTCTGCTTCATTTCTCTTGAACAATTGAATGTTACATGTTTATTTATCCTTTGTTGCGTTTGATAGTTTCTGCAAATTATGCATTTTCCATAACTTGGCATTCTTTATTCCATTTTGTTCTGCACTGACCGCATGAATTAAAAATGGCATTTTTCTTTTTCAAATTAATTCCCATAGAAAATATAGGTTACTTAGCCAATTGGAAAACTCAGCAGAGTTCAAATATCTAGTCAAGTTCTTATTTAAGTGTATCACGGAAAATTTCAGTTGAGGTGCAGGCAGTTTATATAACTGGTTTCTCTGTTGGAACGCATGACAAATCCGATAGGAAATTTGAAGGCATCGATGCCACTGAATGGCCCCAATATGGAAGGCCCAAACCCAGGAGGTGATGACACCAGCCAGAATGCTGCGCCCCGCAAGGAGGCCAAAACAGGTATGTCGATGGCAGTAATCATGTAACATCAATAACACCAGCACCCCATACCTTCTCTCCTGTTCTAAGTGCAACCTTCAGAAGAACCACTAGAAGATAACAATTCTCCTGCTTTATCAGAACTTGAGACCCAAACTAAAAGAAACCAGAAGTTGGTTTGATTCAGTTCTGGTGTTTTCTTATATATTGGTTTAGTCTTGGGTTTTAGCAAATGAAAAACCAAAACGTTCAGTCCAGTTCAAAAATTAGAAGATGAACAAACCCAGTTGAAGACAAATACCCATAAGGATATGACTGTTTGGAACTCACCCATATCGCACTTAGCTCTAAGCAAGCAATGTTAAATGAAACTTTTCAAGTAATAAGTTATTGAACTAGAAACAGTGCAGTTCAATACCCAAAAACAGAGCACAAAAAAAACAGAAAGTGACCTAATTTCTCATATTCAAGCATATATGGCAAACAAAATCCAGAAAGAAGGCATCGATCAAGAAACTAAATATGAGTGGTAGCAAAGGCAGCGGCTATTGCATAACCAAGGGCATAGTAAAAGTGGAGGTTAAGAATAAGAAAAGAAAGGGAAGTGTGGAAAGAAGGGCAAGATACGAAATAAGCCATATGCAGCTACCTTGAGCAAAGTGCACAATGTGGACACCATATGGTGCTCGAATACATGCTAGAATGTTTTGTAGTATATAATGATACGATTTTTAACCTGCAACTCCACCTGGTATCCAGCACTTGCTAAGCACCACTATTGGTGTCTCATTTATTGTTCTTTTGTAAATCTTTCCATTTTATCTCATTCTGGATTTAATTCTCAGGCAAACAATGAAGCATCCTATTGTGAAAAATGGTAAGCTTCCCTCCAATGTCATTTCATGGACGTTATGCTAACTCAACCAGCAGAGAGGACCATACATCCATTATGCATGTTAATGTGCCAAACAGGGATTGTGAAATCATAAATGAGGCACAAAAATTATTGATAGAATTATGATTAAACAAGTTTGTAAGGAAGTAGCCCTGGTAAATTTTCACCATTTACATGCATAAGAAGCAAACTAGCATAAGCTAAGGGCTTTTTTGCTTGTAAGGAAGCGTCCCATGATAAGTATGGTTCCTAAGAAATTTACTACTTAAGTTTGTTACAGATGAAAATGTTGCATACTGTGAATATGTAAGTTTTAAGAAAGGAACTGACTATTTTTAATTTCCAGAAGGGAGCACCAGAGTTGACTTCTGCAAAATGTAGGCACACCCACACACGATACACTTTTGATAACCAAACAGACCCTTGAGAAATATGTATGTATAATATAACTAATGTCAGCTGAAGAAAAGGTTTGAAATATTTGAGCACTTTGTAATGACCCTATTAAGCAACTAAGAAGAAGAAATTAGCACAAAATTGGAAAAGATAACAAACTAATTTCGAATGGGCTAGGTTAATTACTACTAGCAATTTTTTTGTCTATCATTTTTTTACTGGAGTTTGTGAGTCCTCTAGAAAATTAAAGTAGTTTCTTCAGCAATTCATAAAGAACTTTGCTGCTTAAATAAACATTAAAAATGAGAAAAATCAAAAATATTTTTGCAATGGTAGTAACCATAGTAGAAATATACCTCTAATTGTTCAAAAGAACGATAGGCATTGGTTGCCAGCTTCGTCTTAACAGTCCCAAAATCCATTGGATGCTCAATTACATCATAGTAATCAGGAAGCTGAAACAAGATAAGCAATACAGTAAGGTTCAAGAAAGCCCCATGACTTCACTATAGTGCTATGTTTTCCATATATCAAGTATAAATGAACCTCTTCAGGATCCACCGGCTCCGCAAACACTCCGTAGATGTCCTTCCTGACACACCAAAATGGATGAACTCATTGTTAACACAACACATGTTTCAGCAATTACAACAAGAAACAAGACTGTTATTCATATAGAAACCGAAGCAAATTACTTCTGAATCTTATGAAGAACTGCCTCCAGTAGCTTCTTCTCAGGCAGAGGCGTTTCCACAGCATGTGAACCAGCTGAGACACCTGAAAAAGAAAAGCTTACACCATCTACTCCGACGATAATACTTTCTTCGAAACTTAGCAATGAAGGACCATGTGGATTCTAACCTGAAACAGATCCCTTCAATCTCTGAAGAAGATTTTTCTTCCCCGTCTGCAAGGATAAAGAGCGTCGGATAAAGAAATCTACGAAGTGGTAACAGGTCCAGTTTCTCATAAATAAGAGTCAAATAATTGGAAGGAAATCGAAGTAGATGGGAAAAAGCAGCGGTTCGTGGGGAACAACTTGAATAATACATTATACCTCTCGATGACCAGATCCACCAGAACGAAAGCCATCGTCGCATCCCTCGAAGCGCCGCTTCTTCAGCGGCTTGATTGGTTCCTCCTCCACCTTCTCATCCCCTTCGGCGTCGTCATCATCGTCGTCCACATATGAAGAGGACGAAGCCGACGAAGAAGAGGACGACGCGCGACCCACCGGCGCAGGCCTCCGGGGCTTCTCCTCATCCTCCTCCTCCTCCTCCCTTATGGCAGCGATTGGGCCTGGAGGAGGCAACCTGAGGATGACTTTTAGCTTCCTCCTCTTGCCCCTTCCCTCCTGCTCCTCCACCTCCTCCTCCTCGTCTTCATCCAGGTAGTCGTCGAAGTCGGCGAAGCCGTCAAGGAGGGGGCGGCGCCGCCGCGGACGGAGGGTCCTGCGGGGAGCCGAGGCCAGCCGCGGAGACGAAGGAGGAGACTGGAGGAGACGGCCGCTCTCCTGCTTCTTCCGCGGCCGGCCCCTCTTCTTCGGCGCCGCCGCCGCCATCATCGCTCGCTTTTTTTTCTTGGTTTTTTTCTTTTTTTTTTTCCGGTTGTTTCCCCTCTTTCCTTTTCTAAGTCTACCGCTGGTATAGTCACCGACCGATATCTTCTTCTACGCGGCAATTATTTTCCCAACACTCACCCTCTTTGTCTCTTGAGACGGAGCTCCCAAGTGGGAGCCGCCTTGAGTCATAGTTGAAAGACAGGTAGCTGAGGCGTGTGGGTCGGAGTCTGTAATCATACTTGCAATTATGAGTGTAACTCTTGCTGACATTGTCCTCATGTTTTTACCTCCTGTTGATTTCTTTGAGAAAATTACACTATTTGATGGGTAGATGTGTTTTCTCTCCTTAGAGAGAATTTTGAAGTATATATATATATATATATATATATATATATATATAGAGAGAGAGAGAGAGAGAGAGAGAGAGAGAGAGAGGGAGAGAGAGGTCAATGATGCAATTAATGGTGTTGCCATAAGGAATAGATATGGATGGAGTCGGGCTGCTGCTTCCTTGTGTTGGTGAACTTAGCGAGGAGAACCGACTTTGGAATTCGTCTTGAATGAGGTAATTTAAACATAACAAAAATGTGGTCCCTACTTGAAATAGAAAACATCATGTTTGCTTGCAACAATTCAGATTTCATAGGACATACATATACATTTCTGGCACTTGATTCTACACATTATTCAACTCAACGTAAACTCCAAAATGATTCAGTGTGTTTGCTTAATAATTCTACTTGAAATCAGTGTGTTTGCTTATACTACATGAACGTAACGTCACACCTTACAAGTCTATGCAAAGTTATATGTTTCATGTAAGTTGGCAAACTAACTGGTCGTATTTGAAGTAGTTGTTGTTGTCAAATAAGCAAGCTCAGACGATCAGAGGATAACATCAATAACAGTAGAAGAAGTACAATAAAAAAAAAAAAGAGCCGGAGAAGAAGGTGTCAGCGGTTCGCAGATTACCCTCCCGACCAAACATATTAATTATGTACTAATGAATTGGGCCACATGCATTAAGTATGTACTAATTCATGCCACCAACACTTACGTACTCTTTCATCTCATTTATGAAGCTAAGTTTCCTCTTATGGGGAATTCAATACGTGGCCTGGCCATCATGATTTTGACCTGACCATTCTATTTATTAGTCTTCGACACTCGTAGAGATGGTATCATGTTCTCACATCAGACGCTGCACAACTTAGCATTTCACCCATCAATATTAATTGTACCAAAAGCTATGTCTACGATTGACGAAAAATCGACGAGGACTTTAAATGCATGTAATGAGAACTTTACATGTAAAAAAAAAAAAGACAGTCCAAGAAGAATAAAAAACGTAACTTGGACGTAAAATCTCGTGAGTGCTACCGACAATATGTGAATTAAAAAGGGCAACAGTGATTGCAAGTTCTTGTTAACTTCTATGGCTAAATTGATCTTGATAATTCAGATTTTTTTATACATTTTTCATAAATAATTCCCAAGAAGACACTTGTGCCAGTCAACCACATACAATTTCGAAGCAACCTATGCATGTCCAATAACTTCTCTTTTCACGTCTGGATTGAGAAAAGTTTTAGACCTGGAACAAAAACCGCAGGTCCTCTTCTGTTAATTTTGTGATGGCCTCCGAACAGTGTCCGATCGTCCTATAAGACATGATCAGAATGCAGATATCAGCTTAAATAGCAAACATGATCTACAAAAGCAGCTCTTGATCACCCAAAAAATAAAAAAGACTAACCCTTGAAACACAAGTTCCTTCTTCTCTTGCAGCTTCAGTATGCGTTCCTCGATTGTGTCCTCGATCACAAATCGGACAATTCTGACGACCAAAAGCAAAGGAAGCATTATAGACAAATGGAGAACTTTGAGCTTATTATCAAAATAACAGTCTCCACGGAGTGTACCTGATAGGCTTATATTGGCCAATTCTGTGAATTCGATCTTGAGCTTGGCATTCAACAGCTGGATTCCACCAAGGGTCCATCAAGAAAACCTACAAAACCATGCTCTAGATAAATATACTGTCACCATGAAATGTGGAATTACATCATACATGTACAAAATTATTTGTTGCCGGTAGGATTGTTGCTTGCACTGGAATATTACAGCATTAGCATGGATGCATTGACATTAGAAGAGAAAGAATTCAAATTTTGATTTTCAAAGATTGAATTTTAATATTTCCAATCAAAGAGTGATAAGAAACATTGTGGGGCTTAACTAGAAAGTTTTTCTGATTATCTGTGATGTATCATTGGCAATATATTATTTTTTTAGTTTAAATCTTCACAGGCTGAAGATTCTAAACCATAAATACAGCAAACAAGAATATTGCTTACATGTGATGCGACCGTCAGATTGAGGGCTACACCTCCAGCTTTCAAGCTCATCAAGAATATCTTGCAATCTCCATCTTCGCTGAAAGCCTTAATTGCTTTATCCCTCTCAACAAGACTCATGTTTCCAACTAATTGAACACATTTGATACCAGCCTGCAAACACTGTTTGGTCAAGCACAGCAATCATAATTCAAGAATAGAACCGTTTGATTAGCCAGCTCACCTTCTGGAGGGAGAAACATATCAAATCTAAAAATGATGTAAACTGACTAAACACAATTCCTTTTGCAGAACCATCACATTCAACCATATCTCTTATCTCTTCCTTCTACGGAAACAGAAGATCCATGTATTAGCCCAAAATATGTAAAAAAAGTAAAAAATGTAAAGATTGACAAGTATTCAGCAAGCATCAACAAAAGATCACACTCCCATAGCATAACTGTTGCACCCTGTTAGTCAACAAATTATACTCCTCAACTATCTCTATAGGTTGCTTCCTCCGAACTTTTAAGATATACTCATGTAAAAATAATACAGTTATTTAGAACAAGATATTGAATCACAGACTAGCAAATATAGCACAGTGAGTTTCATACCAATGCATCAATTTTTGTACTCGTACGGAAGGCTTCAATATCATGAAGCCTGTTCAATATGCCTGATTTATGGCCCTTGACAGCTGTTGCTGGGATCCGTCCCCCAAGATTTTTTGTTGTTAAATCAACAGTAAGAGGCCTTGAACATGATGGACACGTTGCATTCTCCAAGGATGCAGAGTAGTCAATCAAACAAGCCTTACAAAATACATGCTCACAAGAAGTAACCTAAAAGGGGAAAAATGGTATTTAAAAGTAGTGAACAGTAATTAAACAACATAATCCAACGGAATTAATTATTTATGTTGTGCCAAATATTTATGTAAAAGAAATAAACAATATATTACCACCATATCCTCTGGAGGGTCATGACAAATTCCACACTCTTGTTTCTCAGTATCATCCTTGCTTGCATTAGCGACTTCTGCAGTCTTAGAATATAGTACAAGATATGGATGGTCAACTGCCTGGCATCATAATAAAACAATTAATCCAGCTGAGGCTCACAAAGATGCAAGACAAATAGAAGATGATTATATTAGTAAACTCCAATACGACGAGCACATAGAGAAATTATCCATTAAGACAGTGACAGTATGCTAACCTAAGCAGTATCACATCTATTTCTGCTGCAGAGAATTTATCTAAAAGATCTTCATGTCCTGGGCTATAAATCATCACCAACATTGATCGTCCAAATTTCACATTACTAATAACAACCATTGAATATTACTATGATAAACAAATTCTTGTATATATATGTGTATAGTGTATATATATTTTTAAACTGTTGAGTGAGCTACTAGGTTTCCAGGCCAAGGAAGTAAAAAAAATATTATTGGTCTGGAATGGTGGAACCTAGGTACTCCAATGCCTCTTATGACTTT